>OZ012686.1:32013590-32042063 GCA_963942565.1 Maea johnstoni
CGTACACATACATATCTACATATATATATATATATATGTGTATATATATATATATATATATATATATATATATATATATATATATATATATATATATATATATATATATATATATATATATATATATATGTATATATATATATATGTATATATATATATGTATATATATATATGTATATATATATATATATATATATATATATATATATATATATATATATATATATATATATATATATATGTATATATGTATATATATATATATGTATATATATATTTGAATACACACACATAGAATTTGAAAAACTTGCCTGTCATATAAGGTTTTAAATCATTTACCCAGTTTGTCAAGCAAGTAATCAATTCTTCTACTGGGTCAAACCAAATCATTTGCATATGGGGGAAATACATGTTGAAAAGTCCCCTTTTCCAGGACTTGCAGGAACTCCTCATTGTGGGTCAGTGATAGTGTACTAGAACTTTGGTGAGCCAGGACCTGGGAAGCAGATGATTAAGTTAGGGTGGCCTTAGTAGAGCTGTGTGGAGGGTTCGCCATCAGAGAAGTTTTTCAGGAAGTTTTCCTCGCTGCTGTCTTGTAGGGTTAGATAGCAGCCCGTTACAGTAAAAGTATGCTTGCCCTGTCGTGAAAGATCCTAGCAATTAATATGCTGCTTATGGGGCGCTGCGGAAAACACGGCCTGATCTAGACAAGTGGGGCCAAGGGGGTAACAACCTGATAGGGTGCTATGGGCTGCTACCACACAGGAGCAGTGAGAGAAGGGGGGTAGTACCAGGATAAGGAAAAGGAGAAAGACAAAGCTCTGATGGTGTATTTTTTCAATAGTACACACTATCAATATAACGGGAGTGCTATTAATTGGAGTATAGTTATATTTCAGCAGTAGCCAGTGGTTTGGAAAGGGATAAAACAATTGCTAGGGGGAGCTCTAGTAGGTAAGCAGCATGGCAGGATGCACAATGCAATTTAATTTCCATAGTATGCAAACTTTTCTTTGGTAAGGGATTATACTGTTTGATAGAGTACCTTTTTGAGTGAGTGGCTAGTTGTTAGAGTGGCTGACCATTCTGGAACATAGTAAGGTTGAATTATAATATGGTTCTGTAACTAAATCTTTGAATTTGGGATTCAGACAAATATGTCTGAATATCTAAATGGAATTTAGGCATAAAAACCAACAGCAAATACCAAAATAGAAAAAAAAATATGGAAACTGGACTTCCATTTTCTCTGGAATGTGTTTCTTCCTAGGCAGCTGCTGTCCTGGTAGGCAGCCTGCTTTGGAGCAGTGAGAATGCTGGAAGTATTCCGAACACGGTGGATCGGATCCCCAGTTGAGGCCACTATCTGATCTGGTGTCAAAAACACAGCGCTTCATTACGAGCGCTGACGCTGACCCAACAGGAGACCCAGAAGTATCCGTCAGAAACAACTGCTCTTCTCCGTAATCCTGAGCAGTTCCTTTTTCTGGCCAGTATTCCACTAATCTGGCTGTGCTCATGTCAGAGGTATTTCCCACTTTTTTTCCATGCTGGTTGAAGAAAATTTGGTCCAGTGGAGTTTGTTAGCTAGTCTCACATGGCCTCTCTGGTGGTGTGACCTTGGCGGTAGTCGCAGCAATGATGACGATGACGATGACGACGGCGGTGACTCTGGTGGGGTTTACCAGACCTACTAGGGCGCCCCCACACCCGACACTCTATACACCTCGACACTGACCTTTAGGGCTGCACAAATCTCACATGTTTTAAGTGCCAAGTTGAACCTGAACACCTTTTTTATTCTTCACCCACGTCTTCCGGGAAGCTTTGGCTAGACAGGCCGCTCTGACACCATCTTGGTGGAGTAGAAATGTGCACGAAAATGACACTTTACCCTCATGCCGCTGGTGGCTAATTTAGCCAATACAAAATGTTGCTAAAACCCTGAAAAATGACTGAGTACTCATTGAGAGCTATCCAATGACTACCAACATGATCTTTGTGTCCTTGAGCTTTGGTCAAAAGAAGCCTCAGCATTGGAAGGGTTAAAAAGATTTACTACTGATTGTTGGACACATTTATTCCAAGTACATTTGATCATGTAAAAGCTCAGCATCTGTGCGAATCGGATGTTTTCTTGTTTGTCCTAAAGTGTTTTTCTACCCTTTCCAAGCATTATCTCAATAAGTTGAACACTTGTGCATGTTTAACATTTTCTCAAGGTGTTGATTGTATGCAGGTTTCACTATATATTAAAAAAATATTTGTGCATTTGAGGAGTAAATGATTTATTTATTATGCGTTTTATATTTAGTGCAAAGTATTTCCCAATTAAAATATTGAAACTTAGTCTACTCATTGAACAATACATTAAATGAAGTAATTGGTATTAAGGAGGAAACATTGTGCAGTTTTTGAAGAACATATTTATGTTATTGAACTCTTCAGCTTTTTGAATATGTTCAATGACCCCTGCGATGATGTATTTGTGGGTCAGTTTATGATGTTTTTTGGTTTGATCAGTCATTCACCTGCATTTATTGACACAAGGTGAATGACATGAGAGAGTATCTTGCTACAGCTGCAATTAATTGAATAGCAGGAAGAACAACCAATCAATTACTGAGGCAAATTATAGTAGTAATAAACTGTATTTCATGTATGAATATGGCAGTGTGTGTGGTGTTTGTGTTTGTGTGTGTGTGGGGGGGGGGGGGGGGTGTATGTGTGTTTGTGTGTGTGTGGGGGGGGGGGGGGGAGTGGTGTGTGTTTGTGTATGTGTGTGTTGGGGGGGGGGGGGGGGGGGGCTGTCTCTATGTGGGTATTTGAGGATGGTCTTGAATACAGTGTAATAGATGTAGTTGCTATTTACAACCTTTCCAAGCATAGTGATAGGGAAAAATGAGCAACTGCTAGTAGTTTAAGGTTTTGCCATTGACAAATGGTAGATAGGTTCTTTACTTATAAAGGGAACTAGATGATTTAACCAGAGGTGGGGTACGATCTGTTTGTAAAAGGGGAAAGAGGGATATGGGAGTTCATTTTTAGCCCAAAACCTAAAATTCAGACATATAATTCAAAGAAGGGCATTGTTTCCCTTGTTATTACTAAACCTGCCTGTTTGTTGGCAACTGTGGTACAGCATCAGTCGTGGCCATCTTTACCTTTCTCACCCAGACCCAGCCAAGGCCCGGGTCTCCATTGTGCATTTGTTCTATTATTGGATTCTGTACCTGCAATACATTTCTTTGTGGTGTAACTTTTACATTGGTATTTCAAGGCTGTGCATACCTGATCAAACATGGGCTACTCCCTTGCCGCTACACAGTCCAGGTCAAGCAGAAACCCTTACACAGGCCACATTGTACTGCCGGCGCTTTACATATTCCACGGTCTATTTCACAATGTGCACAGAGCTGCAGTTCCTCCTCAGGGTGGGAGCATGCTGCGGTATGGCCGCCACCGTGCTGCATGAGGTCATACCTGGAAACCGGCCAGCACTCAACACTGCCTCCTCCTCCTCCTCCTCATTGCCATACTACTTCTACTCACTGTCCTCATACCCTCCCTTCCTCCTCCTCTACTTCCTCCTCATCTTCTTCCTCCTCCTCCTCCTCATCGCCATCCTACTTCTACTCACTGTCCTCCTACCCTCCCTTCCTCCTCCTCCTCCACTTCCTCCCCCTCCTCCTCATCACTATACTAGTTCTCCTCACTGTCCTCCTTCCCTCCCTTTCTCCTCATCCTCCTCTTCTTCCTCCTCTTCCTCATCACCATCCTACTTCATCTCGCCGTCCTCCTCCCCTTCCTCCTCATCCTCCACTTCATCATCATCTTCCTTCTCCTCCACTGTTCCTCCTCCTTAACCCTCTTTCCCACCTATATTTCCTCTTCTTTTCTTCCTCCTCATTCTCTACTACATCCTCATCTTCTTTCTCCTCCTCAACCTTTTCCTCCTCCCGTAACCCTCATCCTCCTTTCTTCCCTCTCCTCCTCCTCCCTATCCTTATCCCACTCTTCCTCTTCCTCCTTCCCATGAAGAGAAACTAACGCAACTCACCTATTCTGCTCCGAAGGACCAAGTGGTCTAACTTGAATGTAAACATCTTGAAAAGTATGAGGAGAATTCATCATGGTTTCATCAAAAGTTATGTTTTCTTATTTGAGCAACAGTATTTGTTGAAATTTTTATTTGAATATTTCTTCAGAAGTTTTCTTGCTGGCAGGTTGGGTCTGCTAGCATGATAGGGTTAAGAGCGGGTACTAGTAGGGTGAGTGAGTGAGCGGGGGTACCTCCCAGGCAATCTGAGGTATTTTGTCAGCACCTGGTCTGGGCTTTGCTGAGAGATCTGACGTGTGCAAACTGCTGAGGTAAATTGTCTGAGCACATGTACCCCCAGCCAGCAGCCAAGCGGGCATTAGCCGCCAAGGCTCAGAGCGGATTCGCCGGGCCAGCCACTGCCGCCAACACTGCAAGAAAACTCCAGCCATCTCAAACCAGGCCTGGCCTTTTGAGGGCAGCAGCCACAGCAGCAACACTTAGACAGGCCTTGGAAGAAGTTTGCTTGGCTGGTTGCAGTGTTTACTCCCCTTTTGGGGTCAGTGTTTGAGTTGGAGTTGCACAGGGTGTTTTTTTTTCTCTCCTTGCCACTCATTGCAGGGTTGTGTGTGTGTGTGATAAACTGGCATTGCCAAGCCAAGCACACAGTCTAACCTTGGGACCTCAGCCTCTACACTGGCTGACATGCAGGCACCTTCTGCTGCAGCCCAGGCCCAGGCCACCCCCACACAGTCATACTCGCAGATCACATTCACAACTGTCCGCTGCTGCATCTATGATAACTCTGAAAATAACAAATATACTGAAATTAGATAGTTAGTCAGGTTCCTGATCTACAGTCTTTTCTCAAATGTTTTTACAAAAAAAGTGCTTAGGTTGAAAAGATTACATCCAAGTAGCATGGAATATTTTGGGCACTACAGGTACCAGTGGGTTAACCCAGTCATGCCCCCAGCACTAAGGTAGCAGTTTGACAAAAAGGTAAATATCTTGAAGACAGGGTTCGACTTTCCCAAAGGCCTAAGGGCATATGCCCCTAGATTTTTTAGATGAGGGGCCTAAAATAGCATGTATATTACCAGCAATCCTGTTTTTGACCACTAATTTTTATCAAAAGATCTTTTTGGGCCCCTAGCCTGAAATCTAAGTGTCAGACCCTGGAAGACCATGTCTCACAAATAAAAGTAAAATGGTATCAGCTGATATTGCAAATTTCCAACTTAGATTTGTAATATATTTAACAGTTCTATAGGTTTTGATTTTTAACACATTCCATCGATTTTCCTGCAAACCTGGTAGGGTTTCAAGTATTCACAATTAAGAAGCATTTTTGGCTTTTTTACCTGTTTTAGCTACCTGTACTAGTCTTTTCACCACTTAGCTCTTACACTACTGAGGCTACTTTCGTCCAAAGCACAAGGACACAAAGATTCTTGAAAACCATCTAAACCCTACCATGTTGGTATTCACTGTATAGCTCTTACTGAGTACTTTCAAATTAGTTCCCATGTGCCAGGTTTTCAGTCATTTCTTTTAAGTTTTTACTATTTAGCATTATTTTGTATTGGCCAAATTAGGCACCAGCAGGATGAGTATTAGTTTAACACTGGCCCCAAGTAACTTCCAATTATCACGAGACTTTTCTGAATGGCTCAAGTATGTGCAGGCCATCCCCTCTTGTGGATACCATTCTTCAGCTAACCCCAGCCGCTTATTTTTTCTAGGGACCTACAAGATAAACATTAGTTTGGATCACTTGCCTCTCCCCATTAGCCCATGTGTAGCCCTGGCCATCTCCTACTCCCCTGGCATGACTTCCGTATCAAATTTTCATCTGCTACAACTAGTCATATTACCACAGACGTACAGGTTGAGGCAGAGATTAGCCAGTGTCAGCTGGCAGGTTCTAGCTACACAGAGCGGGCCTTGGCTGGAGTGGAAAACCTTGGCTGGCTGAATGGCTGGCTGAATAGCTGGCTGGACAGGTTGAGGTAGAGATAAGCCTGTGTCAGCTGGCAGGTACACAGCATGGGCTTTAACTGGAGTGGAAAACCTTGGCTGGCTAGCTGGCTGAATAGCTGACTGACTGGCTGGCTGAAAAACTGACCGACTGGCTGGCTGAATAGCTGACTGACTGGCTGGCTGAATAGCTGACTGACTGGCTGGCGGAATAGCTGACTGGCTGGCTGAATAGCTGACTGACTGGCTGGCTGAATAGCTGACTGACTGGCTGGCGGAATAGCTGACTGACTGGCTGGCTGAATAGCTGACTGACTGGCTGAATAGCTGACTGACTGGCTGGCGGAATAGCTGACTGGCTGGCTGAAGAGCTGGCTGGCTGGCTGAAGAGCTGGCTGGTTGACTGACTGGTTGACTGACTGGTTGACTGACTGGCTGGCTGAAGAGCTGGCTGGTTGACTGACTGGTTGACTGACTGGCTGGCGGAATAGCTGACTGGCTGGCGGAATAGCTGACTGGCTGGCGGAATAGCTGACTGGCTGGCTGAAGAGCTGGCTGGTTGACTGACTGGTTGACTGACTGGTTGACTGACTGGCTGGCTGAAGAGCTGGCTGGTTGACTGACTGGTTGACTGACTGGCTGGCTGAATAGCTGGCTGTTTGGCTGACCGGCTGACTGTACAGGTTCAGGCAGAGATTAGCCAGTGTCAGCTGGCAGGTACACAGAGTGAGCCTTGGCTGGCTGGCTGAT
Source organism: Maea johnstoni (assembly GCA_963942565.1). Taxonomy (NCBI): domain Eukaryota; kingdom Metazoa; phylum Annelida; class Polychaeta; order Spionida; family Magelonidae; genus Maea; species Maea johnstoni. The sequence goes on from OZ012686.1 coordinate 32,020,360, forward strand.
TTATAGATAGCTTGGACCTTCCCTTTCCCTGTCTTCTGGGAAAGGTTGATTGGTTGGTTGTCTGTGGATTGCTGGCTTCTGCAGTAGAAGGCTGGGGCTGACTATAGATAGGTGTCTTTGTGGATGGCTAGCTTGGACCAGTACATTCCCTCATCTTCTTCAGTACAATATGGGGGTTAGATTAATGTGTTGGCTAGCAGGGGATGACTGTAGGTGGGTTGTCTGTGGATGGCTAGCTCGGACCAGCTCCCCCCCCCCCCCCCTCTCCCCACCTGCTAGAGTATATTAATCAGTACACCTGAGGGACTGGGTCATCTCTGCTCCACTGTCACATGGGCGACCGCTGCGAACACAAGAGCCGTCTAGGTGATGATGGGGCATTGCAAGAAATACTGATGAGGTCGCGGGTCAGAGTCACATGATGGATGTGGCGAGCAGGTCCGATAAACAAGACAACGGAAGGGGGAGATTATCGCAAAATGTCAAGGACCTGCCAAAAATCTAGGACAAGAGGCATGTGGCGAGAGTATTTGACTCTTTTGCATGATATATTACTCATGTTGAGTAGCGGACAGCCAGCAAACTTGTTGAACATTGAAGTCCATTTACAAAGTCAACATACAGGAGCTGACCCTGGCTGGGTCTGAACAGCATAAATATTGTATGAGTGGATTGTCAAGATAGACCTATAGATATGCTGAAGAGTTGTATGTCTGACCTTATGGTGTTTTCCAAGAAGATATGATATCATTTCCACCCCTTAGGAATTGAAAAGAAACTTTTTGTTTTGTCTCTCTAAAATAGTATCCCTGCTTCGAAAGGACACAGCATGAATGAAAAACAAGATAAATTGCATATATTTTTTTATTGTTATTTATGTACAGCACAGTCATGGTGATAATGTCAATATGTTACATGTGATAATAACGGCCATTGAATCATCATCAGTTATCTGAGGCATAAATGTTCAGAACATCTGCTGAACAACTCATTTCCCGTTCCTTGGATCCATTTTGGTACCTTGAATTTGTAGATGAGTTATAGTGGTTCCCTCAACCACTTAGGGGTACCATGTCAGTAGTATGTCATTAGATATAGTAGCATTTTCCCTTAATAAAATTTGAAGTTATTGAATTTTTTCACGTTTATGTCAAAGGCTTGAAATACTATGCCTCCCACTGACTTTCTAGTTCACATGTTTGAAGACAATCGCTTTAATGAGTACTTATGTCAACTGAAAGTATGAACTTAATGAAGTCATCCTAACCTCCCACAGTTCCATAACACCCTAGAATGTGCTTTGATGGAGATCATTAACGACACTTTGTTTAGGTGCTACTAACATATATCTAATCAGGTCCCTTTGTCTAACGCCTTCTGATTCCTTGTGAACGCAGTGACTGGCACACCCACTTCTTCCTGCCTGTTTCTGAAGTAGGAGGTACAGGTGAGGAGAAGGTCTTTCTGAAGGAGATGGGTTCATTTTCAGTCAGCAAAATAAGAGAAAAATAAAGGAAAAGGGGGGGGGGGGGGTATGTATCAGTGAAACTAAAACTGAAACAAGTGAGGATTGGGCTACCTGTTAGACAAAACAATACACCCTGAGATGTTTCTGTCTGTTTTGGCCTCTTTGCTTGACCTAGGTAGGGTGTTGTTGACTGATGAATAAAAGAATGGATATGTAGCGAGAGACCAATTACTATATGCGCTATAGTAAAGACCTGGCTATCCTATGGGTCTCGAATCTGGCCTCAGTGTGACATCACTTGTGTTGTTTACATTATAGAGAAAGCTGCACACCAACATGCGCAAAACGTAAACTTTTTTGCACTATTCGCCGCAGCCTTGTTTAGGTTGGCCGGCTGGTTTCATATGCACTTGTTGTTATTCATAACTTAGAAGTTTATTAGGTCTGGTTCTCCAGCGGTGGTGATGGTGATGGTAGTGGTTGTGCTGGATAAGACTGGTCTTCTGTATGTTTTTCATTACCCTCTGAGGGATTGAGTGGCCATCGGGGGCAAGTGCCTTGCCGAATGGACTTTGCCTCTGACATTAAGTGACCTGCACCGGGGATCAGCTCATTTCCCTGCTAGCGATGCTGCTGGGGTCATCTGGGCGAGGACGTGTCTGGTCAAAGCAGTTCCGCAACCAATTAGTGCGGGAGCTGCTCAAGCCAAATTGCCAAATGTCGGGCTTGTCTCTGGGATCTCCGGGATCGCCGGTTCAATCACCCGGCCGGCTCCCTAGATGAAACGGATGCACCCGCAGACCCCATGCAATCATAACCGCCCGCATTAAACCATTCCATGACACCACACAAGCGCAAAAAAATATATATAGTCTCCTCCACCAATCCGGCATCTGCGACCCCCATTGTGAATTGAGTTGATCTAGCAGGAATGGCAGCAATTCGGTGGTAGGAATTTTCTCGAGAGCCCGGCCAAGGGATCATCACATTGCATCCCAGGGACCAGCCAGGGTGGCCAAGGTCAAGGACTTTAACCTGCTCCAGTTGGGTAACAGGATGATCGGCATGGCCAGTAATGAAATAGCAGTAAAATTGAAAGTAGGAAAATGATCAACCTGGGAGCACTCTGTCTGCAACCAAGGAATCAAGTGGCCATTAATGGAACGATGTGCAAATGGAACATTTTCAGGGCCAACACCAGGCCAGCACCTTCCTGTACCACACGGGAGGGAGGGGGGGGGGGGGGGGTGTTCGTATATGATAAGGTATTACATGTAAGTCCATGCATCATTGCAACTTGCTATTGCTTTGCCAAATCTAGGAATTGGTGAGAATGGATACATGTGTGAAATAGAGTTGTAGGCACAAATTAGCTGCTTTCTGGCCATGTACTAGAGCCAGAATTGGTTGACCAGTATCCTGAGCCAACTGGATATGCAAGAATGACAATGAAAGTGATGTTTGATGCAGGTCAGTATTAGGCAGGAGAATTGAGGGTGGACTTACAATTGGGTAACAAATTGGATAGAGGTGAAATCTTACCCCTTAGAGCAATTACCAATAACATTTCTTTAGGTCAAGAGAGAAAATGGACATCCTCAGTCCTAAGTCCTTAGCAGTGATTAGTGGTAACTAGTTGGTTTGCAGTGGTTAGTAGGGAGGTACTGGCTAGGGAGGTGGGGGGGCATGGTAGGTCAAGAGAGGAAATGGACATCCCTCAGTCCTAAGTCCTCAGCCGTGATTAGTGGTAACTAGTTGGTTTGCAGTGGTTAGTAGGGGGAGAGGGGGGCAGGGGAGGTCGGGGGTAGGAGATGGAGGGAGATGGAGTGTTTATGGTGGTGAGTAAGTGAAGTTATTCCAGCCAGTACCAAGATGCCAAAATGTCAGCCTCGCCGCCGAGTAGAACAGGTGACCTTTTGCTCATTTCATCAGCGAAGGGGAAATGCCAACCAGTGCAACATGAGTAGGGCTAAGATAGGGGGCAGCGCCAAGTTCAAGGCCAACCAGCTTGCCTGATGATGATGGCTTGGTCTGCTCAGCAAAGGGGAAGGGGGCGATAATGAGGGGGCCAATTGGTCGAGTTTTTTTCAATGTTCTATTCTGTGCCATTTATGTACATATATACTAATCAAATACTCTGGTCCACTTGTATTTCTTTTACATGGCTTTAAGGTAACACCCCTCACCTTGTACCTGTGTTGTATGCAATGTGTGTTTTTGGGAAGGGAGGGATGAAGAGAGAGAGAGAGAGAGAGAGAGAGAGAGAGAGAGAGAGAGAGAGAGAGAGAGAGAGAGAGAGAGAGAGAGAGAGAGAGAGAGAGAGAGAGACAGAGAGAGACAGAGAGACAGAGACAGAGAGAGAGACAGAGACAGACAGAGAGAGAGACAGACAAAGAGGGAGAGAGAGTCAGGGGGGGGGGGGAGGAGAGGAGGCAAAATAGAGGACAGAGAGAAGCCAGGAGTCAGAATGATGGGCCAGGTCACATGGTAAAAAAGTGGTCATAATCTTATGGCTGGCAGAGCTGCTATGCTGATTTGAGAGTGTTGTTTTTGTTTGTATAAGCCCTCAGACATGACTCTGGGGCATGGGGAGTTTTGGACAAGACAAACATGCTGCTACAGCACTTGCTTTCTCCAGCCACTGATTAGATACAGATGTATTTTGTGTGAGAGATCCAGCTTTTCCCCAGATGAGAATCTTGATCGCAGAAGATTTTTGTTTGGTTTAAAGCCTTGGGACCCTATCCATAGAAGCAACGCGGGATACCACCCTGGCTTGGACAGTCTCTACACTTAACACTAATAAATGCTGCTGGTGGCTAAATTGGCCAATATAAAATGATGCGAAAAACCTAAAAAAATGACTGAAACCCTGACACATAGGTACCCATCTGAGAGTACTCTGTGAGAGCTATCCAATGAATACCAACATGACAATGTTTAGATGGTTTTTAAAACTCCTTGAGTTCTTGTGCTTTGAACAAAAGTATCCTGGAATCGGTAGGGTTAAGGCTTGATTACCAGTGAACCCCATAAACACATTACCCTAACCTTCTGAGGTACCTAAGATATACGTGCACAAACTTAGTCAGTGGATGATGTTTATAAAATGTATTGTTCCTATGGGACAGGCTACTTGGCAATGACATGCATGTGGACAGGAAATGCATTTCACAAACACATGTCCAAGATAATATCGTAGAAGTGGTGGAAGTCTCTGAGAATGCCAAAAGGATGCCACACCTTGCTATACAGGGTTAAGTGGCTGTCATGTGTCTTTATGACTGTTTTATGTATCTTCATTCCAAGTATGGTCATTCTCAATACTTTGAAGCACATTCCACCCAAATCAATGCCCCTTGCCCAGCATGTGTAATTGTCACAGCTCAATTCTGGGACTCTTCAGTATCGTGATGCTTGTGGGTTTTGTGGCCACTTTCATGAGCTGGGTCATTTCGGGTCTGCTCAGCAACCCTTTGATGTGCCAATAAGCTGGGGTATTTTGTGGTATGGGGTGTTTTTGTCACTGTTGGTCATGTCCATGTGTGAGTACCCTGTAGCACCCTATTTAAAGCATTCCTCTCACATACTTGCTAAGTCTTAAGGCTGTCAGTGTGCACCCTGTCCAGACAGTTGACAAATGCCCCTGCAAGCATGCCCTTTTAAGGGTCACTTCTTTCTACAAGTGAATCCTAAAGTACTTAAAACCATGTATCATTGTCACTGGGTTTTATCTAGCATAGAATGGCCTCTTTTCAAAAAGAAAACACCAACTCTAAACCACTATATATATATATATATATATATATATATTATATATATATAATATATATATATATATATATAATATATATATAATATATATATATATATATATGGTTCCACTGGTATTTTTTAAGCCACCAGTTTGAAAGAGCTGAAAACCTGCCCTTTCTTCCCGAAAAAACCCAACCCCCAAAAATGCTGTATCATGGTCACTGGCTTTTTTCTCCCGCAGCATTATAAGTGCAGGCCAGCGAGGGTAGAATGGCAAACCGGTTTGTGGGTGGAAGGGCAAGCTATGTATTATTTCCACCCATCAGTTCAGTGTTGGCTGTCCTGTCCTCAGCCCTGCTCTCTCTTGCCAAGTGATTGTTTGCACTGGGTTGTTTGTGTCACAATAGGTTATTGCTGGGAGTCCCAATAATAGCGTATTGTACACTATCAGGGTGTGGTTAGCTTTAAGCCATTGAGTGCTCAGGTCCTTGAATGATGAGAGAACCCACAACTTCCTCAATAGCCTAGCCACCATATTGAATTAGACAATAGGACTTTTTCGGATGCCCAAACTTTTGTCAACTTTGCTGCCTAGTTTTCTTAGTTCATAAGGCAGTATTTTATATTTTCATATACCATTTATCATAGGAGGACATCCTCTTCAATTAGGGGCAGACCAAACACCTGTGGGTTCATTTATGGTTTGTTGGGGATCCCAATTAGACACCATTATGAATAAAGACCAGTCTATTTATGGGACGCTTCAATGAATGTTTTCCTACTACATGTAGCTATACTTTTAGTTTAAACTCTTTTTTCATTTTCAATATTGGCACATCAAAACGAGCAATAAAGTGTCGGATGAAATTCAAGTAGTATTTAATATAATGCATGAACCTAATTTATTACATATTCACTTTATGTTATGTAACATATTTATATATATATATATATATATATATATATATATATATATATATATATATATATATATATATATATATATATATATATATATATAAACACATATATATATATATTATATATATATATATATATATATATATATATATATATATATATATATATATATATATATATATATATATATATATATATATATATATATATATATATAGTCTTCTCCCCTACATATCCCTAGGGACTTATAAAGCCAGATGGCTGAGCTGGTCATTGGCTGTAAAAGTTACAGTGCAGCCTTGGTGCAGTACGGAGCAGATCCAAGTCTATACATTATCCACCTGCCAGGTATGCGCCTACACTAGTAGGATGATCGAGCAATTTGTAAAATGCGGCTGCTCGATAAAGGGATATTTTTGCTGGTCACTGAAGCATCAGGGACAAGAAGGTTATGCGAGCTGCTTGTGGTGGTGGTGTCCCCAGTTAAGGTCCTGGGTACAGCGGTATAACATGCACGGTATTTATTTGTGGGTCATCCCTCTTGGCAGCCGGCCCAACCAGCCAGTGCTCCAGCAAGGAGGAAAATTAGCCACAGTTTGTGGTTGTGAGGTCATCTTCTTTTCAAATTGTGAAGGAAAATGTTATGTAGTATTTGCGTGGGGATCCGGCGGCAAGAGAAAGCAGTGACCCCTTGCGGGCATGTGTCTGTTTAGTGTTCCCATAGAGAGCTTGTCGTGAAAGCCGCAGTGAGGAATGGGGGAGCGCTGTTGTTATGGTCAGGTCACAGCTTAACTGGAGATGTCAAACCCCTCTGTGTACAGATCTTGGGCAAATAGATCAAATACTAGCCTGGCTGGCTTGCCTTTGTCATCCTTACCTGCCTGGGACGCTACCCTGGACCCTAACACCCATGTTTGGCTCAATAGAAAAATGATCGGTTGGAGCAAACTTTGTCACATGATCACCCAAAGGACAGGGGGGACTAACATGGTAAAAAGGGGGCGTGTCCTGCAAAATACCCCAGCAACAAATAATGCTTTATGAGTGCAGGCCGTAGGGTCGAAATAACGTATGTAGGCCCCTATACTGGTAGACAGGTAACCTCAGCATAGCAAACATTTCTGGGTGAATTTTTTCAATTTTTTTTCAAATTTTCAAATGGTAAAGGTCATCTTGCCCCTAGTAGCCCAAGTATTACACACACACACACACACAGAAGGTGGTGGCTAGAAATATGAGTGCAGGCCGTAGGGTTGCAATAACGTAGGCCCTATACTGGTAGACAGGTGACCTCAGCATACCAAACATTTCTGGGTGAATTTTTTCAAATTTTCAAATGGTAAAGGTCATCTTGCCCCCTAGTTGCCCAAGTATTACACACACACATGCACAAGTATGGAGAAGGTGGTAGCTAAAAATAGTGTTGGTGTCTGTCTGTGGTGATGGTTTGGCACTGGCGGTGGAGGGCTGGTGGCCCAACTACGGCCCACATTACCTGATCAGGGCACAGCCCTAATAGACAGCTATAGACACAGACACAGTCCCAGCGGGAGCAGCGAATTAGAACAAGGCACTCGCACTGGGCATTCATTAATATTTCACTGATCTATATCATGACAATGGAAGGGCACTGCTAGGAATTTCATTTGATGCTGGAAAGGCAAAAAACCTGTGTTATTGTGTTTGTCCAGTGGGTTGTAGAGGACTGGCTGGTGGTGGGACCGGATCAGTTAAATATTAACAAGGACCGCTGGTGGTGGCAGTGATGGCTAGGTGAACGCCCAGTGAGGCACATACATGTATTCATATAGTACGGTTGATCATATCCTCAACTGACACCCCATGAGGACAGCCTGACTTAGTAATGACAATCGTGATAATCACCCTAGCGGCCCTGACAGTGGACAGGGTCATCTTAACCCTTTCAATGCTGAGGCTACTTTCGTCCAAAAAACAAGATCGCAAAGTTTTTTGAGAAACATTTGAACCCTGTCATGTTGGTATTCATTTGATAGCTCTTGCTGAGTACTCATGGATGAATAACAATATGCCAGGGTTTCAATCATTTTCCAGAGTATTTTGCATCATTTTGTATCTGCAAAATTAGCCACCAGCAGCATAAGGGTTAAAGGTGTGCTTTATCCTGTAGGAGGGGGGGGGGGGGGGGGGGAGGGAGAGACAATGGTGGGGGAGCCATGGGGGGGGGGGGGGGGGGGGGTTGGTGGCTGCTGCAGCCTGGTCATTTCATTTTTTGTTGACCACTGCATCATCTAACTGGGGTGCTGTATGTGGATGCAGAGCATTTCTAGGAAACAAGCACATATCATTCAATAGCTGTGTTAGTATCAGTATACATTATGAATGTGGTTTAAATGTTACCTGTATGGCCACTGATTGTACCTGGTGTCCCGTCATATTGTAGTTATGATATGCGTACGTAGAACAATATGGTGTGCAAAAATAGGTCAAGCTCTGTGTGCAAATCTACCTTTAAACTTTTTATCAAAATAAAAAGAGTACATGATAGGGTGTATGATACCTATAGGGTGGTATAGAAAGAGTGTACACGCTTATTTGATCAGTCCATGGATTGTTTGTATACATTTTGTCAAAGTTCTTGGCTTCTTTCTACTTCACTAGTACACTTTCTATCTGTATCTGTAGGGGCAGTGCTATTACATGATTGTATGTAACTTTGTAATGCTGTCATATTCATTGAATGTTTTTCTTTTTTTCTTTGTAGGTAAGTACACCTGGTATAATACTGTTACATAGGTGAAGGGGTAAGTTGTTTCTACAATCTTCCCAGGATCGTCAACTTCCAATGAGACGTAGGGATATGGATAGAAGTCCATGGATCTTCGAAAACTTGCTGTGTGATTAGACAACTGGGATTCAATAACATTGTTTTATTTTCAGATACATAACTAATATTAATGATGATTGTTTGAATTCAAAACACAATGAAAGAGACTAATTGCAAGATGCTCCTGTATTGTATAGTAAATAACAGGTACTTATACTAACAGATGATAAAGAGAAGTCCAAGAGGGTCCATTTTGATGAAGAGAGGGAGGGGTCACATTAAGATTTTTTTTGATTTAAAAAGATATTTTTTTCAATGGTTCATGCATGATGGCAGCATAAATGATATAGGAAAATGGTGTTTGGCCACCCCCCCCCCCCCCCCCCCCATGTGGGTCTATGCTCAAATTAACATTTTTCTTAACATAAACATAAACCTTCTTTCTGAAAGCAGCCCCCATGTTGTCGAGACCTGTCGTCCCTGTCCCTGCTCTTGCTGCTGGGCTGGGTGTAACAGGTGTAGTTTACACTTGATCAGGTCATACCGGCCTCCTCCTCGTCTCCAACTCGCCTGCTTGCCTGGCCAGGCAGGTAGGGCCCACTGGTCCTAGCCTGGAGTCTGCATTCCTGCATGTGCACACAGTATATGCATGGCCCCTTATGTGGATTTTGTTAGATTGCAAGGGCATTTTGACCAGGGTGTTTCCTGCACCTGTTTAATTGGACCCCAGGGTATAATTGGACCCCAGGGGTTATTACTTGACTGAGGCCAGGTCCTTACCTGATACTAGGAGAGATTATCTTATATAGATATGATATTTACATTTCGTTTGTATTAAGTTATAGGGTTAATGAGCCTTAGACGGTGGGCCCTGGTATGCATGGCTCATGATGGGGATTTTGTTAGATTGCAGGGGCATTTTGACCAGGGTTTTTCCTGCACCTATTTAATTGGCCCCCAGGGATTGTTACATGACCCAAGACTAGGTCCTTCCCTGATGCTGAGAGAGATTATCTTCCATAGATTTGATATTTATATTTCGTTTGCATAAAATAGGGTTAATGAGCCTTAGACGGTTGGTGGTGCCTGGTTCTCTGGTGCGGCCATGTCTGACTTTGTCCAGTGAATTCTATTGCTGTATCCATTGGTCTCCGTCCCTGTCACCCCGCACCCCGAACAGGGCACTTGGCACTGTGCCAGGCGAGAGGGACAGCGTAGTGATTATGCTGTCTGTTCGTCATTTTTCTTGTGCATTTGGCCATAGCTGTAACATGGGGGCTGAACTGGAGGCATAAAGGACATAAATACACTGCCTGAACAGACCCTCTCTGTCAAACTCCTGCCCTTTCACTTCAAATACTTGCAGTTGCTGCTGCTGGCATTGAAGAAGTAGTAGTATCACTTGGCGATTCACCAAGTCCTCCAACCTTGGCACGGCTGCTCGAACATGAACTCAGCATTGGCTAGTCACCTGACCAGGCCGAGCGAGCGAGCCGCCGGGATGAGTCAAGATGATATCACCTAACCACCAAAGCCGCCACCGCCTATCCTTGTCAGGACAAAGTCAACTTAACCCAAACAGCTCCACAGTGTCTGTACTACTGATAAATGGGTTTACTTTTGTCATTACGTCAGAAAATCTAGAAAAATCTTTTAGGAAGTCTTGTTTCTTTTTGATGTGAAAGATTACTTCAATTCAGATATCAACTTTTTATCTCCAAATGTTCACAATTTTGTCATTTCATAAGAAGATCTTGGGAAATCTTGAAGGAAGTCTGTTTCTTATTGATGTGGAAGAAAACTTTCATTCAATATCAACTTTCTATCTCCAAATGTTCACAAATGTGTCAGTTTATGAAATCCTTGTGAATGTGAATTAGTTAACCCTTATGCTAATTTGGCAAATACAGAATGATACAAAAAACTAGAAAAAATACTGAAATCCTGGCATATGAGTACTACTCATCTGAGAGTACTCAGCGAGAGCTATCTAATGCATACCAACATGACAGGGTTTAGATGTTTTTCAAAAATCTTTTCATCTGTGTGCTTTGGACAAAAGTAACCCCGAAGCATTGGAAGTGTTAAGTGATAAGAAGGTAGCAGGCGGACAGACATAACAGTTTGGTTGTCAGCGGACATGTTGAGTCTGTCTTGGCCCGTGGGATTTATGAGTGAGGGGTCGCCCCGGGGCTCTAATGGGACGTGGGCCGCTTTCACCTGTTGGACCAGCACTACCCCCTGCACCTGTGCCGGCACCCCACACCCTCCCGCCTGACACCTGACCACCGTGCCCGCTAACACCACAAACACCCCATTATACCCTAAGTGAATAGTATCTCTCACCTGTGGATCAGCTGGGGGAAGGGGTGGCGGTTTATTGTATTTATATGGCACCCAAAGTGAAAGCTGGTGGCCTTTTAGGGTGGTTGGCAGGGTGGGGCTTTTTCTAACTTGCACACCTATCAGGAGCAATATATACTATACTTCCTGCTCCTATGTTTCATCAACATTGCCCAAAAGCCCTACAGTCTAGCGGTGCATTCTACAAATGTTTTCCTAGGAAATCTGTTGAACATATTCCATATCCAAGGAGTATATTTAGATTGATAGATAGAGATAGAGATAGAGAGAGAGAGAGAGAGAGAGAGAGAGAGAGAGAGAGAGAGAGAGAGAGAGAGAGAGAGAGAGAGAGAGAGAGAGAGAGATGAAATTGTCATTACTGGTCTGTAGTAGTATGTATAGTGGTATGTTTAACATGAGCATTCACTAGTAGTAAAGCAATGGCTGTACATAGAAAGAGAGAGTGGGGGAGAGAGACATGTGATCTGTATCAGATGTGGCATTTACAGATCACACAATACTGCCTGGTATTGTATAGTGAGAATATCTCTACAGCAAGGTGTCTGTGTGTGAATATGATTGTGTAGTTAGTAGTTAGTCTCCCTCTCACTGACACCACACGGGGCATGAGAGCGGTAGCGGTGGCAGGGGTGTGGTGTATTGACTGTTGGTAGATTATTGACCACGTTTAGAAGGGAATCGATAGGGATCCCCGCCTGTCCACACTGCTCACATGAGCAGCAGCCTTTAGATAGATCCAGGCCCCGCTAAGGACACCAAGTATTGGTCTATATATATTTGTCATGCGTGCCCACTTTGATTGTCATGTTTATCTAACCCGACCAGCCTTCACCTCCCCTTATCCTATGTGAGAACCGAAAGTGGGCCATGCCCTGGACGGTCAGGCACTTGGTCGGTCGAACGGAAACGCCGCGAAACCAAGAAATCGTGCAGGCCCACGACCGTACTGCCCACACCTTAGTAGGGGCTGGCGACACTCCACCAAAATAGCAACAATTCGTCATACGGCAAACATTCACTGATAGATGCACCTTGCCCAATGGCAGCTGCTGTCAGCACACAACCTCCAGCCCATCACCACGACAACTTGGTCACAAGTGACCTTGACCTTGGCAGACTCGCACGAGGCCCAGAAAGGAGGAATATTTCGGCGTGACTTTTTTTTTTGTTGTTGTGGGCTACCATCTGTGTCTAATGCGGTCATTTTGGCCCATTGCATCAAATTAGCGGTCTTGTAATGAGATTGGACAGTGGCCCTGAGGTAATGTTTCCACATCCTGAGCACTAACCAAACAGCCATGAATGGACGAATCGCACATGTCGATCTCTCGCGCTTTTTTTTCACCGGACTTGACCTGAATTATACTTGAAATCCGCTGGCCTGAAAGGCTGGCGGGGGAAGAAATGCTTACTGGGCCATTGGTCCTCCATGTACTACCGAAATCTGGGAAACAAGGTGGCCATTCACTTGGTCCTGATGTAGTTCTTGTTTTTTAAGTTTGGAAACCAGAATGATTTGAATGAAAATGTTCTGATAGCTGACCAAAATTGTCAAATAATTCTTTGAATGATGTCCGTACCAACATCTGCCCCTAAATCAAAATGTTCCAATAGGTGAACAAGTGACATGAGGATTAAAGCTGGCCGTTATTTAATTGTTGCAAACATTGATTTTTCCTGCTGCCGCCTGTTGGCTGTGTGAAAAGTAAAAGTGGGACTGTGATGGTAATGAAGCCCACTCTGTCATAGCCTTGTGGAGAGTGCACACAAAGCTTGTTGTCCTGGAAACCGTCCTCAATGTTTGCATGGGACAAAAAGGTTGAAATAGCATATTCAAATTAATTATTGATCCAGGCCCCCCTGTGCCAGACATGGTAAATGTATCTCTTCGGAACGATCGCCGCTGCCCTGCGCGGCCGCGTCTGAATCAACACAGCAGTGACCATGGCTACTTGGTGTTTTGATGGCAGTCGTATCGATCCGGCACAAGCTTGGCCAGCGAACTAGACATAGCTGAACTCCGCATGCCCTGCCCGGCCACTCGCTCTCTCTCTAGCCACGGTGGCTACTCATGCTGCACATACTGCCATTAGTACTGCAGCAACCACTGCTGCTCGTACTGCTGCTGCAGCCACTGTACAGCTGCATATACTACTGCATGCACTGCTGTATGTACTGCTACAGGTGTTGCTGCAACTACTGCTGCAACCAATGCTGCAACCACTGCTGCATATACTACTGCATGTACTGCTATATGTATTGCTACAGGTGTTGCTGCATGTACTGCTGCAAATATTGCTGCACATACTGCTGCATGTACTGCTGCAACTACTGCTGCTGGTACTGCTGCAGTTGCTGCTTAACCACTGCTGCTTGTACTGCTGTACATACTGCTGCTACCACTACTGCAGTTACTACTGCTTAAGAAGTGGTTTTGGTACTGCTGCAGTTACTGCTCCTACTAATGTGTCAGTTACTGCTGCTACTACTGCTGCTATCACTGCTACTGCTCTTGCTGCTGGTGCTGCTGCTGCTGCAGCGGCTTGCTTAAAGCAGTTAACATTAGGTCACAAAGGCACAGGTCATATTTCAGATATCGACCAATGTATTAGAGTGTTTACCATGGCATTCAGACGTGCTGTAGATTTCCATATCAAAGCAGCCAGGTATGCAATCACTTTCACCTGAGCTGGTGTGTTTTAGCTTCTCCACCGCCTGACGCCACCTCTGCCGCCTCCGCCACCTAGGCTGTCCGCGGCGGCGTCCACCACCAGTAGGGAGTAGGTGGTGAGCGGGAGTGAGGGAGTGCAGGGGCTGTAATCTTCAGAGCATCCTCCTCCATCACCTTGTACAGCGGCAATAATATTCAACAAATGCTCCACATGCATTTTATATGACTGAGTGGGAAACAATAAAACTGCAATGGCCCACACTATACCTTTATTGGACTTCATGGCTGTTTGTAGTGGGAGGATACTAGCACAAAGTAGTAGATGGCTTTCTGATACCTTTCTACTTGTAGAACCAAGTATTAACCCTCTCATGCCTATGTCAATCTTTCTTGATATCGTTGGTGTTGTGAACTGCCTGCCCACTGCTAATATGATCTTTGTGGATATTAAAATGATTTTCAGAAATGTACATACTATCACTACTACAGAGGTACCAAGATGATTTGAAAATTTAAAAATGAATGTCAGTATCATTTATACCAAAGTACAGATGTGAGTTTTATATTACAATTATAAGATGGATGTGAAGGGGTTGAGGGTTGACCAACATCCCTTTGTGGATAAAATTCAATTATCTGTTGTCAACCTACCACTGGTTTGTGTTGAAAATAGAAAGACCCCTCTCAAAAAAGAACCCCATCCCTGAAACCCAACCTCTGCCATTGAAAGTGACAAAAAGACATAAATAACCAGCGCTCTATTGGTGAGCATTGATAGAGCCCGTGGCTACTCTCCAGAAATACCAGGTATGATGATGTACCTGTGCCCCTCCTACTGCTGCCGCCTAGCCAGTAATACTACCACTGGAAAATTGTGCAAGCAATTCTGGCCTGGCACACCTGGCGTGAACCTTTTCATCTGGGCCAAGTTAAGTATGACCAAACCAGTAATTACGACCATAAAATAAATCAGTGGGTAAATGACACTGGCCTGACACCTAATTGGAGCTAAGTGGCTATTTGGTCAGGAGGAGCAGGGCGGGATGAGTACCAGGCAACTGGTGTCAGTCAGGGGGGCTCGCAATATAGATGGAGTTTGCTTTTCTCGGCTTGCCAGCGGACCAGAATTAGCAGGTTCCATGTGGAGAAGGGGACTATATTGGTAGAAGTGGAGTCTGTCCAGTCACCCAGATGGCATGTGCGCCACCTACAAATATAAAAAAGCAGTTTTTTTTTCTGGATTCCTCACTCAAGCCTGCTTGCCACTCGCCCACCAGTACCATCACCAGCATCACTCCTGCCTCCCCTAGTCCATACACCTAATACAGGCATGCCCATGATGCAACCAGTGAACTTAAAACATTCAAAGAGGTCTTGGGTCATATCTAGAACCAAAGCACAGGACACAAGCAGTGTCTTTGATCAGGTACCCTGTATGGACTGGTATGGGTACTTACTGAGAGTGCAAAACCTAACAAAGTTAAGTCTCTGAGAGGCAGGAAGTATCTTTAACCCTTATGCTGCTGGTGGCTAAGTTGCCCAATACAGAATAATGCTAAAATCCTGAGAAATCACTGAAACCCTGACAAATGGGTACTCATCTGAGAGTACTCAGTAAGAGCTTTCCAATGAGTACCAACATGACAGGGTTTAGATGATTTTCAAAAATCTTTGCGTATTTGTGCAATGGACGAAAGTAGCCTTAGCATTGTAAGGGTTAAGAATATCCTTGAGATATCGTATCATAACAAAAATATCAATATTGTATTGTATCGTGAATAATTGACAGATGCCAATTTGTTATCCCCTGCTATCGGTTTCACTCATACTTCTCCATTCCTCAGACTTCAGTCCACGGCAGTGTAAGGTCTTATGGTGGTATGAGGAACAACTTTCACTATGAAGATAGTTCACTAAAGTTCTTCATTGACAAGATACACTAGATAGTGCCAGACCACCCAGACTGGCCGGGCATGAATGGGTTAACACTTTGAAAAGATACCTATGAACAATACCGAGTGGTAAAGCATGGTATAACTATTTTAAGTAAAGTTATGCGTTGTGTTTCAGTAAACTTCTTTCCTTCCGATTCTATTCAAATTATGGATTTTTCATAAAGGTATTTCCAAATAGTTAAGGTCCTATTGGGGAAGCCTGGATGTGGGCTTTGATGTGTTAAATCTTCCAGTCGCCTTGGAGTGATTCTGACTACAGTTGAGTTCTATCTATACGACTGGACCGCCACAAAAAAGGGGGTATCAGTTATCATTGTGACCCTTGGCGCTTGCCTGATCCCTTAAGAATGGCGGGTTTGTGTGTGCCCATGCCCTGCGGAAAAAGCCTGACCCTACCCTGCTAACCCGGGTCTCCAGTTCGCAAAAGGACTTTGCATATCAATATCAGCGTTATCGGTCCTGCAGAATCTTAGACATTTTACCAGCTCTGTGCAGGGTGACATGGTGTGACCTGCGTGGTTTGTGGAAAAGTGTGGAACCTGTCGCATGGGCGCAGTATTTGATATTGTTATCACATAATGAAAGCGTTTGAATGTCAGACTGATAGTGCTTCAAATGCTCCCTTTCATAGACGATTATCATTCTCCACTGAGCATTTAAAATAACCTACATGTGACTGTTAGTGGGTAGCATGCAGAGATCCGTGATGCTTGAAATACACTGATCCTAAGGCATGTTTGGCTAAACCTAGCCCCGCTACTAGCACTGGTATGTATAAGTCTGCTACCACTCAAACACAAGTATGGCTTGCTATCTGGTTATTTAGCTCATGCTTTTGCCATGTAAAGGTATTGATTCACCACTGTCCCCTTGTGCATACCGCAGCGCCATCTATCTGTAAAGGAGGTCATATATGAATGAGACGTGGAAGAGGGGTTAAGGTAAACTCAACGAACAAGGGTGAGCAAATGTAGAAGCACCCCTTAAACTGGTGTGATGGTTTGATATACCATACTCCTTATGATGGTTTGCCATGCTCCATCCATGCCCCCCCCCCCCTCTATTTCTAAGGACAAATGACCCTTATTTCTTGTTTTCTCCCTGTAAGATGTCTATTCTAAATGCGACTGTTTGCACAATCTGAGTATGGCGTCCCAGACACAATAGCAATAGAATTTATATATAAATGAAAATTTCAAGGAATTTCTGCATTGAATGATTTGGACCATTCAGTTTTTGCAGTACATCTGAACTATGAGTATTGTGGCAACCACCGTTTATATAGAGATGAAATACATATCATTCTTTGAGTAAGGCATGTCCTGATCATTGAGGGCAGTTGTAGTTAATAGGCGGAATCTGATGTCTTTCTTTACATTGCTCAGCCATCAAACATGTATGTGTATTTGCAGGCACTTCAAAGGCATTACCAGTCCATCTTAAATTACCTGCACAGGGCCTCACAGGAAAAATCGCTAGCATATCAAAGACCCACGCTTAGGGGATCCTAGTTGTTGTTGTCATGTTGCCTGGCAACCATTGTGCGATGCTCACGCCAGAGACATTTTGGCTGATCGTGTCGGTGGCTATGGGATTCGCAGGCTTTCAGCCGGTATTTGACCACATTAAGAGGGCCCTGTGAACAGGCAAGGCTCATTGATTTTATGAAACATAAATTTTGCGTGGAAATAGGCGGCTGGTGACCTCGCTAATCCATGCCTAGCTGGGATCATCCAGATTTATGAAGCAAAGTGGCCACACTTCAGGCACATCAGCAAATGGAAGCGCCATAATTCATCTTGTGTGGAGTTTTATTCCTGGTGTAATCTTGGCCGAGTCTTCGCCATCTTCTCCAGCTGGCCGTCCCTAGATAACACGCTCTGGCCAGTGATGAATGGACTCCGCGCCAGCAGCGGGAGGGAGGCCGCCGCCGCGTAAGATCCTGGCTAATGTTTGGCGTGAGAGCCAGCCCTCCTCCGTCCGCTGATGGATGAAACTCCTGCTCAGCCTCCTCTAGCTTTTAGTGTGTAATACATGGTAATCATAAGCCGCACTGACCACCTAATGCACACAGCCAAATGAGCCCCTACTAGCGCCAACACACTGCTACTACCTGGTGAGGCTGGAGATGAGAGCCTTTCCTCATTACAGCATGGAGCACAGGCAAGAATAGATTGAGGGGCAGTGGTGGTCCTCAAATTAACCCTTCCAATGCTAAGGCTACTTTCGTCCAAAGCACAAGAAAGCAAACATTTTTGAAAACCATCTTAACCCCAAATGCCTAATCCCCAAGTCACTGGCAACTTTCTCACATGCCCTAGCCTGGATTTGAACCCGGGCAGTGGTGAGAGACAGCTAGCAGTCGGTGGCAATGCCTTGGACCGCTTGGCCATGAGGGCAGGCCCTCAGTGGTGAGAGACAGCTAGCAGTCAGTGGCAATGCCCTAGACCGCTCGGCCATGAGTGCGGGCCCTGTATGAAGGTAGCAGGGTGTATTTTGCATGCTTATGGGCAGTAGGGGTGGGTTGGGGATTGAGCCTGTCTGTGGAAGCACTCTGATCCCACCACTGATCTATGGTCCTCCCAGCAGGGGTGCTAGCTAATGTTCCTTGTGAAGAAACCGCTTTCAGCAATCTTTCTGGATACTCTTCATCAAACTTTTAACCCAAAATGGTAAGTGATGGAGAGAAGAAACTGATCTGGCACTGTCCCATATATAGCCTTAGTCCAAGGGGCTTTGTGGAGTTATTTCTGTGTTTTCTTTTGTGGTTTAGGGCACTTTAAGGATCTTTCAATGGTCTCTACAAATCACAGTGCTTACTCCTTGGAAATACTTATATGTAGGAGTTATAGCAGATATGCAATCAGATGAACATCCCTTTAAGTACTTCTCTCAAACTCTGAATATCAGTTCTGTGTATTCTCCTCTCACACACTGATACACTTTCTTAGATATTGCTAAACATCCTTTTGAATATCTCTCTCTGTCGCTCTCTGCCTGTGATGACTGCGGCATTCCCCCACCAGCTTCCAGCTTCCTTGAGCATTGAGTCCACAACTTGAGAGACCACTGGCTGAGAGCCTGGAGGCACACAGGTAATGTGTGGTAACAGCCACTGGCCATTGACACCAGGCATGTGTGCACAAGGATTAGCATTGTAAAACCATTAGAGACCCACTTGACTGGACAATGGTCAAGTGGCCACTGCTGGTCTCGCCTTGAGGGGATGATTACCCTATCATAACAATCAACACTCGCTGACCACAAGTGGACATTGGGTAATTGAGTGTGAAATTGCTGATCATGATCCTATTAGTGGCTTAGTAGGTGGTCAGTGGTCAGTCTAGACTGACCACTGCTGGACGCAGACTGTGTGCTGACCGTGCACCACTGACCCAGTGCCCTGTATTCAGCCAGACCACTGGTGTGGAGGTCAAGGGAGTGGTCAGCTAGTACTAGTAAACACTACTGACCTTGTCCATTGCAGGTTTTGTACTAACATACATTGATAACACATGCATATAACACCTACACATGGAGTGTACACATAGTCTGACTTATGCTAATATTATAATACCTCAATCTGAATTTTAAGGAATATTTGACTGAAATTCATTTTAATTGTTTTAATAATTGTGCGTCAACATTTATGACTATTACTCCATTTGATGAGTTATTATTTAAGTTGTTAGGCCATTTGTACGCTCCTGAAACAAAAGCATTGACAAGTGAAACTGCCTTAGTCTAATGAAGTAAAATTGCTGTGAAAATTACTGAGATGACACTATAATATGCTGTTGGTCACTCTTCATGTTCGTAAAGGTGACCAATTTATTTGTCTTGTGAATTCTTCTGTATACTGTTTGGCTATTTGCATATGCCTTGGTAGAGTACATGACACATGTCATGTGTTGGTGGTAGTGCTAGCCAGTAGTAGTGGACGCTGGGCAGCTAGCTAGCTGGCTGGTGGTTGAAGTAGCAGTGGTTGTTGTGTGTGTGTGTGGGTGATAGTAGTAGTGCTGGTGGTGGAGATGTTATTTATGGATCCATGCTGGCTGAAATAGCTCACATGCTGCACTAGTAGTAGCAATGAATAAACAATGACCGCTGGGCAGTTGAGGATAGCTGGCCTGACCTGACCTGGCCGATGATGCTGGCTGGCCGGCGGCGGCGGCCGGCGGCTGGCTGCGGAGGAGGACTGTCTGGCTGGAGAGATGGTGAGCTGGCTCAGGCCACAGGAGTACTGCAGGGATGATATCAGTCCTAGAAGACCTACGGTACACATAATATATGGGCAGTATTGGACAGCCATAAGCCCTAGCTTACCATGGGAGTTGGTTGGCATACCGGCCAAGAAGCTGCTTCCAGCTCACATACCCTCAGTGTCCAAAACAAGATTAACCCTTATACTGCTGAGGTTACTTTTATTCAATGCATACAAAAAACTAAAAAAACTATGAAAATTATCTTAACCCTTTCATGTAAGTATTCATTGGAAAGCTCTCACTGAGAACTATCAAATGAATACCCATATGCCCGGGTTTCAGTCATTTTCAGGTTTATTGCACCATTGTGAAATGGTCAAATTAGCTACCAGCAGCATAAGGGTCAAGACTTATTTGGCTCTCATAATTGTTCAGCCATACTCTGTGATGTGACCAGCTATTAGGGTAAATATTGGAGGAAACTGAAGTTCCTGTAGAAAACCATTGTCATTCCCTTATAACTGCCATATTATTCTTTCTTACTGGCCTCAAATAGGTTAAAACCATGAGACCCTGTACAGGGATGAGCCACGACTACAAATAGCAGAAGCACAATTCTCTTTATCTCTCAGGCATGGTAGACACCCCAAAATATTGTCCGAATGACAGGGAAGGGTGTCTCGGGTTTTCAAAATACCAATATTTAAAAGGTTTGTATTCAGAATCATCGAATAGTAATATTTTACCTCTTAATACCAAATATTATTATGAATGAACCCCATTATAAAGCTAAGGGTGTCAAAACAAAGTGAAGTGGGTGGATGATATTTTAATGAAGTTCAGGCATTCATAGCCTGTTAACTAAAAGGTTATGCTCTTAAAATACCCTATATTTGGTATTGATTAATCACTGTCCCCCTCAACTTTGAGAGCTGACCCTGTTACTTAATGCGTCCTCATCATCCTGTGTGAATTCCTTACCCTTGGACCCACACCTCACCCTAGCAATGGGAAACATAAGCCCACAGTTCAGACCACTGGCCCTCTGGAGTAGAGTGTAATAGATCCATGATCTGACCATGAATGCTAAGGGCATGTTGATGTGACTGACCTCATGTAGATCTACACACATTGCCTGGTGTTCAAAGCTTCAATCACACTGAGCATCGACATAATCTGCAACATTCATTTTCAGATGAACGTCTACCATTTCCTTTGCTTTAGGCCAAAAAGTAATCCCTCTCTGGCGAAGACATACCCGAGAAGGATACAGGGATCCAGAGAGAAGGGGGTCAGTGTGGAAAGAGTAATGATTACCTTAAAGCTAATATCAGAGAAAAGTTAAATGATCTTTATTTTTTGTGGTTGATACCTGGTTGCAGGGGGATTGAGTTTCTTTGAACTACCTTGACCCACCCCCTTGCTGTATAGACATGTGGATATTCATCTCCTTGACCAATGGCTCTCTGTGCAGTGTAATAGGAGGTCAGTGGCCTGCCGGTGAATACTGGAGGGATGCTGATATGTATGGGCACATGGTGGTATTAATCATGCTTGT
>OZ012686.1:32042263-32077785 GCA_963942565.1 Maea johnstoni
TTTAGGGTGGTTGGCAGGGTGGGGCTTTTTATAACCTGCACACCTATCAGGAACAATATATACCATACTTTCTGCTCCTATGTTTATAGATAGATAGATAGATAGATAGATAGATAGATAGAGAGAGAGAGAGAGAGAGAGAGAGAGAGAGAGAAGAGAGAGAGAGAGAGAGAGAGAGAGAGAGAGAGAGAGAGAGAGAGAGAGAGAGAGATGAAATTGTCATTACTGTTCTGTAGTAGTATGTATAGTGGTATGTTTAACTAGGCAGGACATGAGCATTGACTAGTAGTACAGCAATGAGTGGGGGAGAGAGACATGTGATCTGTATCAGATGTGGCATTTACAGATCACACAATACTGCTTACTGGCATTGTATAGTGAGACTATCTCTACAGCAAGGTGTCTGTGTGTGAATATGATTGTGTAGTTAGTAGTTAGTCTACCCCTCACTGACACCACACGGGGCATGAGAGCGGTGGCGGTGGCAGGGGTGTGGTGTATTGACTGTTGGTAGATTATTGACCACGTTTAGGAGGGAATCGATAGGGATCCCCGCCTGTCCGCAATGCTCACATGAGCAGCAGCCTTTAGATAGATCCAGGCCCCGCTAAGGACACCAAGTATTGGTCTATATATATTTGTCATGCATGCCCACTTTGATTGTCATGTTTATCTAACCCGACCAGCCTTCACCTCCCCTTATCCTATGTGAGAACCGAAAGTGGGCCATGCCCTGGACGGTCAGGCACTTGGTCGGTCGAACGGAAATGCCGCGAAACCAAGAAATCGTGCAGGCCCACGACCGTACTGCCCACACCTTAGTAGGGGCTGGCGACACTCCACCAAAATAGCAACAATTCGTCATACGGCAAACATTCACTGATAGATGCACCTTGCCCAATGGCAGCTGCTGTCAGCACACAACCTCCAGCCCATCACCACGACAACTTGGTCACAAGTGACCTTGACCTTGGCAGACTCGCACGAGGCCCAGAAAGGAGGAATATTTCGGCGTGACTTTTTTTTTTGTTGTTGTGGGCTACCATCTGTGTCTAATGCGGTCATTTTGGCCCATTGCATCAAATTAGCGGTCTTGTAATGAGATTGGACAGTGGCCCTGAGGTAATGTTTCCACATCCTGAGCACTAACCAAACAGCCATGAATGGACGAATCGCACATGTCGATCTCTCGCGCTTTTTTTTCACCGGACTTGACCTGAATTATACTTGAAATCCGCTGGCCTGAAAGGCTGGCGGGGAAAGAAATGCTTACTGGGCCATTGGTCCTCCATGTACTACCGAAATCTGGGAAACAAAGTGGCCATTCACTTGGTCCTGATGTAGTTTTTGGTTTTTAAGTTTGGAAACCAGAATGATTTAAATGAAAATGTTCTGATTGCTGACCAAAATGAACTGAAAAATTGTCAAATAATTCTTTGAATGATATGTCCGTACCAACATCTGCCCCTAAATCAAAATGTTCCAATAGGTGAACAAGTGACATGAGGATTAAAGCTGGCCGTTATTTAATTGTTGCAAACATTGATTTTTCCTGCTGCCGCCTGTTGGCTGTGTGAAAAGTAAAAGTGGGGCTGTGATGGTAATGAAGCCCACTCTGTCATAGCCTTGTGGAGAGTGCACACAAAGCTTGTTGTCCTGGAAACCGTCCTCAATGTTTGCATGGGACAAAAAGGTTGAAATAGCATATTCAAATTAATTATTGATCCAGGCCCCCCTGTGCCAGACATGGTAAATGTATCTCTTCGGAACGATCGCCGCTGCCCTGCGCGGCCGCGTCTGAATCAACACAGCAGTGACCATGGCTACTTGGTGTTTTGATGGCAGTCGTATCGATCCGGCACAAGCTTGGCCGGCGAACTAGACATAGCTGAACTCCGCATGCCCTGCCCGGCCACTCGCTCTCTCTCTCTAGCCTCTGTGGCTACTCATGCTGCACATACTGCCATTAGTACTGCAGCAACCACTGCTGCTCGTACTGCTGCTGCAACCACTGTACAGCTGCATATACTACTGCATGCACTGCTGTATGTACTGCTACAGGTGTTGCTGCAACCACTGCTGCTGGTACAGCTGCATATACTACTGCATGTACTGCTGTATGTACTGCTACAGGTGTTGCTGCAACTACTGCTGCAACCAATGCTGCAACCACTGCTGCATATACTACTGCATGTACTGCTATATGTATTGCTACAGGTGTTGCTGCAAATATTGCTGCACATACTGCTGCTTGTACTGCTGCTGGTACTGCTGCAGTTACTGCTTAACCACTGCTGCTTGTACTGCTGTACATACTGCTGCTACCACTACTGCAGTTACTACTGCTTAAGAGTTGGTACTGGTACTGCTGCAGTTACTGCTGCTACTAATGTTTCAGTTACTGCTGCTGCTACTGCTGCTATCACTGCTACTGCTCTTGCTGCTGGTGCTGCTGCTGCAGCAGCTTGCTTAAAGCAGTTAACATTAGGTCACAAAGGCACAGGTCATATTTCAGATATCGACCAATGTATTAGAGTGTTTACCATGGCATTCAGACGTGCTGTAGATTTCCATATCAAAGCAGCCAGGTATGCAATCACTTTCACCTGAGCTGGTGTGTTTTAGCTTCTCCACCGCCTGACGCCACCTCTGCCGCCTCCGCCACCTAGGCTGTCCGCGGCGGCGGCAGCGTCCACCAGCATTAGGGAGGTAGTAGGAAGTAGGTGGTGAGCGGGAGTGAGGGAGTGCAGGGCCTGTAATCTTCAGAGCCTCTTCCTCCATCACCTTGTACAGCGGCAATAATATTCAACAAATGCTCCACATGCATTTTATATGACTGAGTGGGAAAAGATAAAAGTGCAATGGCCCACACTATACCTTTATTGGACTTCATGGCTGTTTGTAGTGGGAGGATACTAGCACAAAGTAGTAGATGGCTTTCTGATACCTTTCTACTTGTAGTATTAACCCTCTTATGACTATATCAATCTTTCTTGATATCATTGGTGTTTTGAACTGCCTGCCCACTGCTAATATGATCTTTGTGGATATTAAAATGATTTTCAGAAATGTACATACTATCCTTACTACGGAGGTATTAAAAAATGACTGTCAGTATCATTTATACCAGAGTACAGATGTGAGTTTTATATTACAATTATAAGATGTGAAGGGGTTGAGGGTTGACCAACATCCCTTTGTGGGTAAAATTCAATTATCTGTTGTCAACCTACCACTGGTTTGTGTTGAAAATAGAAAGTCCCCTCTCAAAAAAGAACCCCATCCCTGAAACCCAACCTCTGCCATTGAAAGTGACAAAAAGACATAAATAACCAGCGCTCTATTGGTGAGCATAGATAGAGCCTGTGGCTAGTCTCCAGAAATAGCAGGTATGATGATGTACCTGGGCCCCTCCCACCGCTGCCGCCTAGCCAGTAATACTACCACTGGAAAATTGTGCAAGCAATTCTGGCCTGGCACACCTGGCGTGAACCTTTTCATCTGGGCCAAGTTAAGTATGACCAAACCAGTAATTACGACCATAAAATAAATCAGTAGGTAAATGACACTGGCCTGACACCTAATTGTAGCTAAGTGGCTATTTGGTCAGGAGGAGCAGGGCGGGATGAGTACCAGGCAACTGGTGTCAGTCAGGGGGGCTCGCAATAGAGATGGAGTTTGCTTTTCTCGGCTTGCCAGCGGACCAGAATTAGCAGGTTCCATGTGGAGAAGGGGACTATATTGGTAGAAGTGGAGTCTGTCCAGTCACCCAGATGGCATGTGCGCCACCTACAAATATAAAAAAGCAGTTTTTTTTCTGGATTCCTCACTCAAGCCTGCTTGCCACTCGCCAACCAGTACCATCACTGGCATCACTCCTGCCTCTCCCAGTCCATACACCTAATACAGGCATGCCCATGATGCAACCGGTGAACTTAGAACATTCAAAGAGGTCCTTGGTCATATCTAGAACCAAAACACAGGACACGAGTAGTGTCTTTGATCAGGTACCCTGTATGGACTGGTATGGGTACTTACTGAGAGTGCAAAATCTAACAAAGTTAAATCTCTGAGAGACAGGAAGTATCGTTAAGAATATCCTTAAGATATCGTATCATAACAAAAATATCAATATCGTATTGTATCGTGAATAATTGAAAGATGCCAATTTGTTGTCCCCTGCTATCGGTTTCACTCATACTTCAGTCCACAGCAGTGTAAGGCCTCATGGTGGTATGAGGAACAACTTTCACTATTAAGATAGTTCACAAAAGTTCTTCATTGACAAGATACACTAGATGGTGTGAGACCACCCAGATGGGCTGGGCATGAATGGGTTAACACTTTGAAAAGATGCCTATGAACAATACCGGGTGGTAAAGCATGATATAACTATTTGAAGTAAAGTTTTTGGTTGTGTTTCAGTAAACTTCTTTCCTTCCGATTCTATTCCAATTATGGATTCTTCATAAAGGTATTTCCAAATAGTTAAAGTCTTATTGGGGAAGCCTGGATGTGGGCTTTAATGTGTTAAATCTTCCAGTCGCCTTGGAGTGATTCTGACTACAGTTGAGTTCTATCTAGAGGACTGGACCGCCACAAAAAAGGGGGTATCAGTTATCATTGTGACCCTTGGCGCTTGCCTGATCCCTTAAGAATGGCGGGTTTGTGTGTGCCCATGCCCTGCGGAAAAAGCCTGACCCTACCCTGCTAACCCGGGTCTCCAGTTCGCAAAAGGACTTTGCATATCAATATCAGCGTTATCGGTCCTGCAGAATCTTAGACATTTTACCAGCTCTGTGCAGGGTGACATGGTGTGACCTACGTGGTTTGTGGAAAAGTGTGGAACCTGTCGCATGGGCGCAGTATTTGATATTGTTATCACATAATGAAAGCGTTTGAATGTCAGACTGATAGTGCTTCAAATGCTCCCTTTCATAGACGATTATCATTCTCCACTGAGCATTTAAAATAACCTACATGTGACTGTTAGTGGGTAGCATGCAGAGATCCGTGATGCTTGAAATACACTGATCCTAAGGCATGTTTGGCTAAACCTAGCCCCGCTACTAGCACTGGTATGTATAAGTCTGCTACCACTCAAACAAGAGTATGGCTTGCTATCTGGCTATTTAGCTCATGCTTTTGCCACGTAAAGGTATTGATTCACCACTGTCCCCTTGTGCATACTGCAGTGCCATCTATCTGTAAAGGAGGTCATATATGAATGAGACGTGGGAGAAAGGTTAAGGAAAACTCAATGAACAAGGGTGAGCAAATGTAGAAGCACCCCTAAAACTGGTGTGATGGTTTGATATACCATACTCCTTATGATGGTTTGACATGCCCCATCCATGCCCCCCCCCCTCCCCTCCTCTATTTCTAAGGACAAATGACCCTTATTTCTTGTTTTCTCCCTGTAAGACGTCTATTCTAAATGCGACTGTTTGCACAATCTGAGTATTGTGTCCCAGGCACAATAGTGCAATAGAATTTATATAATGAAAATTCCAAGGAATTTCTGCATTGAATGATTTGAACCATTCAGTTTTTGCAGTACATCTGAACTATGAGAATTGTGGCAACCACCGTTTATATAGAGATGAAATACATATCATTCTTTGAGTAAGGCATGTCCTGATCATTGAGGGCAGTTGTAGTTAATAGGCGGAATCTGATGTCTTTCTTTACTTTGCTCAGCCATCAAACATGTATGTGTATTTGCAGGCACTTCAAAGGCATTACCAGTCCATCTTAAATTACCTGCACAGGGCCTCACAGGAAAAATCGCTAGCATATCAAAGACCCACGCTTAGGGGATCCTATTTGTTGTTGTCATGTTGCCTGGCAACCATTGTGCGATGCTCATGCCAGAGACATTTTGGCTGATCGTGTCGGTGGCTATGGGATTCGCAGGCTTTCAGCCGGTATTTGACCACATTAAGAGGGCCCTGTGAACAGGCAAGGCTCATTGATTTTATGAAACATAAATTTTGCGTGGAAATAGGCGGCTGGTGACCTCGCTAATCCCTGCCTAGCTGGGATCATCCAGATTTATGAAGCAAAGTGGCCACACTTCAGGCACATCAGCAAATGGAAGCACCATAATTCATCTTGTGTGGAGTTTTATTCCTGGTGTAATCTTGGCCGAGTCTTCGCCATCTTCTCCAGCTGGCCGTCCCTAGATAACACGCTCTGGCCAGTGATGAATGGACTCCGCGCCAGCAGCGGGAGGGAGGCCGCCGCCGCGTAAGATCCTGGCTAATGTTTGGCGTGAGAGCCAGCCCTCCTCCGTCCGCTGATGGATGAAACTGCTACTCAGCCTCCTCTAGCTTTTAGTGTGTAATACATGGTAATCATAAGCCGCACTGACCACCTAATGCACATAGCCAAATGAGCCCCTACTAGCGCCAACACACTGCTACTACCTGGTGAGGCTGGAGATGAGAGCCTCTCCTCATTACAGCATGCAGCACAGGCAAGAATAGATTGAGGGGCAGTGGTGGTCCTCAAATTAACCCTTCCAATGCTAAGACTACTTTCATCCAAAGCACAAGAACGCAAACATTTTTGAAAACCATCTTAACCCCTATTGCCTAATCCCCAAGTCACTGGCAACTTTCTCACATGCCCCAGCCTGGATTTGAACCTGGGCAGTGGTGAGAGACAGCTAGCAGTCGGTGGCAATGCCTTCAACTGCTCGGCCATGAGGGCAGGCCCTCAGTGGTGAGAGACAGCTAGCAGTCAGTGGCAATGCCCTAGACCGCTCGGCCATGAGTGCGGGCCCTGTATGAAGGTAGCAGGGTGTATTTTGCATGCTTATGGGCAGTAGGGGTGGGTTGGGGATTGAGCCTGTCTGTGGGAGCACTCTGATCCCACCACTGATCTATGGTCCTCCCAGCAGGGGTGCTAGCTAATGTTCCTTGTGAAGAAACCGCTTTCAGCAATCTTTCTGGATACTCTTCATCAAACTTTTAACCCACAATGGTAAGTGATGGAGAGAAGAAACTGATCTGGCACTGTCCCATATATAGCCTTAGTCCAAGGGGCTTTGTGGAGTTATTTCTATGTTGTTGTTTTTGTGGTTTAGGGCACTTAAAGGATCTTACAATGGTCTCTACAAATCACAGTGCTTACTCCTTGGAAATACTTATATGTAGGAGTTATAGCAGATATACAATCAGATGAACATCCCTTTAAGTACTTCTTTCAAACTCTGAATATCAGTTCTGTGTATTCCTTGAAATTCTCCTCTCACACACTGATACACTTTCTTAGATATTGCTAAACATCCTTTTGAATATCTCTCTCTGTCGCTCTCTGCCTGTGATGACTGCGGCATTCCCCCACCAGCTTCCAGCTTCCTTGAGCATTGAGTCCACAGTGAGAGACCACTGGCTGAGAGCCTGGAGGCACACAGGTAATGTGTGGTAACAGCCACTGGTCATTGACACCAGGCATGTGTGCACAAGGATTAGCATTGTAAAACCATTAGAGCCCCACTTGACTGGACAATGGTCAAGTGGCCACTGCTGGTCTCGCCTTGAGGGGATGATTACCCTATCATAACAATCAACACTCGCTGACCACAAGTGGACATTGGGTAATTGAGTGTGAAATTGCTGATCATGATCCTATTAGTGGCTTAGTAGGTGGTCAATGGTCAGTGGTCAGTCTAGACTGACCACTGCTGGACGCAGACTGTGTGCTGACCGTGCACCACTGACCCAGTGCCCTGTATTCAGCCAGACCACTGGTGTGGAGGTCAAGGGAGTGGTCAGCTAGTACTAGTAAACACTACTGACCTTGTCCATTGCAGGTTTTGTACATTGGTAACACATGCATATAGCACATACACATGGAGTGTACACATAGTCTGACTTATGCTAATATTATAATAACTCAATCTGAATTTTAAGGAATATTTGATTGAAATTCATTTCAATTGTTTTAATAATTATGCGTCAACATTTATGAATATTACTTTATTATTTTAGTTGTTAGGTCATTTGTACACTCCTGAAACAAAAGCATTGACAAGTGAAACTGCCTTAGTCTAATTAAGTAAAATTGCTGTGAAAATTACTGAGATGACACTATAATATGCTGTTGGTCACTCTTCATGTTCGTAAAGGTGACCAATTTGTTTGTCTTGTGAATTCTTCTGTAAACTGTTTGGCTATTTGCATATGTCTTGGTAGAGTACATGTTGGTGGTAGTGCTAGCCAGTACTGAGTAGTGGACGCTGGGCAGCAGCTAGCTGGCTGGTGGTTGAAGTAGCAGTGGTTGTTGTGTGTGTGTGTGTGTGTGGGTGATAGTAGTAGTGCTGGTGGTGGAGATGTTATTTATGGATCCATGCTGGCTGAAATAGCTCACATGCTGCACTAGTAGTAGCAATGAATAAACAATGACCGCTGGGCAGTTGAGGATAGCTGGCCTGACCTGACCTGGCCGATGATGCTGGCTGGCCGGCGACGGCTAGCTGCGGAGGAGGACTGTCTGGCTGGAGAGCTAGTGAGCTGGCTCAGGCCACATAGGCACTACAGGGATGATATCAGTCCTAGAAGACCTACGGTACCCATAATCTATGGGCAGCTTTGGACAGCCATAAGCCCTAGCTTACCATGGGAGTTGGTTGGCATACTCAGTCAAGCCAAGAAGCTTCTTCCAGCTCACATACCCTCAGTGTCCAAAACAAGATTAACCCTTTTGCTGCTGTGGTTACTTTCGTTCAATGCACACCCCATTAATGAACCCCATTATAAAGCTAAGGGTGTCAATACAAAGTGGAGTGGGTGGATGATATTTTAATGAAGTTCAGGCATTCATAGCCTGTTAACTAAAAGGTCATCCTCTTAAAATACCCTATATTTGGTATGGATTAAGCACTGTCCCCCTCAACTTTAATAGCTGACCCTGTTACTTAATGCGTCCTCATCATCCTGTGTGAATTCCTTACCCTTGGACCCACACCTCACCTTAGCAATGGGAAACATAAGCCCACAGTTCAGACCACTGGCCCTCTGGAGTAGAGTGTAATAGATCCATCATCTGACCATGAATGCTAAGGGCATGATGCTGTGATGACCTCATGTAGATCTACAGACATTGCCTGGTGTTCAAAGCTTCAATCACACTGAGCATCGATATAATGTACAACATTCATTTTCAAATCAACGTCTAACATTTCCTTTGCTTTAGGCCAAAAAGTAATCCCTCTCTGGCAAAGACATACCCGAGGAGGATACAGGGATTTAGAGAGAAGGGGGTCAGTGTGGAAAGAGTAATGATTACTTTAAAGCCAATATCAGAGAAAAGTTAAATGATCTTTATTTTTTGTGGTTGATACCTGGTTGCAGGGGGATTGAGTTTCTTTGAACTACCTTGACCCGCCCCCTTGCTGTATAGACATGTGGATATTCATCTCCTTGACCAATGGCTCTCTGTGCAGTGTAATAGGAGGTCAGTGGCCTGCCGGTGAATACTGGAGGGATGCTGATATGTATGGGCACATGGTGGTATTAATCATGCTTGTGATTTATGTGTGTCCCAGGGTGAACTCTGGGAGCTGGCTGGTTGTACTTGAGAGAGAGAGAGAGAGAGAGAGAGAGGAGCGAGAGAGAGAGAGAGAGAGAGAGAGAGAGAGAGAGAGAGAGAGAGAGAGAGAGAGAGAGAGAGAGAGAGAGAGAGAGAGAGAGGGAGTAAGGGCGGGAAAGAGAGAGGGGGTTGGGGGGAGAGAGAGAGAGGGAGTGAGGGTGGGAAAAAGAGAGGGGGTTGGGGAGAGAGAGAGAGAGAGAGAGAGAGAGAGAGAGAGAGAGAGAGAGAGAGAGAGAGAGAGAGAGAGAGAGAGAGAGAGACAGACAGACAGACAGACAGACAGACAGACAGACAGACAGAGAGAGCGAAAGAGAGGGGCAGAGAGAGAGAGAGAGAGAGCGAAAGAGAATGCGAGAGAGAGAGAGAGTGGGAGAGAGAAAGAGAGAGAGAGAGAGAGACAGACAGACAGACAGACAGACAGACAGAGAGAGAGAGGGGCAGAGAGAGAGAGCGAAAGAGAATGCGAGAGTGGGAGAGAGAGAGAGAGAGAGAGAGAGAGAGAGAGAGAGAGAGAGAGAGAGAGAGAGAGAGAGAGAGAGAGAGCGAGCTGACCAGGAGAGGAGGAGGAGGCCCTGACCATGACCTAGAAATGTGAGAGCAGATAAGACATGTGGGTAAGAGGCCTGCTGGTCTACGTGCCTACCACGTACCACGCCTGATGACTAGGCTCGCTAGAGACGGCCTTGGTCACTATAACCCAGGTAATCGCATACAACACACCACCTAATATAGCACTCAAGAGGAGAGGAGTGTGCTTCTGCAAGTGGGTTTATGCAGGGATGGTCTGTGTTGTCCAAAATCAAGCCTTCTCAAACCCTCAAGCCCTCCTTCTGAATCCCCAGGTGAACCCGGCCGGCTATAGATGGCCTTGGTCATTACAATCCAGGCATTCAGACACTTACTAGGCCAAATATACAGACTTGACTCCTCGAGTGGAGGGGAGGTGCAGGGGGGTTGCTTTTGGGACTCCAAAAGGGGGAGGGTCATTTCTCAAAGTAGGTTAGTGGAGTAATGGGATAATTTTTATTTAAAATGAAATTTGGGAAACCCATAAGTCCACCTCGCCACCTTTCTAAATCATAAGTTGATTAGGCTGACAGTAGATGATTGTGGTCACAATGATCCAGGTATTCAGATACTTTTAGGAGGAAAATATAGGACTTCTGTGAAGGGGGATAGCTTATGATGAGAGAGGGTTGTTTTATCTTACAGGGGATAAGTTTTTATTTATAGAAGGTGCCAGAGGATGTGGGGTTAGTGTTAGCTAAAGTAGAGGAAATATCATTATAACTGTACCAGTATGAATTGCACATGTAGGGATTCTTGGTTTGTTGAAGTCTCAATTCAACTCATTACTCAGAGATCAACTAGGCTGACAGTAGATGGCCAAATTAGAGGAACTATCATTATAACTGTACCATTATGAATAGCACATGTGTGGATTCTTGTTTTGTTGAAGTCTCGATTCAACACCGTACTCAGAGAGATCAACTAGTCTGCCAGTAGATGGCCTTGGTAATAAACACCCAGGTATCCCAGGTAATACTGTGAGTTATAACACACACAATCAGGTCTGAGTCTCCACTCCACATCACACAGGCAATCAATCCATGTGGAATTCAACTCCTCGGCGGCGGTCACAATTGTGAGGACTTGGCGCCTTTAGCTGAGGACACGACCTGATCTGGCTGCTGGCATTGACCATATTACAATAATAAATCCTCATGATATGCGGTAATATTGAAACCCTTGTTCAAATAACTGCTTGTTGAGTGTATCTGGGCGAGCTTGGGTCGCCATGGCAGCAGGACTATGGCGCTGGCCAGCTGAGCTGTGGCCGTGGCGATGGTGGCCGTGGCTATGGCGGCGGTCGTTGCGATGATGGCAGCAGTTCTACTGGGGTGCCGGATACGACAATGAGTGGTCGAGAGCTGCATTGAAATTTGTGCAGAATTTTTGTTCACATTCTCGTGTCTGTGCAACTTGTACCCAATTTGACATCAGCCACAAGGTGTCATGTTTTGGTGACTTCTCTTGCTAGTTAGTATAGTGAAACTTTTCCGATAGCTCAGTCCCATTCACAGGGATTAGGAGTGGAACATTTTCTAGTGAGACATGAATAATTGCTATAATGTATTGGAATGGATACTTTCTCACTAAAATGGCATCAAATTCACCAGATCTGAAATATCTATTTCAATAGATCACATTTCTGTATTTGTCATACTGAAGTGAATATTTTTAGTCCCAAAAAGCTGATTTTAGTATTTTGTGGTTAGTTTTTTTTCCTTTTTGAATAATGGGAAAGTGGAGAGTGAAGAGAGCCCCTGGCGCCTGCTTCTGCCTCTCCTGCTAGAAGGTCAATTTCTGCGCAGTAGACTCGTGAAAATTCCAAGGCTCTACTGTCCCAACATCAAGTAGCCAGCCAAACAGAGTTTCTAGCTTCCAAGTGGGTTGCCGGGGTAATTTTCAGCAAGATTATTTCACTCATAAAAAGAGAAAATGATGTTTTATTTACTTTAAGAAATAATGAGATGTGAATGGGATGATGAGGTCTCAGTGAACCCTGAAACATCCTCTGTAGCCACAGGTGTCAGTTCGGGTGGATTTGTTCGACCAGTTGTTTTATTTGAAAATATTGCGCAGTAGGTTGTGCATCTGTGGCTTGTGTTCATCCATGGCTACTACACTCCACACCTCCTCAGGGTTCACTGTAACTCTTCCAATGCTGAGGATACTTTTGTCCAAAGCACAAGGACGCAAAGTTTTTGAAAATCATCTAAACACTGTCATATTGGCATTTATTGGGTAGCTCTCGCTGAGTACTCTCAGATGAGTACCCATTTGTCAGGGTTTCAGTAATTTTTAAGGTTTTTTGCATCATTTTTTATTGGCTAAATTAGCCACCAGCAGCATAAGGGTTAACCCCTGCATATGTTAAACATACTTAAAACAGTGTGTATATTCATTATCATAATCATTATTATTCATTAATTTTACATTTCTTTGATTTTGGGCAACCCCCTTTTTCGAAGATCAACTTCCTCGTTCAGTAATTTTTCATGTTTTTTTTGCATCATTTATACTCTTGGCCAAACTAGCCACCAGCAGCATAAGGGTTAGCAGACCCACAAGGCCGCCAATTGTTCCTCGTGAAAGTCACCCTTCCTTCTCCCTGTCAGCGCCACCGCCGCCACCCCACGCCACCCTCACCACCATCTTGATTAACCACAACTATGCAACTGGTCACGGGTCTCCCTCCGACCATGAAATAGACGCTGACTCAAGATACACGCTGGGATTGGTCGCTCGGCTGATCGTACACAAAAAAACGGGCGATCGCTGATGGCCAAACAAACAACGCAGGAATGTTGTATCTCTGCCAGTGAGTTTTTGTCCCCCTCAGCTGGCTGCTAGTCGGTTAATAAGTGATCTTCCTGTTTGGAAAGAGGGTGGTCATAGCCTAGAACAAACTACGTGGACTTTTCTGGAAGTTTGGACTGAGATCAAAGGAGCTTGGAGAAATAGATTTAGAAAAAGCAGTAGAGTTTGTTAGTCTAGACCCTCGAGGGTTCTATATCAGTGCACTCATTGTGCCTATCAGTCATAGAGTTTTACGTTTCCCTCTAACCAGTAACTATCTAGGGTTGGTTGGTGGTTTTCCCTGGGAACTACAGCTCCCTCCACCATCAACAATCAGCTCTCTTGGCCTTAAATATGGAAAAAATGACATAAATTGATTCCAAATTATAATCCTAATTATTCCTTGTGTGTTTTTCATAACTTTTTTTACTTTTTTTTTTATTACTATTTTTAATTTTTTTTCTTTCCAGTTAGTAAGTAATGCCACCATCTCCAGAAACATTGTTTAAAGGTAGCACTATCTCTTATGTCTGTCCCTGACCTTTCCCTGTTGTTTGGCTGAGTGTGCCACTAGTCACACATCTCGCGGTAACATATCAATACCACTGTCCATGTGTCAGAGTTAGCATAGATTAATGTCCACGCCTCCCCGGGCTGACCTGGAATCTAAGGAAGAGGAGAAGGAGAAGTAAGGAGGGGGGCTCTAACGATTGCCTGATGGGGAGCAAGTGTGATAAATACGGCAACTTTCTGCTCCAACGTCAGTTTCTAACTCTGGACCTAATGTCAGTTTCACATGAAATGTGTTTGTTTCTCTGTGTTCAGGTCATCGACCTTCATTTCCGAGCGAGCGGCTAGGCTAGCTAGCCGGGCCAGTCCCCCCTCACCAGCCAGCTGGGACGGCTGGTATTGTATACTATATTAGCTATAGTAGGACTTCAATGAAAGCAAATAGACAACTCAGCTATGTACATGCTAATTCATATTTTATAAAGTGTAGAGTTCATTATTAATGCATGGCTCCCCTATGCCAAGTGTGTAGAGCCCTATTAACTCATTTGTTCCCAGCTCCTCCGGTGGTCTGACACAATACTAAAAATATCCTAAAACCCTTTGCTAATTAACTCATTTGTTTCTGACACAATACTAAAAATATCTTAAAACCCTTTGCTAATTAACTCATTTGATCCCACCTCCTCAGGTGGTCTGACACAATACTACAAATATTTTTTAAAATCTCTTAATAAATTTGAATATTTGAAGAAGACTTCTGAGTAATCTTGAAAGAAAGAATTGTCCATCAAATATTTTATGTTTTAGCTTCATTTTGGCGATCACCTTGAAGAAGCCGAATAGGGGAGCCGCTCCTGGCATGACTATGTGGGCATGTCTCCATTGTGAGTTTTATGACTAGTTAGTGGTCATTAGCTTGTCAGGGGCCATATTGTGACTGCTGGCTCCAGCCATGATGTAGAACTGCCCCATGCCACCATAACCAGCATCTACAAGCACTTCTAAAATAAACATGTGATTTTAGCTAAACTTTTCGACATCTGGCTGCTGCGTGGTACACTGTCACCATTCATCTAGATAAGACTTTGATGCCTCCCACAAAGCTCTGCTGGGTCTACAGAGTGGCAGAGCCGTCCCCGTCTCCGTCCCCATCCCCGGTCCCTGACCCTGCTTCCCTGGGCAATACCCTACCACAGATTGTACTGCAACTTCACAAGGATTTTTCACCAGGGGACAAAACAACTTAGGACCTAGAACCATCTGTGTCCTGTGTTATAAGGCTATCCCAGGACTCGGACTTGTCTGTCTGTTCCGATTATTAGAAATATCCCCATAGTCAAGCGCCAATATGTTGTTTTTTGAGATTGCAATTATTGCAGTTTTGGTCACCCATTCTCTAGTCGGATTTTGAATAACCAAAAAACTTGATTTTCATTATAGCTTTGAAGTTAAGAAAATAGCCACTTCCTGCTAGAATCATGTCCTTGGGGAGATGGTTTTGTGAAACAAACATAGCTTCTACGTAAAGAAAGTATGTGCAAAAATGTTGTAGTAGTCAAAAGACACTTATTTCAGATTTTGGCCCAAAAACTACCCACTCCTCTTCAGAAGAGCCTGAATATACCACTGCACAATAATGAAATGTCCTTGACAGTCCCCAGCCTACATCATGAGATCTTTTCCATGTTGACCATGGACCATTAGCCATATTTCATTTAACGACAAATGCAAATTGAAATGGAGGCTGCTGACCTGCGTTGGACTTGTCGCGCAATCAAGTGAATGCAGTATAATTTAAATTTTGATTATCCTGTGCAAATTGTGTTGGTTAATTTCCTTTGCTTTGATATGAGGTTGATAATGAATCGCTGAGGTAGGCGCTTGGCCTGGATTGGCTAGGCAACTCAAGGCCACTTGAGACGACAACGATGACGAGAAAAAAATTTCCTCGAGCGAGGAGGAGCGCAGCGGGGCCGGGATCTAAAGCAGCGGCGGCCACTCCCCAGTGCCTTCAACCAAGCATTTACAGATACATTCTCCCATATGCCGCCAAATTGCCTGCCCCGGTTTGTCCATACAATTCGCCAATTGATTCAGCCCAATTGTGTTTATTCAATTGTCGTGTCTAAATACAGCTGGATGTGGACGCTGGGCACGTTGCCATTTCATGCCGCCGCCCCGGCCAACTTTCAAACCAAATTGAGGCTGGTGACCTACGCTGCACTTTGAGGACAGATGACCCAATTTTCGCCATTTATCTAAACACCATCTACCTTGCACTAAACTCCTGGCACTGAGCAAACAATGTTATCGCATTCCGTACTAGCGGCTATTTTCAGTCAACGACTGCGGGTCTGTGGGAGGACTGACCCGAGCTGGGGCAAGGCCCGCTGGTATATAGTAGCTTTACATGTCAGCAAAGTACAGCTGTTACGTTCCTGCGCAAATAACATGTAATCAGTCTTATTGGTCCACTTCACTTGCCCGCTCCATCCCTCCCTCCCTCCCTCCCGCGCTCTCTCTCTCTCTCTCTCTCTCTCTCTCTGACTGCTGAGTGGGCAGCCCCTCAAATGCCATATTTCCAACTGGTTTGGATCTCTGAAGTCTCAGCGGGGTGGTCGCTGTTTCCAGCCTGCCTCCCCAATCCTTCCCACATGTGACCTTGCCTAGACACAACCACCATTTATATGTCTGGCCCACATACTCATGTCCGCTGCCCAGTTATAGGGCAGCAGCGCATACAGAATCTACGAATAGTATGTCGATAAGAAGGGAGAGGGGTTCAGCCAAAATCAGTGAGAAAAAAAGAGAAATTTACCAAATAGATTTAAATATATGGGTTAACCTTGTCAATATGTTCCCCTGAGTAGGTGAAGTGGGAGTTTTGTTTATCAGACCATCGTCAAGGAGATCCCTCCAGCCCAGCCTGGGCCTACTGTCCTACGCTGTAAGGACATGATACTGGCGAATAGTAGTAGTAGTCTAATAGTACACTGACCCATCTTTTTCTTTGCCAAGTGGCTTGGAGTGGCCAGCTGCAAATCCATGTTCCCCGGCCGCTGTGATATCCCTGTAAGTAAAGAAGCAGCATAACATGCGAGTGCCTACTTGGGTTCTCGTGCTACACTTACAGCAATGGCTCTGATATGGGGATAATAAAAGTGACAGGAATCCAACAGTGGCTTGCTTAGGCTGGATCAATTAATGCTAATGAAGCCAGTTCCATTCATCAGCTATCTTGGCAAATTCATAATCCCAGCGTACACACTCTCACACACTACAGCGAGCGCTGGTGGCTGCGATATGCCGGCTCCTGCTGCTGCTGCTGTGAGTTACATGATGAGTAGTATTAAGCGTCCACTCTGGTAGTCCAGGGAATTCACCGCATTTCAGAGAAAGTTTTTTTTTTTTATTAACCCTTCCAATGCTAAGGCTATTTCATCCAAATCACAAGGATGTAAAGATGTTGGAAAATCCATCTAAACCCTGTCGTCATATTGGTATTCATTAAAAAGCTCTTGTTGAGTACTCTCAGATGAGTACCCATTTTTCAGCTTTTCTGCCTCATTTTGTAATGGCAAAATAAGCCACCAGCAGCATAAGGGTTAATCTATTATAACTTTTGTGCCCAGACAGGTCTATTGTTTTGGTGAGCACTCTAAATTCTTCATGTTTTGATGCTCTGTTATAATGTCACAGTATCTTTGATTCAGACATTATCTTTACATGGGAAATTTTATAGGTTATTAAAGTGGGTAGGATTTGTGTTAGGTCAAAGGTCAAAGTGAAAATTTTGACTACAAGATGTATTTGAAGGAAAATAAACAAAAAAGGCCTTCGGATTTGAAGGTTTCTTAAAAATAAAAAAAGATGTATTTGTAAGTTTCCTACATGTAGTATTTCAAATTCTCCCTTGCTCCCCAGCTCCCATGGCTAGTGGCAGGCCTTTGCTGTGCTGGAGTAGCCACGAGAACAACGGTGGCTCCACAACACAGCACCACAGCAGCAAGAGAATGTTTAGTTTGTCGTGGCCATGTGCTTCCTCCCTCTCTCCCACCACCAGCCTGATAGCCCAACTGACTTATTTCCACATGAACACACCTAATTTCAAGCTAGAGCGGCTGAAATATTGCATTGATATGAAGAAGCTTGCCTCTTAATTGCAGCTGCTAACATGAACAACGTCTCTAGCAGGGCTGTGGTAAATTGTCTTCAGCTTGTGTCTGTGATCAACGGTTCCATCAGCGATCTACAAAGCGTATCCTGTATCAGCACCAGTACAGTAATTGTGCCACGAGAAGAACTCTTTATGGAATGCTCTCAATTTAGTCCTACTGATACACAGATACTATACTAGGCATAAAAGGACTTATCTCCCCCTCCCCCTCTATTCTCATACCCCCCCCCCTCCACCCTCACACCTTTCCTCTACACCTTGGTGTTGACTCCGGCACAGTCATTTTGCCACAAGAACTCTGAATTTTACTCCTACAGACACATAGATACTCTACTAGAGGAAACTTATGAGCACCCCTGTACTTAATGAATCTAGGAGGAAGGTAGTTTGTAGTAGCAGTCTTCTGAGTCTAGAAAGTGTACTTTGACATCTGATTATCTTAGATGGGGGATTAAGACTGTTATTTCTATGTTTAATTGGCAACAGAATATCCCCTGTTTAAATGTGCTGCCCCTTTGTCTTGCAAGTGTAGCTCCTGAATTGCACCCACCACCATAATCATCCTAACTCACTTGAGGAAGTATTCTTTTCAAGTAACTTGAAGCATAAAAGCATTTGTAAATTGGGTAAGGCTATGCTACATTAGACAGTGAGGCTGTTCCCTGGTCCCCTGTGCCAGCCAGATACACCAGGCTAGGCCAGTCTTATTCCACTGTATTATTATTATTCCTGTCTTATCCCCCCCAGCCGTATCTTTGTTTCTAGTATAATCCTCCTTTTGTAGAAGTTTTAGTAGCCTATCAAGTTAGTTGTCTTTTGACAAAACATATTAAAAGCAATGTTGTCAAGAAAACAAAAAGCGAATAAAAAAAAAAATTAATAATAATTAAAGATTAAAAAAAAAAGATTTAATCTATTTTTTTTTTGAAATTTACTTATAGACAACACTTGCCAGTTAACCCTTCCAATGCTGAGGCTACTTTTGTCCAAAACACAAGGATCAAACTCTAGATACAATAGCAGAAACTTCATTCATTTTGAAATGGAAGACATATTTCTATAAATCATTTTTTTCTTTCTAGTTCTTTATTTTCAGAATATTTAGAAATGGGGGATTTTCAGTACTGACTATGGAGGAGTTCCTGTGTTAGAGGAATAAATGTGATTCCATAACCATCTGAATCATTGGGTTACACAGACGTATCACTGACAAATACTGGGTGACCCTTCTACTTTCCTAGTACTAATTAGAGGGTTGTCTTAGAGTGACCGCTCCTATTACTAATTAGAGGGTTGTCTTAGAGTGACCGCTGGTCAGTGATATCATATTGTAAGCAGTGATGGTCAGTTCATTAGCTGTCTTTTGATGAGCAGTGGTCAGCTGTGTGTCAGATCATAATGACAATTATTCACCTATGATGCATGGAAACACATGATGGTCAGTTCATTAGTGGTCATCAAATGACCAGTGGTCAATTATCAATCTGACCATAATAGCCATGTGGCAGTGTTTAATTTACTTGTTGGTTTATGCTGGTTTGCAACCCTTCTGGTTGATCATAAACATTGGTCATTAGAGTCTATTGTTTGTTTTGGCCTGTGGTCAGCAGCCCATAGGTTACTTATGTCCATTTGTTATTTATCATTATTTTATTGATAACTTAAAAATAATTGGTTCATAGTTACTCTTATTCTGGGACCATTGGTAAATATTTTACTGTATATATACTGACCCTGGGTCAGTTTTTTGTCATATGCAATACAATCAGCCATTTAATACAGATCCATGATCTTGCTTTGTCAATATCCCTTTTAATGGTGATAACCATTGGTCATAATCCCAGTCCATATAACCATTGGTCATAATTTAATGTGATTGCGATTAAATTTCACAATGGCATCCTGTTCTCTTGCCAGTGACCTAATGGTCAAAGAATGTGTGATTCATAGGGCTATTTTGACGATTTTCTTCATAATTGTTATGCCAGTAGTCAGAACCCTACTAAATGACTGGACATTTGCCATAAGTCTATTTTGCTTGCTTTTGCATCGGGTCAATAACTCAATTAATTTTAACAATTGGTCAATAGCTCTATCATCTCTAAAATTCTGTATCAATCGAAGTATTCGTTTTGTTGAGTTATAGGCATTCAAAAATAACAAAGATTCTTTTTTGGTATTTGTGAGTAAGTATCATGATTAATGTATACTATGTTCCAGTCCTGCACATGAGTGTTGGTGATTCAGTGGTGACTCTACTGTTGGTATTGATCTGGCTTGTTATTACTCAGTCTGTGGCTGACCAGTGCTGTGGTCAGACAGGCAGCTGACCGGGTATACCAGGATCTGGCTGCGCCCCACCACCACCACCTCCCCTGCAGCCAGCATTGTCCTGGCCTCATGTCCCACACTCCTATTAGTCAAATGAACAGCTATGTTTTATCACCCATGGGCTGGATCAGTACAAAGGATGACTAATGCCACACTGTTGGTCAATTTACACAGATTAACTCCAATCACAATTTCGTATTGTTCACTGTAATTGACATGTGTGTGGGCATATATGCTGAACATTAGGCCACCTGTTGACCATGGTCAACACAAGGTCAACACAAGACTGGCGGATGGTCAGTTGGTTGTCTGGTCATGTGTTGAGCTGTGTAGTTGAATGGCAGTTCATGCCTGATTAGACGCTACATGTTGTATTACATTTATTCCACCATGTACAAAGGTAATGGATCCAGTGAGAAAATATATGGGTGGTCAGTGACTGGTCAGTTGGCTGTTAATGTGGTGATTGTCCTTGGTCAGTGTGTCCTTGAATGGTGTTTTTTTGTGTGTGTCCAGTGACGTCTCATGCCAGATTTGTGTCGTTATGGCCACAAGGCTCTTCGGAGCAACAAATGCCACGGCAGCCAGGTGTCCTACCTATCGCACCTGTGCAGCCTAGCAAATCGACCAATCAGATACGCTCGATTGCCCGTCAATACGCGACCCAGCCGTCCCCCCCATTAGCCACCAATACAGTCTCCCCGTACCCCCGATACATCACATCATCTTGTCAAAAGCGTCTTGTCACTTGTACCCGCCATGCAGCCCAGTCATGCAAGGATGTACTCTTAGCGTTCATACATCTCGGGTGCAATACTTTATTTTTCTAATGTCAAGGCCTTGAAGTCACAAGATGACACAATGGTGCTCGAGCGGCAGAGCAATTTTCTCATGCAGCTGGTGGTGGGCTGTTGCTTGTTTAAACAGTTTTATGGTCTCTGACCAGAGTACAATCGGGGCACTTGGAGCAGCGGTCAGACAAAAACCGTCTCTCAGGGCTTGGGAAAAAGGCAAAACACTCGCGAGGAACTCTTATGAGGCACCCTGAGCCTTTGTTGTGCAGATATATTTGTACACTGGATAAACAAAAAGTGGTTTGACTTTACCAGTGGCACAATACCTTAAAGGGATAGAGTGGCTTTATGGGCCCTTTTGAAGAGTACCTGAGAAAAAGAAAATATGAATGAACAGATAGCCATGGACAGGACTTAGTGTGTGATTTCTTTTTTTTTTATTAGATGGTGTACTTGTTTTGTCCTTTAGCATAAATAGTTTCTTTAGTTCATGTCCTCCTGAAAAAGGTTGGTTTGGAGGTGGACATGTAAAGCTTTTATTTCACTCCTTCACATGGTTGAGGTGTAGAAAATGTGATTATTTTGAAATAAAATGTAATGAGTCCTTTGCCATAGATATTGGATGTCTAGAGGTTCTTTATTTCATGGAGCTTGGGGAAATTTGAAAATGCTGGATTTTGAGGTGGAAACAGAAAACTTTCATTTCACTCCTTCACATGGCGTAGAAGATATATTTAGTTAATATTGGTGGACCACCTTAAGTACCTGAGGCAGTGTGAGCTAGGTTCATGTAATGGATAGTTATTTTAGAAGGGGGGACCAACCAAGTCCTAGAGCAACCACCACCCCCCCCCCCCCCCCCATCTTCTCCCGCTGCTGCCTCAGCTATGCTCTCTTTAAGGGGGAACCACCAACCAATTCCTAGAACCCCCCTCCCCCTACCCTGTCTCTTCTACGCTCTCTTTAGTCCCTCACTTGTAAGAATCTGCTATGTAATGGATAGTTAGTTTGGAAGGGGGGACCAACCAAGTCCTAGAACCCCCCTTCTTTACTCCTCTGCCTCTGCTGCCTCAGCTATGCTTCTTTAGTTCCTCACTTGTAAGAATCTGTGGCGCGGCTGAGTGATAATTGAGAGTCTGCTCACGTTCACATCATCCCCCTCCCCAGCAGTGACATCCTCTCCCTAATTCCCCAGACCCACGAGAGAGCTGTCGGCAATACTTTTAGGGTTTTGCCAACGTTCTGAATGGCAGACGAGCCGGCCCAGTGGAGAAATCCAGCGTCCTGTGTGATTGGATTTAATATTCAAGCCGGAGAGGATTTTATGGGGAAGCGATCTGTCTAAATAAGAAAACGTACGTTTATGGTATTTTTACGAGAAGTCTAACCTCACGTAGGTTTTTGTGTCTATTACGTCACTGACATAGTTTCATTTTTGGTCACTGGGTCACCGTCGCACTATTTTTGTTGCTGTATGTAGAGCTGGGTTTTCCGCGGTGCTGTGGAGTGGTTCGGATTATTTTTATGGGGATATAATGTGGGAGGCCATGTGCTAGGCACATGTATCACTTCATTAAAGCTCTAAAACTACACACAGCCCTCATCTTCTATCAGCAAAAACACATTACAACTTCATCACATTCCAACAATTTCCATGCTACTCTTTACAACTCACTCCCCCTCACTCTCTTCAGGGATTTTACACTACCACGGATTGGAAAGCCAAACTTAGAAGTATGAGTCTCTCTGATATTGTAGGGTTTGATAACAGAGACTGCTCCCTGATATTTTCTAGTCTTTTCCAATTAAGCCCAAGTAATTAATTTTACGGTGCATCTTATAAATAAAATACATTGTAACGGTGCAGACCAGCATCTCTCTTGCCGGTACAAGTGTAAAAAGCAGGGCCCGGATGTAGGGCGGTGGACATGATTCTTGTCGGCACATGGGACAATGGATCCCTTTCTCTCGGGCAAATTAGGCTGAAGAGCCAATCAATAGTAGACAGTCTGGCTGTATCAGGTTTATAACACACCAGCGTAGACAGGGGTAGGTCAGCTCTGGTACACACAGGTAAAACATGAGACCTTCAGGTACAGGGGAGTACTACAGGAATTAATACTACAGGAATAAGCACACTGCCTCCATCACAGCAGAGACATATATTCTCAAATAGAT
Source organism: Maea johnstoni (assembly GCA_963942565.1). NCBI lineage: Eukaryota > Metazoa > Annelida > Polychaeta > Spionida > Magelonidae > Maea > Maea johnstoni. The sequence continues at coordinate 32,065,217 of OZ012686.1, forward strand.
TCTCCCTGATCACAGTTTCAGATAATTGACTGGCTCACTTGGCTACCAAGTTGATAATTATGCCAAAATTGTGGTAGCTAGGAATTGAGTATATCTTGGACATTCTTAACTAGCACCTGTTCAGTAAGGGTCTGGTGCATTCATTTGTAACCAAAACTTGTTATATGATAATCTTGGTATAATACATTCAATTGTCTAAATCTGTTTTTGATAGAAAAAAGATCTGTCCATTATAAAGCTCTCTATTGCCAAAACCTTTATCAGTAAAAGTCAGGTATATGAAACACACCATTATTACCATAACCTGCTTCACATGATAATCAGGTTCTTAAAATATTTAATTAAAAGGTGTTCAGTAATGGTTTAACACACATTCCTACCAAAACCTGTTTTCAGTAATGATCAGGGGCATAAAACACATTCAACAATAACCTGTTTTAAGTATGGCATAAACACACTATTACCAAACCCCTTTTCAGTTATGTTGAGTTACATAAAACACTCCATCACCAAAAGCCTTTCATTGATGGTCAGCTACATAAAACCTTTTCAGAAGTGATCAGGCACATAAAACCCTCAATCACCAAAACCTGTTTTCAGTAATGGTCACTTGCATAAAACACTATTACCGAAACCTGTTTTTAGTAATGGTCACTTGCATGAAATACTCCATTACCAGAACCTGTTTTCAGTAATGGAGCTTTGTATCCCACAAAGAGGATTTGATCCCGTTATTTCACATTGCGGTAAGTGGATGCACTATCTAGCTAAAAGCTTTGCTGAATCATACATGTGGACAAATGGCCGGCTTTTTCCTGTGAGTTACTGTGGGCATCGTGAGGTGAATAAAGAGGTGAGGACCTTGTCCTGGCGAGATGGCAAGATGGTTCTCAATGCTAACTCAAAATGTGTCTGGCCCTGTAGGACCAGTAACAACTAGTATCGACTGGTCTTCAAAATCTTTACTGGTCTTACAATTTTTTGTTTAACATAACAAGATAATTCATCAACAATGTTTATATATATATATATATATATATATATATATATATATATATATATATATATATATATATATATATATATATATATATATATATATATATATACACACACACATATATACATTCTTATGGGCAAAGAACGGTCCCTGAGATGCTGTCTCTGAGGGAAGGAGTGTTTGTGTAGATGCAGGGAGGGCAATGGCCAGGCCAGGCGCTCTAATGAAGAGGCATGGCTGAATGAGGGAGCAAGTAATGGAGTAAATCAGGATTTTACTTGTCTGGAATAGTGTGTGGAGATGTGGTCACTGCCCATCAGGAACACAGAGGGTGACACACAGTGACATCACACTCTCTACAACATACTACATATTTGCAATTATTCAGGAGTTTCTCGGCTTTCTCCTGCTTTGACAACACTCTATTTTCTTGACTTCAATTTCTAATGATAAAATGTTATTTTATAAAGTTATCATATTAAGTTAATATGTTAATGAGACAAATGCCCTCTTCTCATTTAAGATACTGACATACGAGATAAGGTATTTTAGTGTTGATTTACTTTGATACTTGTTTAGTTCATTTCAAGCATGTCTATGGCAATTTCTGCATTGGAAAAGCCTCCTATCTGTCCCGTTTTCCTCACACCACATGGCAATGCTTGAGGCACTGGACTGTTGGGCAGCCTTTCAAACAGTGGAATATCAGTATTTTTACTGCTCAAATATGGTTAGATGTATTGCTTATATTTCTAGGCTTTATTCCCTATGATATGATCTTACCTGGTTTCTCTTAGCTTAACTCTTCCTATGCTAAGGCTACTTTCGTCCAAAGCACAAGAATGCAAAATCTTTGATGTAAACCCTGTCATGTTGGTATTCATTGGATAGCTCTCACTGAATTCTCTCAGATGAGTACCCAGATCCCTGGGTTTCAGTGATTTTTAAGGTTATTTGCTTCATTTTGTATTGGTCAAATTAGCCACCAGCAGCATAAGTGTTAAGGAATCAAGGGTTCGGGGCACACTCAAGATGGGCTGGTCATCACTTTGCCTACAGCACTGCCTTGCAGCATGGTGCTCTGCCTATGTGTGTCCAAATCCCCTCCGGCTCACCGTGATAAATTGTCCTGTTTGCCAGGTACAACACAAATTGAAAGTGAATGGCCGTAATATGGGATATGGATTAAGTATTAGCACCTTGATGTTTAATGAATAGAGAATGTATTAGGGAGATGTAGGGAAAACTAACTAGATTCATCATGCCTCCCTCTAGTGCCTGGAGACTGGACTGGATGTCTGCTACACTGGTGGCTCTTAGAGTGGCTGTCGGAACTAACCAACGAACGGCAGGCCTACTCTGGACCGCTGGGAGGCAGTGAGTAATCGCCTTCACTGTCCAATTACCCTTGACCAACCACAGCAATATTGATACGTCTAGCTACCTACCTACTAGACCACTGACCAACTGCAACACTATTGCTACAGTTAACATACCCTCCTACCAGGGTCTGGGAGGCAGTGAGTAATCGCCTTCACTGTCCAATTACCCTTGACCAACCACAGCAATATTGATACGTCTAGCATACCTACCTACTAGACCACTGACCAACTGCAGCACTAATGCTATGGATAACATACCCTCTTACTAGAGGCTGGGAGGCAGTGAGTAATCGCCTTCACTGTCCAATTACCCTTGACCAACCACAGCAATATTGATACATCTAGCATACCTACCTACTAGACCACTGACCAACTGCAACACTATTGCTACTGTTAGCTACCCTCCTACCAGGGTCTGGGAGGCAGTGAATAATCGCCTTCACTGTCCAATTACCCTTGACCAACCACAGCAATATTGATACGTCTAGCATACCCTGCTACTAAACCACTGACCAACTGCAACACTATTGCTACAGTTAACATACCCTCCTACCAGGGCCTGGGAGGCAGTGAGTAATCGCTCTCACTGTCCAAGTACCCTTGACCAACCACAGCAATATTGATACGTCTAGCATACCCAGCTACTAAACCACTGACCAACTGCAATACTATTGCTACAGTTAGCATACCCTCATACCAGGGTCTGGGAGGTAGTGGGTAATCGCCTTTACTGTCCAATTACCCTTGACCAACCACGGCAATATTGATACGTCTAGCATACCCAGCTACTAAACCACTGACCAACTGCAATACTATTGCTATAGTTAGCATACCCTCATACCAGGGTCTGGGAGGTAGTGGGTAATCACTTCCATTGTCCAATTACGCTTGACCAGTGACTTTGATTGATGTCTCTGGCTTGACCAACCATAGCAATATTGCTGTGTAACATACCCTCCTACAGGGGGCTTGGAGACCACTGATGACATATGTAGAGGGTTTGGGGGAGAGTGTATGTATATGTGTGGCTTTATGAGGCACTTTCCTGGGTACTAATAGGCTAACCTCTTGAGACCAGTGACAGATGAGTAGGAAGATTTGTTCCCACCTGCCCGGAACCATCTCGTTGGGCTGTGACACTGATTGTCAAGAGCGCTGAATTATCTCAAGCACATGTAATACTTGACTGTTTCAGGTGCTTCTAGTCACACCCAAGAGGTCCTTCGCTAGTTTCTAGTCAAATACTTTATTTGGGTGCCACACATTTCTCTCTTGTCATAGACACATTGTGGGTACTTCTTCAAACCACCAAGAGGTCCTTGGTAGACTTGGTAGTTTTAAATGCTTTTTGGGGGGTATCTGATCATTCTGTTCTGTCACAGCAGTATCTCAGGTGCTCCTTATCGGGACAGTACTGGGACCCAATCCGGCATCTAAAAATAAGGTACAAGGCAAACAATCAACACATCAAGTATGTCTGTGAAGGTCATGGGTGCAGATCACCATGTAATTACCTTGAGAACATCCACCTGGGATACTCACATACATCGGGATGGGGGGGGGGGGGGGGGGGGGGGGGGGGGGGTAAATCTATCTCCCTTGTGACCTGAGGTAACCCCTGTCTGCCATTTTCTTGGTTATCAGGTCACTTTTTCTGAGTAACAGAACTGTTCACATATTATGTGCTCACCAATCATATTTGTCCTCATTAAAAGACGCCAATAATTCTATGACTGTGTCTTTGATTATAGACATTTATCTTACACCAAGAAAAAAAGCATTTCTGTTGAATATATGGAATGTAGGGTTAAAATCTAGAGATGAATATTAATTGGAATACAGCAATGTTGTTATTTATAGTTAAGCATGTGTATCATTTGTGAATTATGACCTGTTTGATCTCTTATTGCGCCGTTTTTCTTAGGGAGTTGGTTGTAAATGTGTTAAAGGTGAGAAGGTGAGCCGCTGTATGATAAGAGGATGTGGCCTATCAGCACATAGCCTCGTTAGGGACAGGTAAGCCAGGTAAGGCCCTGCACGCTGAGAGATGATGCAAATCCTCGGCGGCGGGGTTCACCAACTGTTATCAGGGCTCAGGTATTCCCCAGGTGAGCTGCTGGCACCTTATGCTGACTAATTACCTTTACCTGTAAGATCACCAGCAAAGCCTGGCTACTCAGCTGGTATTACAGAGGGGGGTTTGATAGGTTTGAACAGCCCCCCCCCCCCCTTCCTAGGATATTTACAAGCTCAAACTTTCTCTATAAACCTAAAACAACCTCCCAAATTTTGATGGTATTCCTCAAGGGAGTTTGAAAGGTTGGACCACCCTCCTTTCCTAGGTTATTTACCAGTTGCACTTTTCGCTATATACTTAAAACTAACTCCCCAACTTGTGGTAATACTCCTTAATCTGAACAATTGTAAGTGCCCTACTTTCTCCATACATAAACTTGTATACCAAACTAGATAAGACAATTCTGCAATATGATATGATTATTGCAGGACTGCCAATGTTCTATGATTTCAGGTGAAATTAATGGAATACCCCTCTCTTCAATACCACACCCTGCATATAAATCCTGTATGTAATTTCCCCCTGCTGGACATGTGTCTGGGATGAGGCTCCAGTTGGCCTGGACCCTGGCTGTGGGGATGTGGCGAGGGAGGGAGGATTACCACATGACTCTGTGGGGATAATTCCCTTCAGAAGTGAGCTCCTGTCTCGCCGTGGCCTTGGAGGAATCACCTGTACACAGCCAGGTGTGTTACCTGGGCCCAGGCAGGTGAGACAGGTGGAAGGTAGGCGCTAATTACTAGTATTTCCCTCGCCAGTGTCATCCTCCTGCTTAGGTGTGCTCAGGTACACATCGCACATCCCATCTCCTGCACTTCCCATCTTAACCCTTCCAATACTGAGGCTACTTTTGTCCAAAGCACAAGGACGCAAACTGTTGAAAACCATTTAAACCCTGTCATGTTGGTATTCATTGGATAGCTCTCTCAGAGTTCTCTCAGATGAGTACCCATTTGCTATGGTTTCTATCATTTTTCATGTTTTATAACATCATTTTGTATTTGCCAAATCAGCCACCAGGGTAAATTACCTAGCACTGGGGTACTTGCTTTTATACCTTACTTAGATTCTTTATGGCCAAATATTGAGAACTTGAGCTTTACACTTGCATAAGCTCAACCAAAAGAACTGTAGATAAAGAAAAACAATAAATGAAACGTGAAATCTATCCTGTTACACCTAATATTTATTACATTAAAAATCAATGCACTACAAGCATGAATGTGTTAAAATTACTTTGGAGCTCTGCAAACAAATATAGATTTATACTCTTTTAATCTAATCTACAATTTCGAGCTGCATTTCTTGCAATAGAATCAGAGTGACAACGGAAGCATTTTCTTTTATTTTGGGGTGTGAAAAAGTAGGATTATGGTGGCCATCCCATGAAGGAGTCATCATCCTGTCTACCTGTGATGTAATACAAACCCTCGCTGGCTACTAGTCTAAGATGTCTGGGCATGCACCTGTTCTGAGTCTTCTTCCTCATGCCCTAAACAGCCAAATCATCTCCCCTCTCCACCCACATACACACATACACAAACACACACACACACACACATACACACACACACATACACACACACACACACACACACACACACACACACACACAACACACACACAGAGACACATACACACACACATACACACACACACACAACACACACACATACACACATACACACACACACACACACACACACATACACACACACACACACACACACACACACACACACACACACACACACACACACACACACACACACACACACACACAAATGGACAGATAGACAGTCAGACACACATACACACTCTCTCACACACACTTACACACAGACGGACAGACATACACATGGACACACACACATGCACACATACACACAAACACACACACACACATATCTCCCGTGGAAGCCCCTGACCATTTTGAGATATCCTGGTTGGCTGTGTGTGTTTGACAGTTTGAGTCCAGTGTTGTGGAAAAGCTCAGGCCATATATGGTGAAGTGACCTCCCAGGCTATACGAGACAGCTGACCTTAATCCAGGGGAACTGTTTGGATCACGTTAGGCTTGCTTATGTAAAATTACCCACTGCAGTCAGCAGGCATTTTTTGTTTGCCTCAAGGTCTTAGCCTGGGCTGGGTATGTGCACACTCTCCCAGGTCATCACTGTCGTCGTGGCAGCGGGCCGGGCTGGGAGGCCGGGCTGGAAGGCCGAGTTGGAGCCGACCTGCCGGGCAGTCGCCCCAACGTACTCCCTCCCTCTCCAGGCAGCGTGATCACCTTCAGGATCAATGCCACTATATAATACAGGGTGATTGACCACCACGTACAGAACCATGCTCATCATCCCAACCCCCAGCTTGTTGAAATTAAAACTTCCTGAGGTGGGGAAGTGATTAATTCAAGGCTTATGTCCTGCGGAATGCGCTGCACGCTTGAGCAGACCTCTGAAACTGACAAGCAGATTCCTCAGTTTTTTCTCCTGCCTTCCTCCTCCTCCTCCTCCTCCTCATCCTCCTTATCGTCCTCCTCGGCTGCCAGCTCATGCCAGGGTGTGTGCACCTGACCAGGGCGACGAGCGATCACGATCACGCTGCGAGGGGTGTGGCCAATTTTGTGCTTGCTTGGGTATTTAATTAAAAGATAGTGCCCAATTGCGGGGCACTTGACTGACATTCTTTCCTGTTCAGAGAAAATACCTGAAATTCTACTCGTGGAAGAGAAAACATATGGTGGCCATTTTATGTGAAATTGACCTGATTTGACCAATCTTGGTATGCAACCGCTCTAAAAATATTTAGCCTTCACCTACAATGCTGATTGGTTGCATATATTTCAGGTATTGGCGAGGAATGTAAACACACCGGCCTATCGCATTAGTGTTTCATGACTGCTTTACTGGTGATATTGAAAGGCCCAGGTCTGTGGCGGAAGGCCTTGCTCTCGAAACGGCTACAAATGACTACCGCCTTCAGAAAGAGAATTCCAGATAAGAGTTGTGATTGAAATATCTGCTTGAGCCCTGCAGGTCACAGCCAGACCGTAGAGCCAGCTAGATACTACTCTAGAACTTTGCCTCAACAAGCCCAGCTTTCAATGTGACCTTTACAGGGCTGCCAGCGACCAGACCCCTGGCCATGATCTATACACATGTCCAGGCCATGCTTTATGGGCATATGATCTAAAACATGTATATGTCCTGTCAGAGAGGGGAATTCTATGCTAGGCTGATAAGGGCACTTTGCGGGAGCTGAGTCAGCCAGGGCAGCATTGAAGACGGACAAATTGGGCAGGTCCACCCAGATTTTTACGACTGATGAGAGAGATGTTTTCATAAGTGTATCTGGTGTACCTGGATCTAGCTACCGGGTATCATACCGATGCAGCCCTCTCTCTCATCCCCCCCCCCTCTCACGGCACATGGAGGGGATATGTTTCCTAACCTCAGCTGCACCCTGGTTAACTGGGCTAAATTCAGGACAGACAGCACCAAGTATGTTTGTTTGTACAGCAAGCCTGCCTCATTCAATTTCTGCTCTGCTGCATGCTTTTTGTAAACTCTCCATTTTGGGCAGTGAAGGGCCCTTGGTTTGTATTAGGGCTAAGTTTACCATGGCCACTATTTACCAAGGAAAACAGGGTACATAACACTGAAAGCTTGGTGAGGGTGGTATTGGTATTAGGGTAGTGGGGAAGAGAATGCTATAAACTAGGAAACAAGGTACATAGCACTGTCATGCTAACTAGGAAACAGGGTACATAGCACTGTAGGCTCACCAGGGTAGTGGTGAGGGTGGTATTGGTATTAGGGTAGTGTTAGGAAGCGAATGCCAACCAGGAAACAGGGTTCATAGCACTGTAGGTCTGCCAGGGTACTAGTGGGAAAACCAGGAAGCAGCACCTGGTGGCCATACATAACTATCAGCCAGCAGCCTGCTAAGACTTGGTCCTCCATATGTACTGAGTTAGATGCTCCCCCTTCTCACCCTGGCAGTGGATGGGTCTGGGGTATTGCGCAGTTGATGGGTGGGTCCAGGCTGACCTGAGCGAGGTTGCCACACTCTCTCTCTCTCTGCTCCAGCTATCTGATATAAGCTGAGGATGACTAGGAGCCAGCCCGGCTTATCTGTCCTTGATTGTGGCTCCCAGTGGCGGGACTGGACTGCTGAGGACAACAATACCTTAAGCAGTCTTACATACGTCACTACTCACTTACACTATGGGCAGAGCGCCCGTACCAATAGCTATGAGGTAGTACCAATACTAAAACAGGACTGCAGAGAGGGGGATGGTGTTTCATAGAAAGGGGTCAGATATGTAGTACATGCATTTCTTGTGTGAAAATAGCCTATTAAATATGTGAAGGGGCAGGAGACAGGATGAATACAATTCATTTGGAAGTAGGAGTGCTTATTTCTGCATCCAATTTAAAAATTTGTTTTATAAGTGAAAAAAGTTGTTAGTTTTAAAGTTGTTTTACACAATGTAGGAGTGGGGGGTACTCATTTAAACTCCCTTGGCAATAACCCCTAGAATATATATATATATATATATATATATATATATATATATATATATATATATATATATATATATATATATATATATATATATATATATATATATAATATATATATGCATACATACATATAGTATATGTATTTTTCTTGCTATGTGTATATGTGTATCTGTGATTATGGTGTGTAGTGGAAGGTAATTATCCTGATTGGGCCAGCACCTGAGGCATCCTATACCCAATATCAGCATTGCATGGGGCTGGTCAAATCTCTCTGGCGAGAAAATAACATGCCTGAATGTTTCAGGTGGAATGTATCTCAAGGCCTAGATGGCTTATCATTGCGGTCTGTAATTGGTGTGTTTGTCGTCTAAATAGAGCAGTCTCTACCTCAAGGGGGTTAGCACTTACCATAGGGGACTGGGAGCTGGCCCAAGTGGCCCAAAGATGGTGGGGAGAGATTATAACGCTATCTGTCAGTTAAAAAATGTCTGAAGGCTACGAAAGCCTTTTTCTTGCAGTTGCTGAGAGGGAGTGTGGGGTTTGAATGGAAACACCCTTTGCCCTAGGGAGCAGTGTACCCATTTGTCAGTCCAGGGGTTGGACGAAGCTGACGGAACCACAACCCAAAAGTCTGGTACCACAAAGTCCAGCGCTGGCCTCTTCTGGTAGATAGATGGGTGTGATTGTGTCAGTGGTCAAAAGTGAACCATTGAGAACGCCCACTAACTATAGCGGGTCATCTCACACACTGGTTCAAGAATTCCAGAGAAAACCACAAAACTGGCTATCAGGGTATGTAGGAGTGGGTATGAATGTTAGTGGGCAAAGGTGGACTGCCAAGGGGACATCTTAGGGGCTGGCCAAGATTTCTTGATAAAACCACAAACCCTGCTATCTGGTTCAGATTATGAATTGGACTGGTCTGTATCAGTGGGTATGTATGCTAGTGGGCAAGATGGACTGCTCAGGGCACCTTTTGCCTTTAAGGGATTGACTGAGGGGGTGGTCAAGATTTCCTGATAAACCCACAAACCTAGCTATCTGGAACAGGTTGAAGAAAGTCTGGAGGCCTATCCGGACTGAGTTGTATGGGTATGTGTGGGGGTGAGCAATAGTGAACTGCTCAGGACACATCTTACTACCTCAAGGCATTGTCTGAGGGGGCGGTCTGGATTTCTTTGAAGAAACCACTACCTGCTTCTGGACTTGGAAATATCTGGGGGGCTGAATTGGACTTATGGTATGTGTGTGGGAGACTTCTCAGGATACCCACTACCTTTAAGGGTTGTCTAAGGGATGGTCCAGACATTTTGCTGGTCTGAATGACCCATAGGCCCCACTGGCATGTGAATGTGTGTGGGAAGTGGGCAGTAGTGAACTGCTCAGGACAACCTGTGCCTACTTGGGCAATCTCAGGGCTGCTTCAGGATTAGTGGATAGAACCCCAACTGTTCTGGTGTGTGTGGGCGTCAGCAAGTAGGAATGAACTGCTAGGGATACTGGCTACCTTGAGGGGTATCAGGCGGTCTGTGGCTTGGTTCCAGCTGCCTAGGGGGGTCTCCTTACCCTGGCTGTGTGGTGTGAGTTCTGAAGAGACTGTTTGGGGGGTACCCAGAGGTCTAGAGACCTAGTTGGCAAAGTTCTGTGCTCTCTGGGAACCCAGGCTCATCGAGTATACCTTGAACCCTCTTACGTATGGCACTGCCCTGCTGAGTCCTAGACCATGCCAGGACCGACCATACAGCCTTAAAGTCATCTTGTTGGATCATACACATTAATATACATTTTAAAAAGAAAGTTTGGCCATTTAATGATTCAGTAATTGTCTCTCATTATGACCTATTTCATAATGATTGGTTTCATTGATGTCTAGCTGCTGCATTAGCTTGAGAATGAAAGGGGTTAAAACCTAAAAGTGGATTGTGAAGAATGTTACAATTTTTATACGGTGTGGAGAAATTCATCTTGAGATTACGCTAAACTTAATAAGCGATGCTAATCTTGTCTCTTCCCTGCTAATGAAATGATGAGCTGTCTTGTTCTCAAAATATACTGTTTGCCTAATGGAAATCTGCTATAAAAAGAGTGTTATACACTTTCCCCAATGCCACAACCCTTTCCATTATGGCGGTAGTCCAGGTATTTCAGTGGCTCTCTCCCCCTGTCTCTCTCTCCCTCCCTCTCTCTCGCGCGCGCTCTCTCTCTCTCTCTCTCTCTCTCCTCTCTCTCTCTCTCTCTCTCTCTCTCTCTCTCTCTCTCTCTCTCTCCTCTCTCTCTCTCTCTCTCTCTCTCTCTCTCTCTCTCTCTCTCTCTTACTCTCTCCAGTAGTATAGCCTAGATGCTAGGATGCCAGTGTGGGGCCCTCCATATTAGTCGCATAGCCTAGTAGCCAGGCTATGAAAGGTGATAGGGATATGTATCTGCTAGGGTGTCTCACCTGTCAGTGTGTCGCCCCCATGGGTTATACCAGTCTTATGGCCTAGTAGCCAGGCTATGAATGGTGATAGGGATATTGATCTTCTAGGGTGTCTCACCTGTCAGTGTGTCGCCCCCATGGGTTATACCAGTCTTATGGCCTAAGTAGCCAGGCTATGAAAGGTGATAGGGATATGTATCTGCTAGGGTGTCTCACCTGTCAGTGTGTTGCCCCCATAGGTTAGGTTACTAGATGAGTGGGCAGTACATGATGGTATGCCAACAGCATTGGCCCGCTTGGGTGCTGGGGTAGGGCGATACCGATCATTCTGATTGAGCTTGGGGCTGCATCGAGTCCGACCCAGGAACAATAACAAGTATACCATAGTCGATCGACTGACCTTACATGCTCCTCTAGCTGTCGTGCTATTCATGTCATGATATACCATACAGCCTTAAGGGCTATTGTACCTGTCAGAAAACCTGTGGGTGGGTCAAGTTTGAACCAATATGAGACGGCTAGGAAAGACATGTGCTCATTGTAAGTCACCCCATAAGTCCACCGCCACGGGCTGTTATATGTTATGATTCTCACTTCTCATGTTAATAACATAATGTTTCAAACCAGTATTGTATTAAGTACAAATTCTACAGAAATGACTTAGATATATGTGTTGTATGTGTATTGATGTATGTATTGATGGAAATGTACAGTTTATTTGTGTTACCTGATTCATTTGCTCTTGATTCTGTGCATTTTAAGGAAAGGTTTGGAGTTTTTGGAATTTTGTTTTACTTCACTTTTCATGCCGTATTGTGGCTAAGTTGCGAATAGCCAGTTCTAACTGGTAGAGGAAACCAGAGTACCAGGCGAAAACCACCGGCTAACCCCAAGTAACTGGCAACTGGCAGGGGTGAGAGGCAGCAAACAGTGGCAGCACCTTAGACCACTCAGCTATCAAGAAAGGCAAGGGGGTGGTTACAACCCAAATCAAAGAAAGGTAGCATTTTTACTACACAGGTATTGCTATCAATTTAAGACTATTTGACATAACAATCTTAGTGAAATACCCTTGATTTTATCTTCAGTGTGTGTGGGTATTAAGGATGGGATCTGGGTTGGTTTGAGAATCCTGGGCTTGGCACACAGTTTATTCTTCAGGTTT
>OZ012686.1:32077985-32103155 GCA_963942565.1 Maea johnstoni
CTCTACATCACCCTCTCCACCTCCCAGCTCTCCACAGCAGCAGCAGCAGCAGGCATGGCCCTAGCCTAGCTACTAGGCTGCACAGTGTTTTACTTTATTATATTGAAATGTATGCCTGCACCTATACTACATTAATAATAATAATAATAATAATAATAATAATAATTGATATTTGATAAAGCGCCCTTTCCACCTATAATGTTCAAAAGCACTTTAAAAGAATAGTCAGTGGATAGAGGTTTGTAGCCTACTGTCGGTCGCTTAGTTAATACAATTGCCACAGAGAGAGAAGTATTGGGAAGCAGGCTAGCATGGCCCTGGCCATGAGGTACCCCTCATCAGCCTGCCTCCAAGGTTATGTTTAGATGTCATCCCTTGTGGATAGATGGCGCTGCAGTATACTAGGAGGGTAGAGGGAGATATGCCAGTACAACCCTCTTGTGTGGCAATTGTATGAACCGAATGGCCAACAGTAGGCCACATGCCCCTATGTAGTATAGGTGCAGGCATACTTTTATGTGTAATAAAGAAGAAACACAATAACGCCTAGTAGCTAGGCTACGACTCCTGCCAGAATCAGGGCCACCACAGGACCTTACCAACCATCCACCATTGTAAGCAGGACTTTGGTTGATAAGTGGAGAATTTTAGGACATCAGAGGTTGTATTGCTATGTATTAATGCAAAAGATGTTAGTTTTTGATATCAAATTTTTCACAGATACTGGCTGTAAAAATCCCCGTCGTACTGGTATTAAGTGGTAGGTCTGGAATCTTAAAAACTGTCTTAGACCCTGCAAGTTGGAGATGAGTGTTGAAATCCTGCAGAAAAAATGGGGTGACGGAGTGAACACTGTAACCTTTTGACTAATCAGGCAAGAAGCATTGCACATGAAAAAAGTTTTTTTTGTGATTCATTAAGTCTAGCTCCAGATTGTGATAAAGTGAAGTCCATAACTGAATGTTTTCCACATTCACAAGGATTTGATCCAGGAAGTGGAGTTGTCAGGAAGGAAGGGAACATTGCATGCTGTTTTTTTCGAAAAAAAAAAAAAAAAGTCCTCTATTTTTGCGGTGGGCTGGGTCTGGCGAAGTCCGTGACCCAATCGGGCATGAAGGGCCAGAGGGTAGGTGGCATCTGTTTGTAGAACTACGCCTAATCTTCTACTCCGCTGCTTCATTTTCTTCCCACAAGATTGTGCAAGATGCCACGCTGCGATCATGTGCGCGTTGCCTAGCAACCAAGCCCCAACAAATCCGAGAGCCATCAGGGCCAGGATATCGCAGCTGACCAGATTTAGCAAGGGATGAATTTTTTCAGAGCTACTGTCAGGCCAAAAGAAGCCATTGTTGGCCAGTGCTATCCCCGCTGGTGCCAGTCCTGCATACGGCTAGTCCACAATGGCCAGTCTCCGCACACAGATCCATTACCTCTTCCCATTGTTCGGCTTTAATGATTAACCAAGGGGAGGTCACCCTACACCTAGGTTAATCCGCTCAAAGGTAAATGGGCTATTGTTCGCTGGTGGTCATTTATCATTTAGCCAAGGAGAGGGGGAGGCAGGCGGCCATTAAGCTCCCTGCTCCCATTCAGGAAAGTCAATAAGTTAGATTTATTCACCTCTTGTTGTTACTTCTTTTCCATACCTACTTATCATCTGTTCCAACAGCAGTGGAACAATTCATATATATTATATAATATATATATATATATATATATATATATATATATATATATATATATATTATATATATATATATATATATATATATATATATATATATATATATAAAAAGCAAGGGTGATGAATATTTGCATGTTAAGTTGTTTTCCCCGCTGGATAAGGTATTCATTTAGATATGTACAAATTTCATGGCAGTTATGGTTATTGTTGAATTCAAAAAATCATACAATATTTCATATGATAGGGATTGGCTAAAATCAATAAAATTTATTGTTATTTTTTTTAAATTAACTATTTAATTTGTATGATGTATACTGTTCCTTAAGTACAAAAACAAAAATGCTGATGGTCACCCCCCAAAATATCCAGATTTGTCATAATTTTTACTGTTACACAGTGTCCCCTGGATATTTGATTCAGCATATTCCCCATTGAATATATTTGGAATTGCACTTTATATTCTGTTAAATAACCACTAATACAAGTGAACTTAATCAAAATGAATTGATTTTCATGTGAAAACATGCCATTTTGCCTGATGTTAGCTAAACAGACACCACTCTTAAAAATCTAACTCCCCGCCCTGAAATCATGTATATGCCACAGCTGCATTCACCCAGTGTCAATTCTCTACAACTGTTCCCGTTAGTCGTTAGATTTCCCTGTCGAGGCGGCAGTGACATTGGCCTTATAGGTCAAACGAGAAAATAGCAGACCCTGCAGGACACTGCGGCGGAGTTTGCCCACGATCGATCGATAACATTTTCTGCCGCGGCGGTTGACACGAGGATGAGTATTGCAGGCCACGTCGGCTTGACCTGGTCTGAGCAGCCAGCGGTCGGTGGTCGTCCCTGAGGTAGCCGGATGACATCAGCTCACAGAGCCTGCTATCTACTACTGTAGGCTCGTCTTAGCAACTGGTTGGCTACTGGACCAGGTCTATCACACACACACACACACACACACACACACACACACACAACACACACACACACACACACACACACACACACACACACACACACACACACACAAACACACACATGCACACACACACACATGCACATATGCACACATACACATGCACATACACACATGCATGCACACACACATGCACCCATGCACACACACACACACACACGCACACATACACACATGCACATACACACGCACACATATATACACACACACACACACACACACACACACACACACACACACACACACACACACACACACACACGCATACACACACACACACACACACTCACATACACTAGAAAAAAAACTGCAAATGTATGTGAAAAGGATAGCCATGGCTTATTCAGTTGATGTTCGAGTTTGAATGAAGGAGAGCTGTGGGTGGAGGTGTCAAATGCAAGTGTTGCACTGTTAGATATGGATACCATTACGATCAGCCATTTTTTGCCCATCTTTATGTTCTCCCTCATTGAGTGTGCTGCTGTGTGCTGTGTGCTGTGTGCTGTGTGCTGTGTGCTGTGTGCTGTGTGCTGTGTGCTGTGTGCTACAGGTTGACCACCAGGCCTCTCACACCACACGTGGATGCTGTGTGTTTGTATCAGCTGTGCAGCGTGGAATAATTGGATTGATTCAGCATGGGATGGTCACCAACATGTGCTGGTTTATTCCACGTGGTGGTTCTAGGCATGGACCCCATGCTGGCTCATAAAGAACTTATTGATCCAGATACCCAATGGTCTGGGACATCAATTTTACCACCATTCAAGCTGTTGAGAGAGGATAAATACAGCTGCTTTTGCTGATTTTATCCTCATTTTTTACGCAGTAGCAAGTTCTAATTTAACCCTTCTCATGCTGAGGTTACTTTTGTCCAATGCACAGAAATGCAAAAAACTATGGAAATCATCATGTGGGTACTCATTGGAAAGCTCACACTGAGTACTCTCACATGATAACCCAGGTGCCAGGGTATCAGTCAATTTTTAGACTTTCTGCATTATTTTGTATTGACCAAGTAAGCCACCAGCATAAGGGTTAAGGATGCTTTGGTTACCCCCTACTAATTCAATGGGTGACTATGTGATATCACTGATTGATTTGACAAAGGTTGCATAAGTATAGGTTAGAATGGCACAATTATATGACAATTTGCAAAATATGCCAGTTGGGTCAGTGAGGTGGGATAGTGATTAATATTGACAGTTTTGCATTGTTCAGTGGAGTGCACAGGTTTTGAGGCATAAGTTCTGTAGTTGGGCATAAGGCTGGAGGGTGAGTGGTCAGTCAGTGGGTTGAGGTGGTGGGTGGGGTTTACAAGGTAGCGTAGGGTAGGTCTCAAAAGTGGGCAGGGTTTCAGGTATAAGTTCTGTAGTTGGTCAGTTGGGTGGTTGTTTTTTTTTATAGAATACATATTGGATGGTCATTTGGATGTGGTGTATTTTCAATATTAGTGCAGGCTATCAGTAGTTCCAGCATGTGAGGCATGCTGTGTGGTATCATAGATGAAGTGTTGGTTTTGTGTTTGCAGAGGAGTGCCGCTAGGTGAGCTCCACGCTGCCACCGCAGCAGCAGCAGCAGCAGCAGCAGCAGCAGCAGGTGTCAATATTGAGCAAGGTGTGCACAAGTAGTGCATTCAGCATTATCCATCTATCCATCCATCCAGCCAACTTGCCAGCCAGCATGGCCTCTAGTAGTACTGAGACTAGCCAGGCCATCGCCTGATACAGCTGCCGGCCACCTCCTCCTCTTTCTCCTCCTCCCACTCCGACAACCACGAGCTGCCAACACCACCAGCGTGACCTCCAGGCTGACCTTGACCGTTAGAGGTCGCGCGGGGTCAGCAGGCAGGCAGGCTCGCTGCAGCGGTGGCCAGAGAGTGAGTGAGCGAGCGACCGCCACCGGTGCTGGGCAAGTGTAGGCGAGATGCAGTCAGGTTAGAAGGTTATTAGATGCTCATGCCAGTGCAGGTGAAGTGCATGGTTGTCCAGCAATGGTGGGGGCGGAGGACAGGCGGCAGGTTGGAAAATCCCCACCCGCGCCTTTGCAACTGTAAGGCTTGCCCTGATATTACATATTGTTGGCCTGATGGAATCAAATGCGAGGAGCATATGCTAACTACTAACTGTGAGTGGGGTGATTCATCCCTATATGTGCTGAATCCATCTGGAGAGCTGGCTGTAGCAGGGTCAGGGTCACCAGCCAGCGATCCAGCCACCTCCTCCGACCACTAGCAGCACGCGATCACAGTGACATCTAGCAGGAAAAAACCATACAATTCCTGCACTTTGCGGCATCTTTTTGCTATAGCATGCCTCAATATGGCATGCGTTTTTAATTCCTCATAGTTTGATTTCATTAGCTGCAGGTCAATGACCTAGGACCTAACATTTACCAGGAAAAGTTATCACCAGATTTTTTTATTGTTTCATCTATTGTTTAAAGAAAGTAAAGATATATGATTTTAGGAAGTTGAATACTTCTCAGTGGTCAGGTTAGCCCTATTACACATGAAGTTCCTGCCAACCTCTGTACTACAACCACAACGGCAAAATTCCTTGCAGGTAATCTAATAGTGCTGCGTATAGTAGGAGAAATGCGTTAGTAGCTGTACTAGTCAGAGTTGACTCAGAGGGAGCCACTAGTCCTATAAGTTCTAGCCCACTGGTTGTCAAATGTTAGGAGGCACAGAGAGAGCCACTAGTCATATATATTCTCTCTACAATAGGAGATACGTATCTAAAGCACATGTAATCAGCATTTGCACAGAGGGAGCCACTTGTACTGCGAGCTCTCTCTACAGTAAGAGATAAGTATCTAACCCACTGGTAGTCAAAGGAGGGACAGAGAGAGCTGTATATTCTCTCTACAATAGGTGATGGGTATCTAAATCACATGTAATCAGCATTTGCACAGAGGGAGCCACTAGTACTGCGAGCTCTGTCTACAGTAAGAGATAAGTATCTAACCCACAGGTTGAGAAGAAGTAGGTGATGAAGTGATAAAGCTATGAGGGAACACGAACATAAACCTGTCACTTAGAATTGGCCAGGAAATTAGTGCTGCAAGTAAATACCTTACTGAAAGAGGGTGGGGCTGATTAAAGCCAGGAGAAAACTTAAAGCATCTAAAGTAAGGGAAACGACAAGACTCCTTAACCCTTCCAATGCTGAGGCTACTTTCGTCCAAAGCTCAAGAACACAAAGACTTTTGAAAACCATCTCAACCCTGTCTTGTTGGTACTCATTGGATAGCTCTCACTGAGTGCTCTCATTTGAGTACCCATGTGCCAAGGTTTCAGTAATTTTTCAGCTTTTATGTATCCTCCACTGGCCACTGACGTTTCTGCTTTAGATGATTATTTGGGTGGCATCCATAGCTAGCATGGCATCAGGGTATGATATCAAAGGTGGATCTTAGTAATCTGGCAGTAGTGGATGACCGTAGCGGCCCCCGCAGGAGGAGTCTGATCAGGAGAGCAAGATAGATTGGTTACGTGGTGATACCTGTTGACCAGACACCGGAGACATCATGGACAATGTAGGAAGTGGAAAGTGACAAGGCTAGAACAGGAGGCAATGGGCATGGATGACAGATAAATAGCATATGGGGTACTGCCGGTGGTGCATCCTAGCAGAAAAATCACCCCCGCCCGACCTGACTTTCGGCGGCGTCGGCGTCGGATACTCTTCACCTAGTCGCCGCCGCCTCCGCTGCCCCAGAACTGCACTTTTTGCTGCTGCCTCACTTGAGCCATGGCGTGTAACCCAAACTCAAGCAATGTCTGGAGATTTCGACAGGGCAGGAGTGATAGCTTCCAACTGGCCTAGCATTTTGCCATGTTTGTTCACGGTGGTGTCTACCTAGACGGTGGCAAGGCCATCGTGCCCGCTGACACGGAGGAGGAGGACGAGGAGGAGGAGGAGGCAGAGGAGGAAGAAGGACCACGCCAGGCTCCCCCTCCTCATACTTGCCATAGTTTATCCATCAGCAGCCAGGGTCTACACAGATAAGAGAACTTTTTTTACAGAGCAGCAGCGAGACTTCTGCAGGAAAAATTGGTTTGGACAACCAGTGCTCCTTGGCGTGCTGCCAGTTGGTTGGTCCAACCCACCGACCGACCAACGAAGGCCGGGCAGGACATGAAGAACTTTGCCAAGGAGAGAAGGGGCTGTAGAGGGAAACTTTGTTTACCTAAGCCATGCCAGGGTGGGCTGCGAGACATATACAGCATGCTGAAAAACCCAGAGCTATGGCGCCAGAGGTGGAGGCTGATACGTATACGGGTCCTAGCACGCTAATCACCTGTCCACATATGATAGCCAATAAAATAGCACGACTTATACACCCCATGCAATACCTGGATAATACAGTGTATTACTATTACCTCTTTTATATTATTACATCAGTGCCCAGATGGTCTGACAGCTATATTCCAATAGTTCAACTTCTCTTGGTAGAGATATTTATGCTCTAGGTCTACAGGAAAAAAGAGTGTAAGGATATCAAGAACAACTTTCATAGGCATACTTTTCTTGGTATTTTTTTATCATTCGTTATCTTATTCGAAAGAGAGAGAGAGAGAGAGAGAGAGAGAGAGAGAGAGAGAGAGAGAGAGAGGAGAGAGAGAGAGAGAGAGAGAGAGAGAGAGAGAGAGGGTGGGAGGGAGGGGAGGGAGGGAGGGAGGGAGGGAGGGAGAGAGAGTAGAGAGAGAGAGATGAGAGATGAGTTTCTAGTGTCCTGAGCCTGAGGTAAAGTAGTGGGTGCCTATTGTATGCTTGGTTGCCTGTCTTAGCTGATCTGATCTCAGATGGGCACTCACCTTACATGCTGGTTGCCCCTCCTAACATGACAGTGGTGAGGACACGTTGCACACCACTGGCTGTCCCAGGACACCTTGACATGATCAGGGTACATCGACCAAGCCGACAACGACCAGCCCAGGCGAGGTAACACACTGACACCTGTAGGCACAGAGGGGGTGCAAGATATTGCGAATCTCCCACCTTCTATAGAATATATGGTACAAGGTCTAAAACACTTTATAGATAATATGCAGCCATCCACAACACATGTCCATATGGATAAGCCAAATCCACCTGCACATTCAATTCTATACCATCTATATGGTAAGAAATAATAATAATAACACCCCCCCCCCCCCCCCATAAGAATAATATCCCTTCCACTTTCATCCTGTATCAACACCTTTACACCCAAAATAAGTTCGGTAAGTGTTGACCTGTAATTGCTGCTCAGATATCCTCTGCTTTTCTCTTTGATCTGCATTCCCTACTCAGATTACATCCTCCCTCCATCTCAGTTCCTCATATATCGTTGCCACATAGAAATATGGATGTTGTGACATCCACATAAGTCCTTAGAGCACTACATTTGGATGATGAGTTGCTGGAAACTGTTGCATGATATTTGCAGAAAAAGAGTGGGACAGGTTAAAGTTCTTATCTCTCACCATTATTCTTGAATGGGATAGTGGTCAAAATGCCATATGCGTCAAGAACTAAGTGAAAATGGACTTCCCTCTTTAAGCAAAACTGTATTTTTCCTGTAGTCTTTCCTAGAGCGGTCAAAATGCCATATTCCTCACAAACTTAGTGAAATAAACTTCCCTCTTTAAACAAAACATCTTACCTTGTCCTTTCCTAAGAAAATAGTAATAAAAGTAATATAAAGGTCAATTGACCTCCACCTCTTCGCGTATCTTCTTATTCATGTAAAAGACAGAAAGCTGGTGACAGGTGATTTATTATCTAAGGTAGGTTTACAAGGTATAAGTACCATTAGAGTAATTCTCCTCCAACATGGTCCATTTCTCTAACTTTCCCAGCCATGTTTTGATTAGGAGGCCATGGCCGTTTCTTCTGTATGTTCTCTTGGGTCATTATTCTTGTAAGAGTGTATTGGCTCTAAGGGTCTGTGGACAGGTGTGTTATATGTACAAGTTCTGTATGTTACCTGTAGAGTTGGGTCATTAGTGTAGTGGGTCTAAGGGCAGGAGAGTCTATGGACAGGTGTGTTATATGTACAGGTTATGTATGTTACCTATATAGTTTAGGCGTTATTCTTGTAATGTAGGTTTGAGAGACTGTGGACATTTGAGTTATATGTACAGGTTCTGCATGTTACCTGTAAAGTTTGACCACAATTCTTGTGGCTCTAGTAGGTCTAAGAGTAAGTGGACATGCGAGTTGGGTCATTATTCTTATGAGTGTAGTAAGTCTAAGACTTTGCAGACAGCTAAGTTCTGTGTGCAGGTCCCCACAGAGCTGGCCAGGCCGACCCTGCCTGGGCGCTGTCCCATAAAGCATGGGGGGCAAGCTGCTGCTCATGTAGAACTACCTGTAGCTCAGGGAGTAGGGTTACCTGGACAGGTGAGTGCAGGAGGGCGGGGAGCGGGCGGGCGTCGTCGGCGGCGCTGCCTGGGTGGTCACGGGCCGGGGCAGCGGGCACGGACCTGCTGAGAGTGAGGTGTGGGCAGGCTGGAGCAGCATTGTGTGCGGCATCATTACTAAGTGTGTCCACATGTGCGGTGCCATGACACACCTGTGTAAATCACCTGGCCGGAGAGCAGCAGCTACAGCAGCAGGTAGAGGCAGGTAGCAGGCAGACCACCACCGCGGACACTGCACTGATTTCTAGCTTTGATTTTTTACCTCTGATTTCTAGCTTTGATTTCCCTGTCCATCTACTAACTAATGAGTTGGTGCTAGGGATGGTGAGGGTGCAATGTATGAAGAAAGAAGGAGTGGCGATAATGATGATGAGAACAATGATGATGATGATTATGGCAATGAATTTGATGATGATAAGGGTACGTGGATGATCACATAATTAAAGGTGAATTTTAAAAATGAAATAATCAGAGTAGTGGGTTGACCTTGTAAGACATACTTCTACTTTCAAGTACTTTGTTGTATGTTAATCTGGTTAGTTTGGATTAAATAAAAGCATTTATAAATTTGGATTGCAATAAAAGTGTAGACCACCAAGAAAATAAGCACCTCACACAACTGTTTCCTTATGTTGATATTTCCATTGTGGTTACCTAGACATTGTCAAGCAGATTGACATGGAGAGTACCTGATGACCAACCCTTGGGGCATAGTAAATGAATCAGAGACAATACAATGATGGCATTGTTTAAAAACATCCTATGTAATTAATAATTCAGTATTGACTCTCCCCAGCCAAAAGGGGAGACAAAGGACAGAGGGCTGAATAATAGATAGTTTACCTGATATGCCATTCATACCTGGTCGTTGTCTCTTTCATATTGTGCAGTGACCACTAAGAATTCCGGCGGAGGGAAATGTACATTCTCCTGTGCCGTCCCTCCACCACTTGAGGCCATTGTTATTTCCTGACAGACAATAGAGAGTGCAGTGCCAGGTAACGAGCACACCTGAGGAATCTGTATGGATTCAAGAGGAATGGAGTGACAGGTACAAAACAGGATTGGAAAGGTTTGATAATCATTCCATTCCCAATACCAGTGATTTAATTGTGAGAAAATGTTGCTTTCTTCTTACAGTAGAATATCAATTTCCCATCTTCTCTCTAATATATATACCTTGGAAAGTATTTGTTTTTGGTTTCAAATGTTGTTTATCTACACTTACTTGGACTATCCCCATTTCTCTTCACCAATAGCAGAGCAGGATAAGGTCAGCATATCTGCAAAATATGTAAATTAGTTTGTCCAGTGCAGCAGGACCATTCACTCTAGGTAAATGCGACAAGTGCTACCTCATTATTAAAAGCCTAAGGGAAAACTGCCTCCATGGGAGATTTCACAACTATGAAATTCTTTTTTTTTGATTGTGAGGAACAAGTAGTTATAAGAAAAAGCAAAGTCAACATAAACTAATAAATGGTAAAGGTCAGATATGTTAAATGCTATATGTATATAATGTCCTGTGTACATCATACTGACACCCCTGATTTTATGCAACATCTAACACATCAAGTGAAATCTGAGAGATGTCCCCAGTCAACCATTTTATTGCCATTAAAAAGAGATTAGCAACAGCCAGCTTTATATGTGGGAAAGACATGGGTACAACTCTAGTTCGTTCCACTAATATGCATGTATTTACTCTTGAATGAATGACAAACACATCAAGCCTGCCTATTTCTCTCCCAAAAGGCAGGTTTATTTGTTAGGGTACTACTGTCTATAGAGCTGCCACCATGTGAACATGAAAAACTATGCAGAAGATGGCAGCACATCTTCTGTGCAAGGAACCTTCCTCTTTGACCACTGTCTTCAATATATGCACACATTTAAAATACTTTGAAATTCATACTGTTATTTGTTTTCCTGATTTTATATGTTGTCAATAAAAAAAAAACAGGTGGCACAACCTATCGATCAATTGCACCACAAGTTTGAAAAATACACTTTGGAATTAGTTATGTTTGTGAGTACTACAAGAGTATGACTTCTGTGAGAGTAACAGACCCAGTTGTGTGGTAGCATAATGAATGGGTAGTGCTTGCCTAGCAGTGGTAGAAACAGAAAAAAAGCAGGGATATAGTTCGATTTGTTAGAAAGTTATGGATACTGCTAGAATATTACTTCTATGCCTGCCAAGTTGATTTTAACTCTTCCAATGCTGAAGCCACTTTGCATCCAATGCATGAGAATGCAAACTATTTTGAAAACCATTTAAACCCTGTCAAGTTGGTATTCATTGGGTAGCTCTTGCTGAGTACTCTCAGAAGAGTACCCATATGCCGGGGTTTCAGTGATTTTTCAGGTTTTCTGCATCATTTTGTTTTGGCCAAATTAGCCACCAGCAGCATAAGGGTTAAGTGTTGTATGAGTTTGTGGTTCTGGCCTATACTAGTAGCAGTGGAGGGAATGGTAGCTCTTTGCTTGATAAGCTGGTCACGTCTCTAACTCCTGGTCCTCTCTCCAGAGGCGGAGCAGCACCGCACCAATAGAGAGAGGGGGCGCCATCGCCGGCCACAGGTAATACGATTTGTTCTCCATTTGAGCCGGCCAGATACTGTTACTGTGGCCGTGGTGACCCCAGGGTTGATTTTCCTCTTGTTTGCAAAGTGACGAAGCAATAGACTAATGGATAAGGTGAGTCTCTTCTGACAAAACCCAACACAGGGCCCAGCTTTCTTCCTCCGCCGCATGATTTGTAATTTCGCCGCTGGCCACAGGAGAAGGGCTTGTCATGATGGGCGTCGCCAGGAAAATTTGGACTCGGACGGTTTCATTTCTATAATAATGCTACAAGGCTGCCAGGGGAGGCCGCATGTCTTGGCTGCTGGAAAATTGTGATATCTAATTGTACGGGCATAATGGAGAACATGCCCTTCTGAGATATCAGAGAAAATTGGAAATGATTCACATGATACAGGGACTCCTTGGCAGTCCCCACCTGGGTCAAGAACACTGTTAATTTCCACTAAGAATGTAAAGGAAACAATAGATTTCATTACCCAGCGTGAGATAAAGATTTTACATGCAAAACATCCCATTTTGAACAGTTATCTTTTATTGCGTAGATGAAGAAGTCCCATCTGTGGGAGATGTCCTACTGCCCCCAAAGAATGCGTCTTTAACACCATGTAGGAAGAGTTTGTAAAAGAAGAAAAAAGGATAATTGGACTTGGTTTTCATTTGGAAGGAGGAAGCGCGAGTGAAGATAATTTTCCCAGTGTGATATCTGGGTACCTGCAGCCAACTGCACTGACTCATCCGTGATCAGGTAAAAACACACACAATAGACAATTGGTCTAGGCTCCGTTGATGAGTATAATCCAGACAGGTAGGGGGTATCATAATGGCCTTCACCCACATCCCAGCAACTGGACCTGCAGTCTAGGGCAGAAATAAAGAAATGTGCGCACTCTCATCAAATATTGATGAGCAGTTAATCACTGATTAGGTAAAAAACATAAAACACATTCTTTGTTTGCTATAATATAGGTGAGAAACATGGGCCCAGCTGACATCCTATCACATCTAGGCAAATGCTTTCTATTTCATATAATATTGTCTGAAAACATTGTGATAAGAATAAAAGAAAATGACCGCTTTCATCAGATAATGAATTGCTTTTTATTTATTGGTATTAAGAAACATGTTCAATAGACATCTTAAAGTTCATGTACGTTAACTTAATTGGTATTAAGAGACATGTTCAATGGACATCTTAAAGTTCATGTACGCAAACATGGGATTACCCAGAACCATAGTCAATCTGCTGGATTTAAAGATACTTTAGAAAGACTGAAGGATAACCTAGTGTCCTTGGCATCACACTCCATTCAGTACTATAAAGAATGTACCATTCACACCTACCCGTGCATAGTTTATGGTATCAATACAACTGGGAGATAATCTTGTGGAGCAAGAGATTACCATGATTATCATCTATATGTCTGAGAATAACCTTGAAATCGTGCATAAATTGGCAAAACAGTTTGTGGAGAGTTGTTGTATGAGTTTTATGTGTTACTTCCCAATCAAATACTTTTCTATACATTTAATATTAGAATTTTTTTTATTTTTTTTTAGATAGTGAGGCATTTATGGGATGTTCCTTAGCTTATTGGGTTAACCCTTTTGCTGCTGACGACTAATTTGGCAAATGCAAAATGGTGCAAAAAACCTGTAAAATGACTCAAACCCTGGCACATGGGAGTACTTATCTGAGAGTACTCAGCAAGAGCTATCCAATAAAAACCAGCATGATAGGGTTTAGATGGTTTTCAAACATCTTTGCGTCCTTGTGCTTTTGACGAAAGTAGCCTCAGCATTGGAAGGGTTAACAGATGCTGGAGCAATAACCTTCACATGGCTTTTGCTAGCAAGGTTCTGTGCCGGCAGGTTAGCTGTTTGGGTGGTACATGGTTTATGTATGAGCAGATATGACAACAGGTATCCCACCTAGATAAAGTGCTGCAGATAAAGTTTACCTGGAAATATCCATTACTTTGATGTATGGCAATTATCTATTGTTTCACTTTTATGTGGTTTCATGTTGTCATCTCCACCTGTGTGTGTTAGTGCATAGAACCAAGGGGGTGGGTGGGGCTCCGTGGGCTATTCCATGGCAACATGCTACCTGGGAATCCTTGCATGGCATCACATGCACAGTACCTTGTTTATCTAGCAAAGTTGGCCAACAACAAAAATGAGTACTTTTTCCTACCCGCTTTTTAGGTTGAGTACCAACTCTTTGTTTTTTGCATTTACATATTTTTGTATTTGTCATTAGTTCTCAGATATTAATCATTCTTACTCATTGGTATGTACATTTTCAAGGATCAAGTGAAAATATATCCATTTCATATACTATAGAAGCATAGTATAAATTTCTGTAACTTTCAAATAAAGTTTTCTAGTAAGCTTAAAAAGTTATTTGTTGGGGGATTCTCTTGAATGGGTAGTTGTGAAATACTATCAACCCCGCTGAAATTACATTTGTACTCCCAAGACCCAGTGATTCCAATGTCGGTTTTCTTGACATTTTGTTTTTGCGTTCAGCATAGGCAAACAATGAATCACCAAAACACATTGTTCAGGTGGACACAATAGAGGGGCAAAAACAATACCTCTGAAAGGACATTTCAGACAAGACAATACTCTCCATTACATCAAATGCTTTTTAACAATGCATCACTGAAAAACCTTTTAGCGTGAATGCGAGCCGTGCTGTTTGACACAATGCAGCGGATGCTGTTGAGACCAGTGTCCGCAGGTAGAGGGTTTTAATTGGCCCAGTACTGACATGTAGGTAGGGGCTGCTAGGCCGCCACCATACACCTTTCCTCCTCAGTATAAGGGTGCTTTGTTTGCAGGTTCTGTTTTATGGAGGGTCAATAACGTGCCTTGGTATAAAAAAGAAGGGCGAGTACTTAACCCGTATATGTCCACATCTCTCCGGTCACAGTCTGATGGCCGACGCATTAATAAATATACAATAAAAACAGATTAGAATATTACAATATGTTTCAGTATTTTAAAATATGTCCAAATTTTCCCTCGTTTGATGCAATCTTGCATATTTCTCAGGCAGTGTGAGGACCTTTGGAAGACATGCTTAATCCCTTCAATGCTAAGACTACTTTCATCCAACGCACAAAGACACAAATATCTTGATAACCATCTAAACCATGTTATGTCGGTATTCATTGGATAGCTCTCGCTGAGTACCCTCCGTAGAGTATTCATGTGCCAGAGTTTCAGTCATTTTACAGCGTTTTTGCATCATATTGTTTCTGCAAAATTAGCCAGCAGCAGCATAAGGGTTAAAGTATTAGTGCTGTCCTTGAGGTAGATGATAACTTATAGAGGCCATTGTTTCACCCAGTGCTCACGAATGGTAGCACGGGTCACCTGCCCGGCCAATACGGGAATAAACAATGCTACCTGTATCCACGCATCCTCCACGTTTTGTTGTCTAACCCTTTTTAACTTGTCATCGGCGGTGGCAATTTAGAGTATGTATATAACCCTGGCAGGACCCTTCAGTTTGAGTGCTATTGTTCACCTGTGCTTTGTTACTTTATATCTTTGTAAGACTGGGGAGGCTTGCTGAGATGAGTCTGGAAGGGAAAGAGGTTCTAATCACTAAGATGGGTCATTTGGCAAGCGTAGCTTGCACAAATAGGGAAAGCTAATGAAGATTTGTGTAAGTGCCAGAAAGGCCATTCCCGATTATGACCTTGCTTCCATTGTGATCAAGGTCCACTCTCACTAAACCTGAAAGCAGCACTATTGCCATGGAAAAAACATTCAGAATCCCACCAAAAATTGACAAGCTACGATCCAGGTGGCGGCAGCTCAGTGGCTCATCTAGAAAATGCTCTCTGCGGGCAATAAAACTGATTTCATGTAGAGCTGTATGAAATGGACAATCACACTTTGCAGTAGTGCTGTGAAGGGAGGGAGGTTGAAGCAATGGCTCTCAAGGGAGGGGCTTGCTTACGCCCTGAGCAGTCAGGAGGTTTCGGCGATTAGCCGGTCATGGACTTGTTTAATGTCTGAAAGGATTACCGTGGTTCACTATGATCTACTTTTTGGTATGCTTTATGGTGCACAATGGGTTATTGTTCACCTTTTTCTGTTTAGCAGAAATGCTTAGCCCGTAGTAACCTATGATCTTTGATATTATTGCTACCTCAAGTCACATGGAGGTGGTGTTTGTCTCGGGACTTGACGCAAAGTTTTAATTTTCATAATCAGTGCATGTCATTTCTTATATCTTGTCCTATTTCTCCAAGAAGTTCTCAGTTTCTAAGAATCATCTACCACAGTGGCTGAGATGACCAGGGGTCAGTTTTCAACAGTTTTCTTCTCTATCTCTGTGACTCCACGGTAGATTTTCTACCTGTGGCCAAAAGTGTATGATTGTACATGCACTAACTAGAGCTTGACCACTGATTTATGCCTCAGCTGCAGAACCTCCTTTAACCTCAACAGCAGAAGCAATCCTAACATGTTATACATCCACCACAGATTCACCACCAAGTAGTCCTAACTTGACCCGTCTATGCAGGTGGTCTTTAAGGAGTGAGGTCATTCATCATTCCCTTAAGGCTGAATGAGGACTGATCGCTGTTCCTGCTATGCCCATATAGCCATTTTCTCATCCCTTACCCTACCAGGACAAAAACTGATTCTTCACCATGTTATTAACTTACTTGAGCTGTTGCCCTGTGGAGAATACCTTTGCTGCACTAGTCACTGATTTCTTTTGATTCTCCACCACTCTAGATTCTCTTGACCTGTGGTTTTGTGGTGAATGATACCTGGGGTACATTGACCACTGATATCCTTGATTCTCCACCACTTTATATTCTCTTGACCTGTGGTTCTGTGAAGAATAATACCTGGGGTATATTGGCCTCTGATATCCTTGATTCTCCACCGCTTTAGATTCTCTTGACCTGTGGTATATTGGCCAACAATATCCCTGATTCTCCACCACTTTAGATTCTCTTGACCTGTGGTTTTGTGGTGAATGACACCTCGGGTACATTGGCCACTGATATCCCTGATTCTCCACCACTTTAGATTCTCTTGACCTGTGGTTCTGTGGAGAATAATTCCTGGGGCTTATTGACCACTGATATCCCTGATTCTCCACCACTTTATATTCTCTTGACTTGTGGTTCTGTGGTGAATGATACCTGGGGTATATTGACCACTGATATCCTTAATTATCCACCACTTTAGATTCTCTTGACCTGTGGTTCTGTGGAGAATGATACCTGTGGTACATTGACCGCTAATTGATTTCCTTGATTCTCCACCATTTTAGATTCAATAGACCATTTGAAGAACTGTCATTGTCCACTTTACCCTCTGTCATCTGTCTTCACCTGTGTTGATGAGAGTATTCTTCTTCACTTTAATTAATTACTGCTACCTACCAATTCCACCACTCTCCCTTCATTTTCTCTTCATCTGTTTCTTTTTAATCATATGAAAATATTAGTTGTATATGCTGTTTTTTACCTGAGATTACTA
This sequence comes from Maea johnstoni, assembly GCA_963942565.1. Classification (NCBI taxonomy): domain Eukaryota; kingdom Metazoa; phylum Annelida; class Polychaeta; order Spionida; family Magelonidae; genus Maea; species Maea johnstoni. The sequence goes on from OZ012686.1 coordinate 32,095,166, forward strand.
TTACTACAGCTATTGTAGTAGGTATCTCTACATTACATATGGAGTATATTCGTGCCATATGTTGAATATTACCTGGTATATTAAGGTTATTGTATTAAGTACAAACCCTTTTTTCCACCTGTAACTGTGTATGAGCAGTGTTGTAGATATTTTAGCTGAGATTAGTATTACGGCTATTGTAGCGGGTATCTCTGCATTAAATATGGAGTATATTAGTGCCATATCTTGTATTTTGATTGGTATAAGTATTAGAGTTATTGTATTAGGTACAACAACCTTTTTCTACCTGAAAAGATATTTTATCTTGGATTAGTCATACGGCTGGCTGCTGTGGCAGGTAGTAGTGCGGCTGGCTGCTGCTGGGGTTGGCGCCAGACTCGCTGGCCTGCAAGAGGATCTCCATATGAAGATTGCCTCTGGCCTTGGAAGGAGAGCTTAGCCAGCATGCAATCTGGAGCCCGACAGTCCACACATATACATACACACACCGCAATATATTGACACAGTATTCAGGATTAATATCCAATCCAGCAATACCTGCAGTGACCCAAAATGTAGACTATTTTGTGATCATTTTTTGAAATTGCTGATAATAAACCAATCAGCAACTTTCTTAGTATTAGTATATTTTATGAACTCATCCGTTATTCTCAAGTCACAAAAATGGTAGAACATCTGAAGGGAGAAATGCTTATTTAAATCGTGCCAACTTTCTCTCATGCCTCGAGCCATATTTAACCCTTTTGCTGCTGGTTGCTAATTTGGTCACAGTGAAATGATGACATAAGGCTGGGAAGTGACTGAAACCATGGCAAATGGGTACTCATCTGATAGTGCTCAGCAAGAGCTTTGCAATGAATACCAACATGGCAGGGTTAAGATGATTTTCATAATTTTTGTTGCTTTTTTGTGTGTATTGGATGAAAGTAACCTCAGCAGCAGAAGGGTTAAACCTTGTTGGAGACAGTGAGCAGTAATAAACCGCACCTTGTGCACTATTATGCCTTGTCCATGAGGTACTCATCAAGGCCCCTTTGTATCAATAAAGTATTAATGAGGATGACAACTTGGTGCTAATTGTTGCACTGCATGTGCGACATGCATTGTGGATTTGTTATGTAAACGCACCAGGTGACATGGGACGTACATAGTACATATCCTGTAAGGATGTCAGGTTCCCTTGCCTGTTTGTCCACTGCTTGTCACAGCTGATGAGGAGGTGTTGTTGGGGAGAATGCGGTGCTAATTGTTGCTGACAGATCTGTATCCTGCCTGCACCCCCAGGAGCCTGCTGTCCCTGGCTGAACTGTGGGTCAGGCTGACCTCTACACACCCACCAGGGCAACCTGACCTGCCGATAACCAAAACAGCATCTTCCTCCTGGACATTGCGGTCTGTCAAACAAGGTACTCCTAGCACCCCCTTGTGAATCCAGGGACTTAGCCCAGTCCGGTCCTGCTTGTATTTTGGACAGGCAGTTTCCTGAAAACCTCCTTTTTTGGACAGGCAAAAAATTCTATGAAGAATTTTCAATTTTGACTTTTTGGGGGTAATAACCAAATATGTTCTTACCAACCAAACCATCTTCTAGGACATGGCTGAAGTGTAAATTGACCTTTTCAATACATTAGGCTATTAAATATAGTTGGTTTAAGGATATGGTATAGCTGAGTAGCTTAATGTGTACGGGCAGAAATCTTTTGAATTGCTGTTTCGGACAGGCATTTTGAAAATCCTGGCTATGACACTGCCTGGAACCCAAAACAAAATCTTCCTTCTGGACATTGCGGTCTGGGGTACAAGCTACTCCTAGCTCCCCCTTGTGAGCAGTTTATTAACTATTCTACACCCCCTTATCATTCTATCTAAATCCAGCTGTGAATTATTGATGGTCAGCCTAAACCTCTTTTGCTTGACTGGCCATGTTTGGAGTCAGGGTGAGGGCAAGGCTTAAGCTAAACAACATCTTCTTCGCCATCTTAGTTTAGATAACAATGTGCTACCATGTTACAACCGTAGTCTTGGGACTGCTAGCAATTCCTGATACCAACCCCCCCCCCCCCTACACACCCACCCACACACATTGTGACTAGCATATCAACTGTTCTATTCTGCATCCTCACCTTAGCATTGAAACTACATACAAGAGAGATTTTCATGGAGCAGGATCTTTTTTTTTTGTGATTTTTTTTTCCTCTCAAAGCACATAGGAAAATGAGTTCAGAAATAATTGTATCACCTGGTTTCTCCATGGAATCTCCAAGATATTTTGAGCCTTAAGAAAAGGACAGAGATCAATAAATGATATATATATATATCATTTAAAACTTATTTTACCTGAAATAGAAAACTTATTTCATGCGGAACGTATTTTACCTGAAATAGAAAACTTATTTTATGCAAAACTTATTTTACCTGAAATAGAAAACTTATTTCATGCAAAACTTATTTTACCTGAAATAGAAAATTTATTTCATGCAAAACTTATTTTACCTGAAATAAACCCAACTTTCCTAAGAAGTAGTCCCACCTCTGGTCTGACGTCTTGTGCCGGCTGTATTATATTTGTGGGTTATTTTGAGTGACAAGAGATGCTGGTGGTTAGCAGTGGTTAACCCCTGTGGTTACAAAATACCATCCCCTCCTGAGTCCCGAGTCATTCCATGCCACCAGGCCAGGTCACTGTGACATCCATGAACTCTACATACGACGATGACAACGTATAGCGGTCACCTTCTTTCCTCAACTCCTTCAATCAACTCAACTATAACTTTAAGGGAAAGGCTAATCAAATTTTAAAAATTGCATTGATATAGCTAAAAGCAATTCATCTCCGCAGCAATGAAAAAAAGAAGAAAAAAAGTGACTACCATATTGATTAATTTCTGATGAAGTAATATTTCGTAAACTATTTAAATAGCGCATGCTAATTAAAACTTAGCTGACAACTTTCCATTAGATATTTTTAGGATACTTCATTTCTAAAGTTTTTTTAAAAAGTATATTGGCATCCAACTCACAACGTCATCTGGGAATCCAGGGGTCCATGGGATAACCTATAAGAGATCTGATTTATTAGATGACATCTTACAGACTAATGCTAAAGATCAGAAGTTGAAGTGTATCCAGGATTTGTGTGTAGGGGGGTTCTTTTTTAAAGGGGGGGATGGTTCATTTTAACAGAAAGGTAGATCTACCTCAATGGATTTATCGCAAGACATGAGAAAAGTGACAACTCTTGATTAGAAAATCTCTCAAACCCCATCTGTATCCAAAACTGGAAGTTTTTGTTGGACATTCTTTGTTAGGTGAGATAAGATAAGATAAGATAAGATTTTTTTTATTAAAGTCTCACCCATTGTAGAATTGTACAAACATGACACAGCAAGAACAATGGATGGTCAATTTTAACCTACGAGTACAAGACTCATATTTGGCAATGTTTATTCAAGATATTTTTAAAAATCATCCCACGATTAGGAAATACATGGATGTGTATGAGCGCACTTGCTAGCGCAGTAGCTTAGCGAGTAGGCATCCTCGTCATCACAATGTACTCTAATTGTGCCTGTTAGTTATGCAATCCACCTGTGCTGGAAACTGGGTCTTCCGTCTCTTGACGACTACGGATCTCTTGAATCATCGTCCTCATGATGGCTCTCTCCTCGTCTATCACCTGATGGCTGTGCATCATTCACATCCAGGCAGAGATAGCATAGTAAGTAGTACTACTACTACTACGAGAAGGAGGAGGATGTTCTTCCTTCCTCCACTTCCCTGCTGCTGAAGCGGTGGCGGCATCATCCTCCTTCTGTAAAATCAAATCAAGATTTATGCTAAATTTAAGACTCAACAGCGGTTTGCAATAAAAAAGGGGATTAAAGAAAGGATTTAAATTGAAAATTGAATTTTGAAAGTGAGCGTGACAGTTTGAGGGATACCCGGGTGGTGATTCATTCGATCCTTCGCCATACTTCATCAAGTAAATGCCAGCGCAGCGGAGAAAAAACGCTGAAAAACAAGCCAACTTTCTCAATAAATTTCAAGGCTTGAAGGTGAATTTGTAAGAAGTGAACATATTTTTCAAATCCTGTAGATTTTAATGGGCTGAATAATCATCCTAATATGGTCATAGATTATAAGTGATGCTAGTGATGTTGCGTGGAGGAGGATTCGTCTCCTGAGTCATGTGAATTTTAATGAGATACACAGAGATTGATGGGTACTCGCAGCCAGTTGGCCACTTTGAAGTCATGTTGTGTGCAATCTGTTTTAAGTTACCTAAAATAGCAAATTTTTCATCCCACAAATATTCTTCAGATAGAAAAACAAGATTCTTAACTGTTATGTAAATGTTTTGAATCCTTGTATGATTTTAAATGAATCGAATCGGTTTAGATAAAGCTGTCAATATGCTTTTACAATTATTTTAACATTTGTATATTATCTTGTTTTATTTTACCTGAATGAACAGTTGTACTACCCAGTTGTGAGACAAATATGTCAATATATGGTCAAGAAAGGAAAATAAGAGCATTTCCAGGTGGTCTAAGTAATCCCTGGAAATTTTTGCGTTTGTAAGCTACAATACTTTAGATAACAATATGTAAGAAAAGCATTAACTACCTAATTTACCTGAAAGAGAAGGCAGTTGTGGTCTGATTTACTTTCCTTTAAATCATTTTAAAAGATGGTTTAATTAGAGATGTCAGCTCAATAGTTGGGCCTTTTGGACTTCTGGGATGAATGGATTAAAGGTTCTGTCTCAGGTCCAACTGACAAGACCTTTTTTATTTTGTTTGATGTAATACTTTTAGTATTTGATAATTTGAATATCATTGCACAGATAAATTTTCAGGGGTATATGCAGAATTACAACAAAAGGGATAGTGTTTGAAGAGAAACTTTTCCGGTAAAGTCTTAAAAAAAAGTGATATCTATACTACAAATATCTTTAAGTTGTCAATGTATAGGAATTCATCTATCAAATGGATATAATATGCAATTACAAATGGCATCTGAATCCGTTGGTGTACCTGACAATTTCCTGGCTTGTGATTGGCCAGTATCTTTGCATACTGATGAGCTCTGAATGTGGGTATGTGAAGAAAGCCCCTTGGCATGCACCTGGTAAGGGTATCATAAAGACGCCCTGTGAACCCTTGTAGAGAGGAACTGAGAAAACAGTTAGGGTATCGATTTCAAATGCCCTGGGCTGCAGGGACCGCAGTATCTAGCCATGAACACTGGCTAGGCAAAAGAGAAGGGTTAAACATGTGATACAGAGAAAGCCTGCTTCAATGGAATATGTGAATACCTTTTAAAATTACAAACAAATTTTCTAGTCAAATCTCCAAGAAGCCTCAATTTCAAATACAAACATGCGATGCCCCATTAAACTGTGACTAGCTCAAACGATCTGGCATACATTCTAGTAACTACAAGAATGGAAAATCATAAGTACAAGTATCATAGATCTATGCACCAAAAAACAACAATTTCATTCAATGTTTTCTAAATTTCAATTTCACAAATGAAGCAATAAGCAGTTTTTTTTTCATGTTACACAGTGTTTGTGAGAACCTCCTTATTGATTCAGTCCTCTGTGCTAAGGATCAGCTGTAAATACATTTAAACCATTACGTAGAAATCCCTTTAATCTGCTTCTCTACCCTTATGTCAAAGGATATGTGTAATCAGTCATTTTGTGAAAACATTTCCTAAATAGCTTGGTTCCACCACTTCAATACAGACAGATCTTTAACCCTTATGATGCTGGTGACCACTTTGGCCAATACAAAATTATGCAATATTACTGAAAAATGCTTGAAACCCTGGCATATGGGTACTCATCTGAGAGCATTCAGCGAGAGCTTTCCAATAAATACCGAGATGACAGGGTTTAGATGGTTTTCAAAAATCTTTGCGTCCTTGTGTTTTCGACTAAAGTAGCCCCAGCATTGGAAGGATTAAGGAGAAATAAGAGGGGGGGGGGGGGGGGGATGGGGAGGTCTGATATTCATTGATGAATATTGTTCCATATGTAAATCACATTACTGATATCGTAATATTTCTTTGTTTTTTGGAATGGACTTATCCCTAACTTCAAAGATAAACCCCCAAGCTTGTCCTTATACTCTAAGGCTGTGAGTGTAATGCTGGTGATGATGTGCTTCTGTTGTATGATGTAACATAGGCTGTTCACACCTAGCCAAGCTGAGGCTGAGAATATAACAGGTATCAAGTAATTAGTACTTGCATGCCTGAAAGCATCCATAATCCCAAAATAAGCCACAAATAATTTTTCAACGCAAATGCTCCTGCATTTAATACACTCACCTATCGTCCAGCGGTACGATAAATCAGAGAGCGGGGAATTTTCAGTGTAAAGAAAGTAATTAAGCATGCATTATCTGCGCGAAGCTGGCACCCTGCATTACAATGTAATTTTGTACTACTACTGGCCTAGCTGTTTTGCTCCCTAAGAGGGGTGACACCAACCCTCATCAGGACTATACAAAATTAATGTGGGAAAGTAATCACCACTTTGGGGGCCGGAATTACAGCAGGGTTCTGGATAGCCCCACCAATAAGGTGTGCAAAAATCAAGTAGAAATATCTCTTTCGCCAAAAATGTTATGGCGGTAATTAATGTCGCTTGGAAATACATTACTTTTATTTGGGAATAAAGTGTTTGTTGGAAAGGGATAATGAATTACTCTGACAGCTTTCAAAGATATTAAACATTTTGTCGCCCCTTATCGTATCCTGCTTCATGTTTTAATGTTCTCCCAAATATTTCTTCCATAATTAAACTTGCCCCGATGAGATAATGTGCAAGCTTCACTGAAAAGCTTCTCTGATAGCTCTGATAAGTGCTGTTATAGTCTCTCTGACCCAAGCTTGGCAGACTTTTTTCCTCGTTTTGCTACAAAAAGTCTATGTTTGCCATCCAAACTTGGCAAACTTCTTAGAAGCACTAGCTTCTGTAAGTACATACCTACTTTCTGTCTCAACTCCGTAAAATGTTGATTTTGCCCATTGTAAAATTTGCCCATTGCAAACAGTACAAATGTGAGCTATCTTGCATGGAATTTTACTGTGGGCACCTAATGAGCGAAATCAATGTTTACGGAGTTGAGAAAGATAAAAGGTATACAGATACAGGACACAGTGATCTTAACAGGTTTGCCATGTTCCGTTTTATGTAACAAAAAAGAGGGGGAAAAGGGTCAGTCAAGCTTGGTTCAGACAGACCATAGAGTGGAAGGGATTTACTGGTCTTCATCTCACAAAGCATAATCCTGCCCAGTAAAATATTCAGTACATATAGGATTTTTGTTTACAATTACTTTGTGTTTTTAATCAAAGTTTGAACAGACTATTTTCCTCATATTATTGATTAGATGATTTGATATTATTTTTGGTATTTTAATGTATGAAAATAATCACGTAAGTGTGGTAGCCTGTAAGGGTGGTAGACCTTCAATTCTGCATGTTTTACTCTGAATTCTTTGGGTTTTTTTTTTACTGATAACCAAAGTTTTATTAATAATCAGATACCCAGCAGAATGAGTTTAGAGCCTTGCAGTGATTTACATGCTGTCCATGTTTTTATGTTATATACGAAATAAAACCTTTTTGAAAAAATGCATGCAGTGGTCAGATTGTCTAAAGGATACTACTTTTTGCCTTGAATGTGAGATTAGGGCCTTTGCAAATACTCTCTTTGTTGATAGAATATAACTTAGTTTTTTCTTCTTGTTTTTCAGTGGAGAGGGAGCGTGATATACTCATTTGTGGTGACTGCGATACGGAGTTTCCTCTCAGTGATATAGTATCTTTCATACAACACAAAATTAACCGTTGTAATAAGGAAAATGTTGAGCCGTTTGAGGGCCAGGACTTTGACGATGAGGCAGAGGGACAGAGTGAAGACCTGTCCGTTATTAGCAGTCGACGCACAAGCATATCAGCACCGATAGCTAGG
>OZ012686.1:32103355-32142437 GCA_963942565.1 Maea johnstoni
CCAGTGCAGTAATGGTCTCATAACAATAGTTGCACATACACACATAAACAAACCCATATATATGTGTGTGTGTGTGTGTGTGTGCGTGTGTGTGTGTGTGTGTGTGTGGAGAGAGAGAGAGAGAGAGAGAGAGAGAGAGAGAGAGAGAGAGAGAGAGGAGAGAGAGGAGAGAGGAGAGAGAGAGAACGTCCCTTTCTAATCAGATAAAGTGGAAATGAAAACCTGTTGGCTGAATTTTCCATTTATTTATGTTAGTAGTAAATTAGCCAGAGTGTTTAAGATTCCTCATTTAACAGAGTTTCCACGTACATGCAGCCATAATTCCAAATAGTTGCTGTAGAATCCCTAGTTTCCCAAGTGATGGATTTAGACCTTAGTCCACTGGTGGGTCAAGGATATTTTCATATAAGGTAAATATATAGATATGGGAAGGGGGACCTGTTTGTAAAGGTTATTGTTATATAAGGTATACGTGTAAATATGGGAAGGGGGATCATTTTCAAACAGCATTAGAAAATTACTTTTTTATTTTTGGATTTTTTTGTTTATGCAATTGCATGTAAGTGGTGGTACAGTTCCATGAGAAGTTTCACTCAGTGGCCTGATAATTTATATGGTATACAGCATACATAGAATGCATTAGAATGCATTATGAAAACACAGTTTAAATCAGAAAAGTACATGCCATGTCGCCTCACCTGTGTTGGTGCCAGCCGAGTCACGAGTGGTCTGAGGCTAATAGGACTACCTTGAAAACTGAGTGTGGTATCATCACCTGAGCTGATAATTCAATAATGACTTGAAATGACAATCTGCGGACCTCCTATGGGATCAGATGAAGGGAAGTACATATTTCCAGCAGCCAAAGTCATGTAGAGTTCAGTGGTCCTAACCCTTTCATTGCTGGTGATTAATTTGCCTGAAACAAAAAGATACAAAAAAAGCTGAAATATGACTGGAACTCTGGCACATTGGTACTCATCTATTAGTAGCCGGCAAGAGCTTCGCAATGAATACCAACATGACAGGGTTTAGATTGTTTTAAAATATATTTGTGGTCTTGTGCCTTAGTCAAAAGTAGCCTCAGCATTGAAACATAGTCCTAGATACCCTGGTCTCGCAAATTGTGAAATATCTCATAATTATTGGGAGTAGTTGATAATTTTGTTTTTAAAAACTCATTTTTTTCTAAAAACGAATTACAACTTTCAATTCTAATATAATTTTGTAGTGATATGTTCTTAAGATATTTGAGTTCATGTCAGACCACTTAAAGGGCATTTGAATGGGCATGAATCGTGAAACAACTATCATGATGCCGTTTCACTATGGTCAAAGAAAATTGTCTTAATTGGCAGTCAACTACTGGTCAACACTTATCCTGTTCCTAATGAGAATTTTCTGGCTATTTTATGCAATTCTATTATAGTCGAACGTGCTTAATAGAATACTTGTTCAAAGAGGTCACCTGGTCAGCATATTTAACCCCTTCTGCGAATATTTGGAAATGTATGATAGGTATTTTTGATAGAATTAAATAATTGACATTTAAGAGGAGCGCTTAACATGGATAGGGTAAATCGTGGTGAAGGTGGATTCAAATGAAGGAAAAATCTATACCCTCAACTTGGAAATATTTTCCTATTTATTTTTCTGTATTTCTTTCATCTGCCATCATAGTTTTCTGTAGTAATGAGGCCTCTGGATTCTTCCGAGTATGGACCAGTATTCACTCTACCCTGACTCTGTCAAAGTTACTTGTATGCGCTGTTTGGTTTACTGGTCACTCTCTGGGCAGTTACTGGTCAAGCATAGACCTGCTGTCATTCACACTTGAGATGTGTATTTATCTTGTCATTGTATCTGTCCACTATCTGTGTACAGAGGGCACTTGTCAACATGTTGATTTTGTAATTGTATCTAATCCCCATATCAAACACTGGTCAGTGGGAAGCATATTTGTTTTGTTATCATATCCATTGGTATCTCATTCAATGGTCCTCGCTCCTCATTCACAGTATTTATCTTGTTATTCTACCTGTCCAGTATCTTGGACAATGGTCAGTGGTCGGGGTATTTATTTTGTTATTGTGTGTCCTATCCAATATCGCATACAATAGTTAGCGGTCTGTGTATTGTTATATCTCTGTTGACTCACAATGGTCAAGCGTGGCTCTTAGGCTCTCGTGACAGGTGCTGCCACTCCACACACTGTGGTCAGCTAAGCTCTTGGCTGGTGTCCAAGTAGTGGTCAATTGGTCAGTGTGTAATCTGATTATCTACTCAATTACCCCGTCAAGTGGTCATTGCAGCACGTTACAGTGAGTTACATAACGTACACAAACAGCTTAGCATAACATGTGTACTTAGCCCCAGGCAAGTATGCCACACACAAACACTTGCTGCTCACTCAGTAGTGGTCAGCCAGCGGCTGGAGTGCTGAGTACTTAAGCGGTCAGTGGTGGCACGAGACAGCCGCTGGTCGAGCTTGCTGGTCAAGCTCAGTGCGCTTTGGCCAGCTGACAGATCACTGATCACTACCGACAGCAGAAGGCTACAACTATAATAGTTAAACTAATCACCAGAACAGAAGATTTCTTTAGTGAAAATGTCACAGTTTTCTAGTTAGAGAAAAACCTTGTTTTTTTGAGAAATCCTATCTGGAATTGACTCAGAATAGCAGTTGTTAATTCCTAACTGGTTACTGTTTCAAAACCGCTTAGCAAAAAGTGGCATTTTGAGTTGGAAATGTATAATCTTGTATTTGAATTTCAGTCTCTGAACCCTTAAGTTACCCACTGTGGCCAGTACCAGCCACAACATCCCCTTGCTTCTAGTTCCTTGGGCTAACCATGCCCCTGCCCCCTTCCCCCTCCCCCCCCTCCCCCCTTCCTCCTTCTTCCCCCTGCCAGGATGTTCAGATCCTGATCACACTATTAAAACATTGGAGAGCTGCTCTGACCCTTCATTTCAAGTCCATTACAGACTTAGATTGATATTTAAATCTCATTTTGGTTTAAAGCCTCTTCAAAGCTTCTCTGTACGTTTCTGAGTAATTTATTGAAGGCTCTTGAAAGAAATTCCATTTAAGCATCCTCAAATGTAATTTAAGATGAAATACCTTCAATTGGGTGATTTGGATGAAAGACGTGTCTTCACACAGATTATTACACTTTATTTTATAATAGGAAACCTCTTGCCTAATGATGTGTGAAACTTGACCAACTTTTACAGCGATTAAAAATTCCCATCACAGGCTACGATCAACTTCTTCATCTCACCATTCAATGGTGCCTTAACTACTTCTGCTGCTGCTGCAAAACTACTACTACTACTACTACTACTACTACTACTACTACTACTACTACTACTACTACTACTACTACTACTACTACTACTACTGCTGCTATTACTACTACGACCACCACTACTACTACTACTACTGCTACTGCTACTGCTACTACTTCTACTACTACTACTACTACTACTACTACTACTACTACTACTACTACTACTACTACTACTACTGGTATTACTACTACGACCACTGCTACAGCTATTACTACTACGACCACCGCTACTACTACTACTACTACTACTGCTGCTGCTGCTGCTACTACTACTACTACTACTACTACTACTACTACTACTACTACTACTACTACTACTACTACTACTACTACTACTACTACTACTACTAGTGCTACTACTACTGCTACCACTACTACTAAGATGTACTTGAAGTTTAATTAATTATACAATCTATCAAATTGTAACTGAACTACAAATACATGTGTTGTCTTTGCATGTGCTGAGATTTTTGCTGGTTTCTTTAGTGTAGGGCATGCTAAGCTAATATTGACCAGCGTGATTAAATAAGAGCTCACTATGTTAAGATGACACAGTGTCTCTAGTTATGCCTGGCAAAACATTGGCATATCATAAAGAACCCTGTGCTTGTCCAGCATGCTACCAGCAGTCATGCATCCAGGCTCTTTATATAGACACCACTAAGTAGGGGTCAGTTTGGGGTTGGCCAGGAGATGACCGCTGCACAACCTGTGTTTCTTTCATGGCCAGGCACTCCAGCTGATTATATAGACACTGGGGCAGAGGGGTCACTGCCTGCCTGACCACTAGATGACCACTTCAGGCATCTAAGGTTAGGCTCAGAAAATAACGTGTGTGTCTTAAAGGCATATTAACCCTTATGCTACTGGTGGCTAATTTGGCCAATACAAAATGATGCAAAACACCTGAAAAATGACTGAAACTCTTCTGAGAGTGCTCAGTGAGAGCTTTCCAATGAATACCAACATGACAAGGTTCAGATGATTTTCAAAAATCTTTGCATCCTTGTGCTTTGGACAAAAGTAGCCTCAGCATTGGAAGGGTTAAAACATGTATCAAGTTAGATGCTAGGGCTGATTTTGGGGAAGTTTGAGGGATTGGTTTGAACCCCCTCCTATGTGGACGTTGTACTGTAAAACAAACCTATCATCAGGTAGCTGTTTTTCTTTGATTTTGGTTAAAAACGATCACTCTTTCTCACACACAAACTTCCAACTTATAGAATCTATAACTACCCCTTCCTTAAGTTATTTGTCTACAGACTTAAAATTCATTTGATAATTTTCTTTTTAGGATTTGGAAGATTAAAGGTCCCATCTAATATAGAAAACCTTCAAAACGGAATTCATTGTGAAATTACTTATTTCCTCTGATTTTGCCAGAACGCAATTTCCGATTTCATTCCAAGCTCCCCCTGAGATGTCTTGTATGGGTCACAGCATGTGTAGTTTTGCGGTGTGTTTGTGTTCTTGACCATATTGGCATGACCATATGACCCGTGTCAGTACAGCTGTGATGTATTTTGTACAGTGAAGTGCACACAGAATGACCAGCAGATAACCCCCTGGCTCATCTGAGACTGATCATTCGCCTGGAAAAGCCACAAGTGGTGGCTCACCCCTTCAGAAAAAACTTCACCCATTTATCCCTTATGCTGCTCTTTGCTAATTTCACCATACAAAATGGTGCAAAAATGCTGAAAAATGACCCAAACCCTGGCAAATGGGTACTCATCCGAGAGTACTCAGTGAGAGCTATCTGACGAATACCAACTGGACAGGGTTTAGGTGGTTTTCAAAATTCTTTGTGTCATTGTGCCTTGGATGATAGTAGCCTCAGCATTGGAAGGGTTAAAATTATTATTCTGCAATTTCTTTCAAATCTTGTTGTTGTCGGCCAAGAGCCCTAGTAGCTCGTGTTTATTGTAAAAAGTACCGACTTAAAATAAAGATTACTTTACTTTACTTTACTTTTCTGTCTATAAGTGTGGGTTTTGTCTGCTTTAACCTATTCTCACCTCGAAGATGTACTTGAAACTGTTATCAGGTGATTTGGTTATGTTAGGAATCAAGCATAAGTTGACAAAATGTTTGCCAAGGAGTCATTGGTTTTCTCCAGATATTTTCCAAAAGAAGCTTTAAAAAGTTGATAAATTTATCATGAAAATAGTCAGACCTTTTTGTAAGAAGTACAGACATGCATAGGAAGTAGAGCAGATTTTTAGATATCTATAATGAAAGAACTCATTTTAATATTGAAATAATGTTTGATTCAATTGAGAATATTGGGTGATTCAGGGGTTACATAGTTTCATTCCTCAGTCACACATTGAATAGCCATCTACACTGATATGAGTAAATGTTGTTTCCATCATCCCATATTTACGTATGAATGTGATTTTATAAAGATAAAACTTTAATTGGTCAAAATTGTACAAAACATTCCTGTATTAGGTAAAATTCATTGAAACACTGACCCGTGTTCTCAGTGTGAATTGAGCACCTTGCTGCAGATGTAGTATGTACTATCGATGTATTTCATTGTGTAACAGACTCAGTGTCTCACTGCTAGCGTGTCACCCCATCCCTATTGTGTATCGGCTAGTTGTTTAGTATGACTAGGCCTACATTGCATGGCGACCAGCGGACCAGCAGCAGCCCGGCAAGGCCAGAGGCAACAACAGCAAGAGTTGCAGCTAGCCAGGAGAAAGGGACCCATTGATCCAATGCTGCTACTACTCCTGCTGCTGCTGCTGCTGCTGCTGCCAAGAGTCTTGTTTGCTACTTGTTTGACATTTATCTAAACATCAGTGCAGGTGAAGCATGGGACTCCATTGGAGGGGGGGGGGGGGGGCAGCAACAATCTATTCAGAGAGAGATGAGCATGATGGTAAATAAAGTGGAACCAATGAGATATGAACATCTTTGAAAACCCATGTATAAGTTTTCTCGCTTGGTGCTCACTTCTCAGATTCACATTTTTCTTATGAATATTTTACACAAGTTTTTTAAACTTTTCTCCTCTCTAAAAGGGTGTCAGTGGGTCCACAAAGTCCTTAGTGACATCTCTTCCTGACCACTTCCTTGTAACCTTGAGGGCTGGTGGCTTGTTCAATCTATATGATGAGTCCACGTTCAGGTCTCTCTGGGGGGTTCCCGGAGTCCGTGAGGAGGATGAGGATGAGGTCGCTCCAGGAAGGATCTGCAGAGGGTAGAGCAGGTGACAGGCGACAGCAGCAGGCAAAGTGATGTACTTCCTGACAACGGATGGGAGGCCAAGGAAGCAGCGGAGGACTCCAGTGAGGAGAGAGAGTGGCGGAGAGACATAAGCAGGCAGGGGGGGCAGGTCAGCCCGTAGCTGACTCCAGAGCACCACTCTGAGCTTGTTGTCTTTCCACCTGCACCGTGTTCTCTCGGGAAACTCCTACCGGCCATGCACCTGCACCTGCACCGACACCACCGACGACTCCTCCACTCGGGGAGGGGCTCTGGACGGTGGTGCGCTGATGCCGGTTGGGGTGTGGTCTCCCCTCTGAGGGGCCATGACAGGACAGGGGCTGGTCGTCAGGGGGAGGAAGTGGATGGGCAGGACGGCAAGGTGCTGTCATGGCGCATCCTGACTCTGCCGTGGAGGTCCTGTGTTCCCGCGGGCACACAACTATCGACTGGGAAGCAAACAAGCTTTTGCTTCTAAGCTATTGATTCGGGAGCTGGATGCTGTCTTGACATCCTCCTGCCTGTCATCCATCTACCGCCTAGGTAGAGCAAGCTCTGGTCCTTCCCTTCTGATGAGCTGCTGTCCTACCAGGTATACATGAAAACAAACCCATTGGTCCTGGTGAATTTTCAGGTGGCAGAACCACCACTAATTGAGCTTAATCTCTCCAATTGTTTGCAGGTCGTAGTCTATGTCTCCGTCTTTGGCCCCCGAGGAGAAAGATGACTTACTTTGACTAACTTTTCTCCATGCTGATTGATATGGATTCTTTCTGGGTACAATCCTCCCTTCCATGGGAGATATCGACCACAAGGTACTCCTGCCCAGCCAGGAAACACTCTGCATATTCGGGTACTCAGTCTCATTCATCATATATATCAGCTCCTCTATTCTGTGACCACCCTTTCTAAGAAAGTATGCATGTATATATTTCAATCTATTTAGACCTATGTAAATGAAAATGATTGTCTTTTTTCATGCTGAATATACAGGGTTGGAGGCGGGGGATACAAGATTTTAGTATAGGGGTCGCTCACTGTTGGAGATCTGAAGTGGACCTTGGGTGGTGTTCTACCATGGGTATAGAGAGGGAGCTCCCTCACTAGTGGCACCAGCCCTATGGAGTAGCTGGTCTTCGTGAGGTATCCTAGGCTTGCTACCTGTGGATGTGTTAGTGGTTTTCAGTAGATGTAGTGTTGTGTATCTTCATGTGATGTGCTGGTACCTTCAGGTGCTGAATCTGAGCCCTCTAATCTAACATGTAACTCTAGCAGTACATGTGCGTGTCTACTGAGCATGCATGTGGCCACACAACACAGCATCTGCAATACCAGCACTAGTACTGTAGATACACACTTGAATTGCTGAAATGTAGAACAGTTGGCTAGCAGAATAAATGATGAATGATCCTAGTGATACTACTACGACTACTGCTACTACTACTGCTACTACTACTACTACTACTACTACTACTACTACTACTACTACTACTACTACTACTACGCCTAATGTTACTACTACTACTACTACTACTACTACTACTACTACTACTACTACTACTACTACTACTACTACTATTACTACTACTACTACGACTACGACTAGGACGACTACGACTACTACTACTACTACTACTACTATTACTATTACTACTATTACTACTATTACTACTACTACTACTACTACTACTACTACTACTACTACTACTACTACTACTACTACTACTACTACTACTACTATTACTACTATTACTACTACTACTACTACTACTACTACTACTACTACTACTACTACTACTACTACTACTACTACTATTACCACTACTACTACCATACAGCCAGACCATATTTGCAAATTGCTTTATGACCAATAGCATTTGACAAACAGTGTGGAAAAGGTACCCAATTTGGCCAAGTGCAGTTTTTTTCTACCTTGTCAAGCGTGTTTTGGTGTTAGTACATAGCATGATGAAGTAAGACTTTTTTATTTATTAAATAACTTCACACTCCATTTCCTTTCAAGAATGACGTAAACGTCATCTTAGGTGACACTTGTTCTAATGAGTGCTGTGCTTATCTTGTTTTGTCTGCCTGTCAAAAGGAAAAAAAGAAGTAAATAATTGATTAAGGTTCCATAAACAAACTGGTCTCAAAACAAAATATGATGGCTTTAAAAATTACAACTTGTCACAGGAAAGGCTTAGATTGACCCAGGCTTTTACACAGTATGGCAATGTTTTAAAACATTGAAGAGTTTGAACAAGATGATATATATATATCATATTTCTTAGATCATTCATCTGTCAAATTGCGCGTCCTTAGATGGTCTGGATATGTAAGATTAATTACCATCAATTGGGTATAAGACATCTTTTTTTTTATTTCATAGTGTAAATAAAAAATCAGAATGAAGCTTTCAACCTGAAAGCTTTATACCCCCCCCCCCCAAAAAAAAAAAAATTAAAAAAAATTTAAAAATCCTTCCCTCCTGGGGAGGGTGGGGTGAATAGATTGAATACTAGATGATGTTATTTGTGAAAAACTTCCTGATATATTAGACTACACTTTTTCCTAATGAGTACATTCATACTAGCCACCTATTGTAGAATATTAGAATGGGGCAGTTTGCTGCGTTAGAATATAGGCACTGGTTGTCATGGCGCCACCCCCACCTCCTCCTCCTTCTTCTCCTCCTCCTCCTCCTCCTCTTCGTGGAAGTGGCTGAATGTTGAGTTTTGTCATGTCCCACCTACAGGTAGCTCAGGTAGCGGAGGTTTACCTGGCAAACAATGAGCCGCCACGGCAGCTGCAGCAGCAGTGGCAGCGGCTACAATCAATGCCTCAATAGACCAGCCAGACCCCAACCCTTCAGACCCCTGGCAAAAATCAATCCCTATCCACTCATCATCATCGTCATCGTCATTGTCATCGTCATTGTCATCGTCGCCATCATCGTCATCATCAGGGGCTCTCTGCTGGCTGCCGGTGCTGCTGCGGCCTGGACCTGTAGCATCGTGGTGTGGTGTGCCAGCACTGCTCCTCGACTCTGTGCTGTGCTGATCAATACCAATAGCATTGGAACAGCATGGGCCATTAGTGTTCATCAACATACCACCCACCATACTTTCTCCTAAACACATGCAACCAGACACAAATTGACAGATTTTTAACAGTGCACAGCTTACGTAGGGATGTTTTACAAAATATCAACATAAAAGTGTTGGCTCTAAACCGTAAAAAATAGATGGTCAAAATATGGAGATATTATAAATAAACTCTTACAGGATTTTCAAGACATGTGATCTGTATTGTTTGTTGGTCCCATGTGCAGGTCTGAAAGTGCTCTGTGGTTACACATACTATAAGAAAACTATCCATCTGAGGTTGATACTAATAAAGTGAGTAATATCATATTTCCCCCCAGGTGTGTGGATACCAGCCTTCTATCTGGATTTCACTCCCCGCTTTAAGCATTTTCAAGAAAATGATTTTATTTTTCAATCTCCATCCCTGACTGAAACTGTAATAGAGACCACAGAATGGAAATCTATGAAGTTTTGCTCTAGAAGTTGGACACAGGGTTGTTTTCGAGAATGAAACTTGATCTATTAAAAGAGCAGTGTGCATACTATAATAACAAGTTTGCTGTGTCCAGAGGTGTTTGTGTAAATGTGGATAAAGAATCATTATGCCCAATTATGGTTGTTGCTTAGGATTAACTAGAAGACCGGCCACGAGGGGACAGCAATAATATCACAGAGGAAGGGATTCTCAATAGCAAGGTGCTTATTAGGCTTATGCAATTAATGGGCATCTTAGTGCAAGCCAAATTATACATGTGAGCTCATACTACTTGTTGGGGGAGAGTGTCAGAAAGAGGTGGGGAAGAGAGAGAGAGAGAGAGGGAGAGAGAGAGAGAGAGAGAGAGAGAGAGAGAGAGAGAGAGAGAGAGAGAGAGAGAGAGAGAGAGAGAGAGAGAGAGAGAGAGAGAGAGAATAAGAGAGAGAGATAGAGAGATTGAGAGATAGAGATTTTGAGAGAGAGAGATTGAGAGAGATTTAGAGAGAGAGAGAGATTTAGAGAGAGAGAGAGAGATTTAGAGAGAGAGAGGGAGAGAGAGAGAGAGAGAGAGAGAGAGAGAGAGGGAGAGGGAGGTGGGTTGGTATATTGATGTGTTTCAGTGCATATGAGGGTGTGGGTAGGAGGGAAATGTCAATCATTTGTATGAATAAGTCATTAGTGACGTTTATTTCCTTATGCACATGATCTACCCCTTTGGTCAGGAAATCCTATGTATTGAAATCAGAGGTATTTCATCACGATGACATGAACACCTTTCTGGGGGATGGTTCTTATAATCATGTCCCCAGCGGCTGCCTAAATAAAGGAGGAAATGGATTGTGTTCCTAATGGTGAGGAGGCAAAGGGAAATTGTTTTTTCTGCAATCACTTATCGGTTTTGAGTCTCCAGTCTTTTCAGGCAGGTATGAGTAAAATTGATCTTTTGAATTTAAAGATATAGATGGAGAAGAGGGTGCTAGTTAAATGCTTTAACTTGTGATTGTGCTTGAGCATCTGCAACTCTCACAATGAAGAATTCATTTTACCCTTATACTGCTGGTAACTTATTTGACCAATACAAAAAGATGCAAAAAACCTGGAAAAAATTACTGAAACCTTGGCATATGGGTACTCATCTGAGAGTACTCAGCAAGAACTATCCAATGAATACCAACATAATAGGGTTTAGATGGTTTTGTGCTTTGGATGAAAGTAGCCTTAGCATTTGAGAGGATAAAAAAGATTGTGAAATTGAAAAGTTATATGTATTTGCCTATGGGAAATCAAAAATGGTCAAAATACCATTTATTTTCTAGTATTGGCTGAAAATCTTGAGAAGGAGTTCACATATCTACCATGTACCGATGGCATCTTCCCATCCCAACCCTCCCAACCCTCCAGCCTTATCCTCTGACAGTACACATTGAGGCAGATTGGAGATGGAAACCAGAATGTTTCCAGGGGAAGGATAACAACAGGAGAATACTAGGGAGTTTCAGCTTTGTTTGTGGAATGTATTAAGCATATAGATATAGTCAGACTGTACCAGACCATCCAACTTGTGGGTATAGAGTTTGAGTTGGAGGGGGATTCATGTGTCTGTTTAAAATTCCCCCTTCTCTAACTGCTCAGTGTATGAAATATAATTTCATCTTTATGTGAGCAGGGGTAACTGTTTTATAGAACCTTTTGAGCATATAGATAAAGTCAGGCTCTACCAGACCAGGGAACATGTGGTTATTTAGTTGGAGGGGGGTGCATGTGTCTTTCAAGCATCTCAGTGTGTAACTTTTTTAACCCTTATGCTGGTGGTGGCTAATTTAGCCAATACAAAATTTTGCAAAACAACTGAAAAAATGACTGAAACCCTGACATCTTGGTACTCATCTGAGAGCACTCAGTGAGAGCTATCCAATGAATACCAACATGACAGGGTTTAGATGGTTTTCCAAAATCTTTGTGTTCTTTAGATTTGGACTAACGTGGCCTTAGCATTGGAAGGGTTACTATCTCTAGCCACCTCCTGTATGTGTCCCTGTATTGTATGGCTGAAGTACAGGGTTGTTTAGGAGGGTTCAGGGGACAACTCTCAGGCTAGCTGCTGCTGCTGTTGCTGGAACCTCCATGAACATGTTTTCTTTTAGCTGGCAGCAGCAGCATCAGCCTATTTTGATAGAAGCAGTTGTTTCTTGGGGGTTCAGATGCAGACCAGTGATACCGCTGCACTGGTTTCACTCAACGTGTTTCACGCTCTGCTGTGCACACATCTGATTTTCACGACCAAAGCGCACTCATAGGGTTTTTTCCCCTCATCGGCCTCCTTGGCTCTGTCTCCCCCCTAGGCTGTGGACCTGGCGTTGGTGGCGCCCCCTCTGGCCATTCCCCCGTTTCCTAAATACGTCTTCAGAGCTTTAAATACACCATCTTACTCTTAACTCATCCATCCTTGAAGCATGTACAAAAAAGCCCCTGCTGGCCATATGCATGTCTCTCTGACCAAGCAGTTTTCAAGAAATATTTGTAATAAAAGATATCTATTAACCTATCCATGCAAAAAATAGGAATGCAAAATATGAAAAGCGTCTTTTTTCATTTCCACTGAACAATATCTTCACAAACATTTTCAAATATTTTGTCTATTCTGGGCATTTATTCAACTCCTTGGCTATTTTCAATAACATTTAAGGATATATGGTAGGGAGTTGAAGGGTTATATTGGAACCCGTTTTTTTTTCCTTAAAGTCACTGTTTGGTGAGTCCACCATGTCTAGCTCTACGTTCCTTAAGAGAATAGAATGGTGAGGTATCTAGCCAAGTATCAGGGCTGCAAAATATTTGATATTCTCAAAATATTTGAGACTTTTTGGTTGTGTTCTTATTACCATTTATCGTTATATTTTCCAAATGATGCTTTGCTCAGAAAGGTATTTATCTTTAGACTCTGCATGAATGGATTAAAATCTCCATTGATACAAGTTGGAATAAGGATAAGAATAAGAAAAATACTGCTAATTTACATAGTCTGTGATATATACATATATATATATATATATATATATATATATATATAGATAGATAGATAGATAGATAGATAGATAGATAGATAGATAGATAGATAGATAGATAGATAGATAGATATATAACATATATATACATATATATATATATTATATATATATATATATATATATATATATATATATATACTATATATATATATATATATATATATATATATAATATATATATATATACTCATATATATATATATATATATATATATATATATATATATATATATATATAATATATATATATATATATATATATATATATATATATATACCTACTCTAGGTCTGTCTTGTGGGCACAGTACGGCTGTAGGATTCACATTCCCGCCTATTGTAGGTTGGAGGTATTGAGTAACAGGCGAGATATTTATTCGCCGAACAAGAGAAGGAGGAAGGGCCCTGCCTGGACATACATGGTCTCGCAGACCATATTTTTCACTGGAACTGGTCATAATGCGTAAGGTTAAACATAGGAGATTAGCCACCCACACATAAATCCTGACAACATTGATAAATCATCAAAGATTTAATCATCATCATGGGGAGACTTCTGAACCCTGAGAAGTTTCATAAGTTAGCGTGGGGGCCGAGCGAGGTTGGTAGAACCCAGGTGAGGTGTTATAAGAAGTAATTAGCAGGTGTGACAACAGGTGTTGCATAAAGCATGACTTAGTGCTCCCTCCCAGACAAGAAGAGCTAAGATTACACAATAGCTGGGCAGGGCGAGGAGTGGCGAGGGTCCGCACGGCTCTCTTGGGCATGCAGCACCCCAAAATGACAAAGGACGCCCTACTACCCAATCCCATCTGCACCCATACCCCACATATCGACCCTAATAAAAAACCTCATTACAAAAAAGGTGTTTCTTGTAGTTTCTTTAAGAAGTGAAGGGTACAAACAGGTGCGTAAAATCTTGGCACATCCTTCCGCGTTTTCTTTTGTTTTCTTTTTAATTTATAAGTATGGATTTGTCAGGCCGAACCAATAAAATCAAGTTTATAGACGTTATGCAAATGTATCTCAACAGGGAGGAAGGCGGGAGGTGTTTTATTGACAATTTAATGACGAAACAAGAAAGCGCAAACTTTAGTTGTTCAATGGACCTTGTAAGTATTGACTCAACTAGATAAGCTTCTAAAGCTGAACAGTTTGCTTGTAGATGAATATCGTGTAGAAATTATAGCCTTTAGTGTTAAGTTATTTATGGTTTTCACTTCCCCTTGCCACGCTTGAGTGACCACATCAAGATGTATGCAAACTCTGCAATGGATTTGGGATTGCAGGGTTTCTTTCAGGACTTTATTTTTATATAGGAAAATGAACATGCCAAAAATTAGGATGCATTCTGAACAACCTTATTGATATCTTTATTATTGTGGAGATTTAGAGGAGTGTCCTTGTGGAACTGACATGGAAGATTTAGGCACATTAAGCTGACCTAGAAATTATGTTGAGAAGGTCTCTGGATGGTTGTAAGTGTGTATAGGTTGGAGCTGAGCTGAACTGTGGTCATTGGTCATTGGCCACACATTTCTATATAACTTTCTCAACCTCCTCTTCCCCTCATCTTAGTGGTGAGCTTGGAGGTCACCTTGGAGATGCAGGTTAGAGTTTACCTGTACTCTTCCTCGTCCTCGTCCTCCTACTCCTCATCATTGTTCGGAGCAGGTATGAAGATGGAGGATTTCTCTGTCCTCCTCATTTTCCTCGTGGTGAGCTTCGTGCCCTCTTGTAGCAGCAGGCGAGGGGTTTTCCCTTCTCACCCCCCCTTCCTCCTCCTCCCCCCTTTCCCTTGTGGTGAGCTGGTGCTCCCTTGCAGGAGCAGGTTAGGGTTTTCCTCTCCTCACCCCCCCCCCCCCCCCCCCCCCCACCTCGTCCTCCTTATTTAGGTGAGGTGCTGGCTGGTGTCACCTTGGCAGAGCGGGTTGGGGTCAAGTCTCTTGTCTTCCTCCTGGTGGCTCTGAAGGCTGAGGCTGAGGATGGCAGGCTGCCATGTGCTCCTCTAAACAAGCTCCTCCTCCCCCGAGACTCCCAGACACCGACCAACCGAGGGGAGAGGGGAGAGCACACTTTCTTTGTGCAGCAGGCCCACCAAGCCAAGCTACTACTACCCCAATTCAGGCCAAAACACAATGTCACTCCTATTCTGCTCTCCTTGGAACTTATCATATAAGAATAATGGGAACATAGGACTCTATAGTCTGATGTGGACTGCTATTCTCACTTCCTTTTCAAAATTTGTGTAAAATCAAATTTCTTTATTGGGCAAAGATAGCCCAACAAGCCAAGCTACTACCCTGATTCAGGCCAACACACAATTTCACTCATATTCTGCAATTCTTGGGATTATTTTATCATATAAGGAAATATAATACTTTTCAGGCTGATGTGGACCGATGTTTTCACCATCTTTTCAAAATTTGTGTAAAATTAAATTTCGTTATTGGGCAAAGATAGTTCTCATCATCACTATTAACCATCAAGTGTCTGATCTTTAAAAACGTTTGTGAATATAAGTAGGCCATTTTTATCATTACCTATTTAGGCCACTCCAATTTAATTACTTGTCTTACGAGCTTTTTTTGAAAAAAAAATCCTGTCAGACTCCAAAAAAAAAAGAAAAAAAAAGTCATCTTTGGTGTCTTACGGACAAAAGTGGTTTTGAATTTTTCTGTCAGACTCCAAAAAAAAAAAAAAAAAAAGTGCAAGTTTTAAGAATATTCTTTGTAAGTGTGATTCAATCAACTACAGGAAGCTATCATTGCTGTAGTAGAGCCTCAGACTTGAGGAGGTATACCTCCCACCCTTCAGGTTACAGGGATTAATAGATTGATTGATTTTATTTAGTTGAGAATAGGCTGGTAGAAACATATCCTAGTCGTCAGACTCTAAAAAAAAATAAAAAAATAAAAAAAGTCACATTTTTCAACTTTTTTTTTTATTCCAAAATGGCTCATTTCCTACCTCCTGAGCACGTAAGACAAGTAAATAAATTGGAGTGGCCTTATGCATTTTCTAGAAAAAAAAACTGAAATTGACATTACACTGCACTTGTTTCGATTTTTACTTAATTGAGGACATATGTAAGTTAGAAATTATTTTAGAATGAAATTTCTTCTGCTAGTTTGTAGGTATTATGTATTTAACAACATGCTTAGGAGCACCCTTAGTGAAAGAAGGATACTTTGTGAGGAGTTCTTGAAGTTGAAAATCCGACCCATAGATTAAGTGCTAAGTTCAGATAATATGAGATAGAATCAAGCTTCATATTTGTTAGGTATATATTTTTAACTAAAATTGATAGAACTCAAATGTCAGTTTAACTATCAATCTAATCATCAGTAATTTGAATTTTTCATTTTTGTAAAACTCAAATAAGATGATGTAGAAGTAATGATTAAAAATAAAAACTTTTCTCTTGACCAGCTTTTAGAAACATGACATGCTAAGAATATCTTATTCTCTAATGTGAATGTCTTGTTACACAAAGTCCTCCATTTCTGCCTGCGTCTTTGTGGCACAAAAGTGCAGCGGAGCGGAAGGGAGAGCGGATAGATAATGACTTGATAGTTAGGCTATTTAATTTAATTGACTTGTGCGTTATTTTGCCCAGGACAGATCTGAAGCAGATCACTCTGAAGATTGATAACCTCCTCACCGGATCAATGTCTTAGAAATCAATACCGCACAAACGTCAAAACCAGTTAGTCGAGTAGAATGAGAAATATTTTCAGTCATGATCTATCATGTACCCTTTTCATAGTAAAATAGACAAGTGACAGTGCTTCTCAAGGACGGACAGTATATATATATATATATATATATATATATATATATATATATATATATATATATATATATATATATATATATATATATATATATATTTATATATATATATATATATATATATATATATATATATTTATGTTCAAATATATTTTTATCAAATCATGGAATTAATTTTTTCATGGAATCAAACAGTTGAGAAACTAAATAATTAATAATTTGAATTATAATTCAAATTGTTGCCGTGCAATCTTTTTTTGCATATTCCGAATGAGCATTTAATTTTTTTTACTAGACTAAGTTTTAGTCTATTTGCTCTATATGTGTAGCTTGATAATATTTCAATTGCTAACATTAAATCATTGGAAACATTAGGATAAAAAACTGCATCGTACAAAAGTTCACAACAAGGAAATTATCTTAATGAAATAATTTTTAACAGGATTTGAATTGCCAATATTTATTGAATCTTTCATATTTGAACAAAATTTAGTTCTCATACACAAGTGTATGTTAAACGTTAAATCATTCAATCATTCATCAACCCCTCAAAGTTTAAGACAATTTGCATTGTTTAAAAATGTGCTGTTAATAATTCACCTTGACTGAATTCATTACCTTTATAACATTTTGACTTGACGACTTTGTTAGTGGAAGACAGTTTCAAATAACCGTACATAATGCATATTTAAGGCTGTGTTCTAGTGACATAGTTATACTGTGATGAAGAAGTAGAACTATTCGAGAGTCTCAATGCTTGGATTTAAAAATCAATATCTAATTCTCTAGTTGGTAAACATGTGGTGCTATGAATACTAGGAGACATTCTCCAGAACTATAGCAAGCCAGGCTACTTAGAGTCAATCTTGTTAATGGGTGTATCATTATGATACTCATTGGTTTGTTTTGTTACTTATGCAAGGTTGACGTAGCATTTCTTGGGCAGGAAAATTAGACATGCGAGTTGTTATAGAATTAAGAATGCTTCAGTAGCTCCTAAGACTAAGGACGTGGCATACCCCAAACACACCACTAGATTATAACGTATATATATATAAATATATATATATATATATATATATATATATATATATATATATATATATATATATATACTGCCATGGGAAAACGATCTTCAAAGCATTGTGAATTAAATTAAAAAGTTGTTTAAAGATATTTTCATGTTTATATGATAAAAATTGAGAAGAAACAGAGAGAGAAAACATGCTTTTTTTCTTATATAGCTTAGATATAGGTTTTTCAATATAGGTTTTAAAAAAAATTCTCCTTAAGTTACTACAGCTACCATAGCTTGGGTATGAAATTAAATTAAACCCCATATAACACCCTCTCTAAATTAGTTAAAGTATTTAAAAGATCAGTCAGGTTTTTTGTTTGTGCTGTATTGGTTAGCGGTCCAGTACTTTAGGAGGAGTGGTTGGGGCAGGGCTCTCTCTCCCGGTCTGGTTCTCTATCGGGGAGGCAGAGTCAGCCATGTGGAAAACGGGAGCGGGCTAATTGAGCAAATTCTACAGTATGAGCAAGTCAAGTGAAAAAACCTAATGGCGGGATGAGGAGGAATTCAAAAACAGGCTAGAGTACTTACTATAGGATCCTTGTATATTGTATACACAACCCAAGACCATAGCTTATTCAGCAATATCTATTAAATTAACAACCGGACACATCTCACTCAAACTGTACAATCAATTATGTGAATTTTATGTCCATTAACAAAAAGAACACATTGTTTTTTTTATAATAATATCAGTGAATGATAATACAAATGATTTTTAACATTAGCATTTCGACAAATCAAAATATTACATGACATTTTTAAAAGTTCTTTGCAGGTTTATCTATGTATATTGGAACGTATTCCCAGATGGAATTTACGGAAATGGTATGTGGCTGAGGTCTTAAGGAAGTGAGGTCCTAATAGAAGGATATTAACTCTAAAAAATACATATATTGATAAAAACTAAATGAAAATTATTCAAATAATTCAACGCCATCATTCTCTTGAACATGGGCCAAAACAAGAAAATCCTAAGCAGACCTATTAAATTTTATGAAGCCAATTGATGATAGAGATAGAGATGTAAACGATATGAAAACGATGGGAAAATATTTCATGTGTGTATGTATATATATATAAATGTATATATATATATATATATATATATATATATATATATATATATATATATATATATATATATATATATATATATATATATATATATATATGTATATATATATATATGTATATATATATATATGTATATGCATATGTATATGTGTTAGCGAAGTGAGCAAGACAGCTGACAAAATGAATAAAAAGCTTCTTCCATAGGAAATTCTATTTTAAATTGTTTTATTCAGTCCATGTTTGTCTATATTTAAAAGCCCATCTGCACATGTGTCACAGCGGTAATATTAAGCTTGGAGCATCTGTGGGAGAGCTGCCTGCTATGGTAGTAGTAGCTCCTGATAGATATTCTAAGTAATGTCTAAAATATTGTGCGTCTAATTGATATTCCAAGTGGAGGCTGGGCTAGGGTGTAGAGTCAGCGCAGTTTCCTGGAGGAAGAATCCACTGGCCACTACCCGCTAATGCAGATTTTACAAGGTCTTTCAGCGCATCCATTTCCCTAATTTCCCCCAGAATTAACTAGCATTGATGGCTAGTATTATAGTGATTTTCTTACTGATTCCATTGCGCCTTGCCCCCGGGCGTCTTAAGCGGAGGTCATTTATGAATCACTCCCGCTTACAAACTCCTACTACTACTCCTCCCGATACTCCAGGCGCCGTTTCTAGCTTGTACTTGTGTGTACCACTGAGCGCTCAGTGGTCGCTCTACGCTAAAATCACGTACTCTCTATTTACATCTGAGAGATATTCCAAGAATGGACTTGCAGGAATTCACCTCATTTACATATTTCCTTTGTTCATTGGGAATATTTAATTGCCCTAATTGTTTTTGCAGGTTTCATACCTTACTTAGCTTGATGAATTAAGGACGCCAGTAACGAAAATATGAAGAAGAGCTGCGCTAGGTTTATTTTATATAAATCCTGGGGATCGTATTAATATTGAATTTTCAAAATACTTTGAATCATTCTTAATATCAATACAATGTGGCCGTCATTTACCTACTGTTTTCTTGCCTGATTTCTATCAACAACATCCTCTAGATGACACGCTTTTTCTTTTTTAAACCTAGATGTATTTTGAACTCCTGTATCTAAATTTTTATTTTACTGAGCCATGTGAAGATTACCATGACGACTTGACATAGATTCTCCCAATTGAAAGGAATTAAGAATTTCCCTGAAAAACATGTGTATGAAGGTTTTCTTCCATTGCCTTTAAGCCAAAACTGTCTTTTAGATAATACTGTAGTATTCTGGAAAAAAGAAAATCAGATTTATAAGGTAATTCTAATTATAATAACCTGGGACCTCTTGGCCGGCATGGGTTAAATGATATATATATATATATATATATATATATATATATATATATATATATATATATATATATATATATATATATATATATATATATATATATATATATATACATTATTCCATGCTTTGATGTTTGGCTTGAATAAGGTATTTAAAAGCCATTCATCCCCAGTAATTGTGTTTCTTATTGAGATCATTTCCTTAACTTTCCGATATTGCATATAATATTTTGTCAAAGGAAGTCACTGCACTGCATATAACAATATTTCTTCAAGTAGGACCGAAACCTATTCATGAACAGCTACGTAAGCCATGCTTCTTCGAATTCTGGTTAAGCCAAGGTCATTTTAGTTCAGTTGTTCTAGATATTTACAGATTGTCAAAATTAGTTTAAGCTAAGTAATTTTTAAAACAAGTAAGCATCCAATTTGCCATATAAACTCAGGCATTTTTGGAGTGAAAGAGTTAAAATTTCTTTGAAATAGATCAGCATGGCATCATCTGTCACTGGCATTGTATATTTCATAATGCAACATTCAATCCTCTTAACTCTCTCTTTGAATGTTTAGCTCAAAGAAGTTGTCTCAGATGAATAGAGTTGAGCTGTTGTAATTTTTTTCTAAATAAGTCGTAGCATCTAATGGTTTTTATACACATTCTTGGTGCTATTGATCAGGACCTTGTAGAAGTAATAATTATTATTAATGAGCCATCATTTATGGGATCATGCTCTAGCAACATATATCCATTCAAAGTTCTGTTTATTTTTCAGTGGTTAACTCTCTTTCTAAGTGGTAGGAGGGAATTAACAGAATCTGTATTTTAATTGATATCTTTTAGAGTATCAGACGTGCTTGATGTACTTCTGAAATCTCCAAAGTGACACTTAAAACATTTAAAAGTATAAGTGGATATCTATGAAAATGTATTGATTTTGCAAGTCTAAGTATTATAATTTAAATTCCCTTTAATTATTTATGGGAACTCCTCAGTGGTGGTTTATTAGATTCTTTTCAATTAAATAGCAGTTGATATATCACAAAAGAAAATAATTACACTTTCTCAAGTTTTCTCTGATAAACAAACAAATGGTAAAACAATGACCTTTTGAATCTACTTGTTGTATCCTCTGAAGTTAAGATAAAAATCGTTTTTCCCCCAAAAGTATCCTATGATTTTTTATATGATTGATTGAACGAAGCTGAAAAAAATAATTTGCTCGTCATTCATATATTTCTGAGTAAGGAAGTCATTGATTTTCTTTATTACAAGTTCAATTGATCCAACATTAATCTTTAAAAAAGTTTCTTTAAAAATTATCTATCAGCCTTTCTTTCATAGATTAGAGATTCTAAATACTGTAATCAATAGGGCCATTAATTAAGGTTGATTTTACCATGTCAGTTGGTATGCCCCTCTTCTCTAAAACTAAGAATGAATTACGTTCCTCTGAGAGGTTATGGAGTATTCATGTAGAAATATCAACTATGCATGTTTGCCCGATATTTTAAAAGTAAAGATGACAAAAAGAAATGCACTGATTGTCCGTTAATTCCTCAGAGAGTAGGAATGTAGCAAAAGAGACGCACAGCATTCGAACAAAACAAGACATGTTGTGCCTGAAAAGCCTCTAAAGTGAAGTTTGTCAGCGTGATCATTTATACCTGTGGTTTCCTTGTCAGAAAAATTAAAGAAACCTTCAAAGAAAATAATTGTGGTCAGTGATCTGATGGAAGCAATTAATCAAACTCACCGAGGCGGCCGTACGTTTTTGAAAAATGAGAAACAAAAAATTAATTCAGGGTAATTTCTGCATGAAAAAAACTGTCAAGTTCCCATGGTCAGTGTCGCTGGCTCGGCCCATCATCTGTCATATAGTGTAGTATCGCTGTCATGGGGACATCACACCTACGCCCGTGCTGTCTTGCTACCGGTGCACCGCACTGGCAATTATGACAGTGCTTGACGAAGCTGCATGTCTGTGGCCCGTCAGCTAGCTGCGGCCGCCGCTCAATGGCGGACAGCATCTGTTTAAAAAAGTAGTTTTTTCGCACGGCTTTTACGCTGACCTCCGGCCTTAGACCAGCTGTGCTTTTTCAGGTGCACCTTTTTATGAGAAAAATCCACAGTTGAGTGAAGTTGCACATTAATTTCATTTGTTGTCTTTCAAGATTATTTTAATACATTGTATTTTGTAGTAGCCAGGGTTTTATGAGCTGGCTCAATAATTTAGGCCATGTAGGGTCATGTTATGGCTGTCGATTGCTGCAGCGGGCCGGCCGGCCGATGAGAGGCCCAGTGACGGGCACATGACACAACTAGACCATTCAATACTGTCGCTCAGCCGCGGCCGGCCTGGACCAGTGGAGAATCCTGGATTAGTGTATTAATTGCAGCCACGATAATGATCAGACTTCTAACGACTATTGTTTACTCGTAGCAGATCAATAAATTGTGGTAATACAGTCCGGGGAGAGAACCCGAGTCCGATTCACCAAAGATTTGTCTTTACGGTCCATGCACAGTTCAATAGAACAAGCATGTGGTTGAGTTTTATGCCTTTACAGTAGTGGGGTTTGAGGTTTGTTGTTTTTGTGCTGTTTGTGTGTGAGTGAGTGAGTGTGTGTGTGTGTGTGTGTGTGTGTGTGTGTGTGTGTGTGTGTGTGTGTGTGTGTGTGTGCGTGTGTGTGAGCGTGTTTGTGTATGAGTGTGGGGTGTGTGTGTGTCTGTTAGTCCATGTATGTGTGTGAGAGCGTGTGTGTGTGTGTGTATATGTG
This sequence comes from Maea johnstoni, assembly GCA_963942565.1. NCBI lineage: Eukaryota > Metazoa > Annelida > Polychaeta > Spionida > Magelonidae > Maea > Maea johnstoni. Next base: position 32,126,597 of record OZ012686.1, read on the forward strand.
TGTATGTTGGTGTGTGTGTTGAGGATGGTTTATGGGCTGCTGTCACATGCTGTAGTAGAGACCCACGTGGTTGAGGTAGGGATGATAGTAGATGTTCTATGCTCTGCATGGAGGATGCAGGTGATGTAGTGGGTAGGAAGTGAGCTAGTTGATGCTGCAGCGGCAAATTCAAACTTAGATTCATGCACTCTGCTTCAACACATGTTCGTATATAAAACGGGTAGGGGAGGGGTGAAGGATTTGAACTCCATTACACATGTAGAGCATTTAAAAGCCATTTTTATAGTAAATTTATTATAAATATAATTTTCATTTTAACCAAATTTATTTCTTGATCTATTTATTTATAAATTTATCTATATTCATTTTCTTTAATAAGAATTACACAATGCTCTTAGTTAGGTCTCACAAAGACTATTATAAATTTGTCTTTAGTAATTTCTATAGTAAAAATGCCACAGTGCTCTTGGCTAGGTCTGACAAAGACAACCATACTGATAAACACCATAGCTGACATACCCTGTATAAGCAGTGCCCAGCACAATGTAGGCCGCCGCAGCCGCGGTGGTGGCCGTAGCAGTAGTACAGCATGCGGCACAATCAGGGAGGGTTCAATCAGCCCTATCATGCCCAGTAATTAGTTAGAGTAGATAGCAGTGGGGTAGCTGGTCACAACCCTGCCAATTTGGCAAAACAGCCTCTTTGTGCACACCCCAATTGCACCCCATCCTGTACCGATACCAGACCAACATTTTAAGCAGAATTTATGATAGCGGGTATGGCAACCCAAGAGCCGAGGCCCTATGAACCACAACCCCTTTTGTGGCGGGTGATGTTTTTTGTGGGTCTTGTCCTTCAGCTGAGTTCGTCCTGGCAAGTGGTACGTGTTGGGACTATTAACACAACCTGCACCTGCAGCTGCTGATGGTCAATACATAGGGAAGTAGATGAAAAGATAACCAACAGTAAACACTGTTGTCTCTCCAGCATCTCTGACCTAAGATCACCTAAACTCCTTGATGGATGGCTCCTGTCCTCCTCCTCCTCCTCCTTTAATGGTCAGTACATAGAAGAGCAGGTGATAGGATAACCAATAGTAGACACTGTCTCTCCCATGTTTCTCAATGCATAGATGACCCTACCACTCTCCCTCCTCCTCCCCTCCTCCTCCTCCTCCTCCTCCCCTCCTCCTCCTCCTCCTCCTCCTCCTCCTCCTCCTTTAATGGTTAGTGCATAGTGGGCAGGTGATAAGATATTACCAGTATTTCTCTCAATGCATGGATGACCCTACCACTCTCCCTCCTCTTCTATCTCCTCCTCCCCCTCCTCTTTTAATGGTCAGTACATAGTGGAGCAGGTGATGACAAATAGTAGACACTGTCTCTCCAGTGTTTCTCAATGCATGGATGACCCTACCACTCTCCCTCCTCTTCTATCTCCTCCTCCCCCTCCTCTTTTAATGGTCAGTACATAGTGAAGCAGGTGATAGGATAACCAATAGTAGACACAGTCTCTCCAGTATTTCTCATGGATGCATGGATGACCCTACCACTCTCCCTCCTCCTCCTCCCCTCCTCCTCCCCCTCCTCTTCCTCCTCCGCCCCCCCCCCCTCCTCCCCCTTCTCTTCCTCCTCCCCCTCCTCCTCTTCCTCCTCTTCCTCTTTAATGGTCAGTACATAGTGGAGCAGGTGATAGGAGAACCAATAGTAGACACTGTTTCTCCAATGCATGGAGGACCCTACCACTCTCCCTCCTCTTCTATACCCCCCTCCTCCTTCTTTAATGGTCAATACATAGGGGAGCAGATGATAAGAATATCATTGCCAATGGTATTCTATTACCAACAATAGACACTGTCTCTCCAGTATTTCTCATGGACGTATGGATGACCCTACCGGTACCACTCTCCCTCCTCCCCCATACTATGGTTAGGCGGTGCTTTTTGCTTGGTACTCCTTTATTAAAAACTAGTTGTCACTATTTAGCCTACATATAGCAGAAAAAGTGGTGGTAGTTGAAATTTGAAATTCCTCCTCCTTGCTATTGACACAGGCCCCACCTCTATATCTAGCAGACACCTGCTTATTGTTTTGAGTGGTGCAGTGTGGAGCATCTGCCTTCCATACCACAAGCACCACACCCCACCCCACTCCACCCCACCCCACAAGCACCCCTCCCCACCCCATACTACATTTCATTCTAAACGATATTCTTTTTAACTTTTTAAATGGGGTGCATTCATAGAAAAGGTTCTAAGAAAGTTTGTTGTTCACCCATGCATACCTGTAGTTCCCCAAAGTAAGACAGGCTATTTTCAATATCCATTTGAGCTAAGCATCTTTCGAAGAAATGGGAACCAGACCTTAACCCTTATGCTGCTTCTTGCTATTTTTACGATACAAAATGATGCTAAAGGAGCTGAAAAATGACTGAAACCCGGGCAGATGGGTACTCATATGAGAGTACTCATCGAGAACTATCCAATGAATACCAACATGACAGGGTTCAGATGATTTTCAAAAATCTTTTTGTCCTTGTGCTTTGGACGAAAGTAGCCTCAGCATTGGAAGGGTTAAAAAGTAACTCTCCTTCAAATAGTTTGCAAATCCATGCTTTAGTGTTGTTTAGCAGTACTGAACCAGATGACAATGTTGTCGGGGTGCTCTGAATGTAGATGGGTATAAACGGAGGGTCCTATCAACCCCCAAGGGATCCCTTCTGCATATGTGCCTCCTAATCTCAAACTAATTCAACTGTATGCCAGACCTGATGGCTGCATAGTGCAGTTATTAAACATTGTGGCAGTGGCAGAGACTGATGACAAATGGATGGAATTTTTGTGGTTTTGGGGGGCTAATTGTCCAATAAAGCTGTCAAAAGGTGCTACATAGATGGCTTTCTAATTGTCTGGCCGCAGAGCTTGACTGGGGGTTGAGATGCGGTTTTCCAACAAGTCCCTGGGACAACACCGCTGTGGTTAGACAGCTACACCTTTCCCATTCAGCGCATCATTAGGGGAATGCAACGTGAAGCAAGCAGGTAGCCTTCAAACAAGATCACAGCGAGTGCAGGATGAAAAAAAGTTGTGATTTCTCAGGTTTGAGCGTGGTTAATTCCGTGCCGTCCGGGCCGGCCGGGCGAGTGACAGTTGGTGGGGTTGCGAAGGGTAGCTTTGTCCGCCGCTTTGTTGTCAAGACAGGGATGCTCATCACCGCCTTGAGCAAGATTGTCTCCTACCGAACATGAATAGAGTGATGAGAACAAAGAACTACCTAACCAATTAACAAGCTGAGAAACTGTTTTGTTTCCTGCTCATAGAAGCCCTCTAATTTCTGTTTTTCCCTTTGACCCAGGACTGAACTCCTACAACTACCACCTTGTTGTTGTATACCTGGGCCGGGGCCCCTGTCTCCGCAAGTTCCAACCAGGACCATGGATGCTACCTGAATCCTCATTCCTAAAAAACACTCAAGTATTGACAGCTCGGGATTGCGGACTGAAAATAGCAGGCCTAAGTTGTGGACCAGCTGAGGCTTGGCCATATGCTTTTGAGTTCATCTCTATCTCTGGGACTGGTCTCTTTTGGCCGCCTCTTTGTGTGGTAGACCAGAGCAGGGAAAGTCCTGGGACATCCATGGGAAATGTCAGGAAAATACCAGGAGTTACTTTTGATAAGGTTTTACTGCTCCTGTACCATTGATATTTTAAATTCATAAATCAATAGAATTATTATATAGATAAACACACATACACACATATTTGTTTATGTATAATATTGTATGTGTATATATATATATATATATATACATATATATATATATATATATATATATATATATATATATATATATATATATATATATATATATATATATATATATATATATATATGCATATATATATATATATATATATATATATATATGCATATATATGCATATATATGTATATATATATATATATATATATATATATATATATATATATATATATATATATATATATATATATATATATATATATATATATATATACATATACATATATATTCTATCATTTAGACCTATTTCTTTTTATGCAAAAACATTATATTTTAGATTTTGTGTCCATTTTTATGCAAAAAAAATTGCACTGCCACAGCAAGAGGGGTATGGTTTCAGTTGTTGTAAATGTAGTGGTTTGTTATTGTGAGATAAGGCAGCGGAGTGCATCCTGGAGTGGATCCCGACTGTGGTCATCAGTCGTTGCCCCACTCTAGACAGTGATGAATGAGAAAAAAACAGATTGTCATTTTGACGAGCCAGGGGCCAGTTTCCCTAACCTAGGCAGTCATGCAGAGCAGCCAGGAAATTATAGCTCGCTGGCCAGATTTTAAAAATAAATTCAATTGATGCGAGTGAATAGAATGGGGAATTAGAGTTTCTGACCTGCCGCGACTGCTGCTGCTGCTGCTGCAGGGACCTACTATAGTGTGTGTGTGTGCTGATGGTGGTGTGGACGTTTATGGACTAGCCCAGTCAGTAGAGACACAGGTAGAGGGTGTCAGGGCCTCCTAAGCAGCTTAAAAGAAAATACAATCATTTCTGATAATAGGGGAGAAGGGTTGGATTTTCAACCAAAATGTGATTTTTCAAATTTCATTTTGTCTATTTGACAATTCTTTTGAGAAATATTTGAATTTATTTATTATTATTTATTTTTTTTGAAAAAGTTATCGTTAAAATTAAAGGAATCTAAATCATGTGAATGACTTTATAATGGCAAACGAAGGAAATGTAGAAATGGCAGTGCTGCATTATATACATGGCCTGACCCATAAGTGAACTTGGGACATCTGGAAAGCAAGGATCTTCGGACCCTCGTTGCCTTGTTTGTCCATCCTTCAAACCAACACAGGGGTTTTATCCCTGCACTTTTATCCCTAAATCAAACAGAAATCTGACCCCAGTCATTTGCTTTTTTCTGGGGTCTATTCCATGCTGGCATTGAGGATGGCCAAGGACCGCTGGTCCTCACCTTCGTCTCATAATAAACTGAAGCCTTGTGAACATGCAGGAGGGAGTTTTCACTGAATGCATATTTTGGCCATTACTCAGTACTCCTCACCAGTCAAACCCTGTCTTTGTGCATTTTATTTAGAGGGGGGGGGGGGGTGGAAAGGGTATATTCCATTCCACTCTAAAGGCTATGGTTTGACCACTGGTTCTGACCGCGACATTCTACAGTTATATGAACACACATTTGTTCACATAATAACACACAGACTTTCTGTAGGTTTGGTCATCCGATGAATCAAAAATGTGGTCATTTAAAAAAAATTCTACACCATCAATTTCTTATTCATTTCCACTGACTTAAAGGATTTAAGAAGGGCATCATAACTACAATAGACTACATCATGAGAACAAATAGACCGAAGTAACCTCAGGCATACTTTTTAAGATTTTAGATTTTTTTTTATTTATTCAGATTCATGTCAATAGTGCAATACTACATGGAAATGGGGCACAGTTAATACAGTTGTTATATCTATGTAGATATTGATATGGAATACTTGGTCATTTTGATTCCTCTTCCGTGGTCAGTCAGTCGGTCGGTCCCTGCTCCACGGTTGATTTCATACAGGTATGGAGAGTGCAGGAAAGTAATTGTTACCGTGGCGGTGATGGACAGGTCTCAGAGAGTAACCTGTTGAGTATTTGACCATACCCGAGTCCTTGTCACTAATTCAATCGGCAAACAAGCGCTGAGTAGTGGCAGTAGCCTGTTAAAACACGGGCCATTGCTGCCGTGTTTACCTGGCTAGGCGAATAACATGTAGATCAATATGGTCAGTGGAGTGAGCACACAAGCATGGGGCTATGTGCACTATGTGACACACCTAGGCACCCTGGCTACTACTACCCCTTAACTCTTCCGATGCTCAGGCTACTTTCATCCAAACCACAAGGACACAAAAAATTTGAAAATCTTCTAAACCTTGCCATGTTGTTGTTATTCATTGGATAGCACACACTGAGGGCTCTCAGATGAGTACCCATTTGCCAAGGTTTCAGTCATTTTCAGGTGTTTTTTTGTATCATTTCATATTGGCCAAATTAGTCACCACCAGCATATGGGTTAACTGGGTACAGCAGCAGTCTACGGAGAAAGGCCCTACAGTAAGAATAACTGATTTGTTTTGTTGAGGTTTAGTCGGGAGTCGGTTGGTAGATTTGAGGGGAGGGTTATTTCAACCCCACTACATGTGTTAAGCATTCTATAGTCAAAAAAACCTTTTAGATTGGAATAGGCCTCACTTGTGTTGAATCAAAACATAGGTCCAAACGTAAGGAATGTTTAGATAAAATGCCCTTTTAAACAATATATATATATATATATATATATATATATATATATATATATATATATATATATATATATATATATATATATATATGTTATATATATATATATATATATATATATATATATATATATATATATATGTATATGTATATATATATATATATGTATATATATATATATATATATATATATATATATATATATATATATATATATATATATATATATATATATATATATATATATATATATATATATAAACAAATTTCCATGATAAGCCATTGTAATTTGTTAACATAGAGACGGTAACTTTGCATTGCTGGAAAGGATAACTTTGTGTTGCTGAAATTTCATTCATAAATTATATCTAAGTGAACTGAGTAGTGCGGAAGCATTATGATGGAAAAGATAAATTTGTCAGCAATAATTGTGTCACTTGTGAATAAGTAAATTTCAAATAGAAATATCCGTTTTTGCTAGAGGTTTTGCATTAGTTAAAGATTAGGTATTTTGATATTCAAGAAACATGAGTTTATTTGAAGTATATGCATGTGTATGGTGTATCATAGACTAGATATGATAATAAGTTACTCATTTCTATTGCAATCATATAAAAAAGTTTTTTTTTATGTAATTCAAGATCAATGAACAGGATAAGGCAACGATTTGGATGCAAACAATTAATATATTTTTGAAATAGTAAAGTAAGTTCATGGTATGAATTAACACTGATGAATAATTTTTGAAAAGGAAAGCTGATTTTGATTTGATTTTTTTATGTTATAGCTGAGTTGACCACTAACATAGAAAGGAGGAAATTGTAGGAAGTATAAAATAGATCTGTTAGAATTTTTCTGCTACTGAAAAGGTGTTGGTTTAACAAAAAGTGGGTTTAAGTTGAAAAAGAATCTTGAACATTTAATCTTGCTCTTTCATTTATTTGAGAACATATAAAAGTTGGCAACACAAAAAAATTGTCATAGTGTAAAAAATATACTGATCGTTCATTGTTGAATAAAATTGATGAAATAATATTTATTTATTAGAGTTTCTTAGAGTGCTTCTTGACAAGTCTTTTAATAGCAATATACAAAGTTAAAAGTGATAAGTCATTTTAATGGAATTGTAAAAGTTTTTTTTGTGTGTCCCACAAATTAGTAAAAATAACATGCTCATGCTCTCAAATGGAATCAATTAATTTCTTATTTGTTGAGTCAATGAAACCCAAAATCCTTCCACACAAAAAAATCAAAGAATCAAAAATGAAAAAATCTTGAGAGAATATGATGAATTTTGATTTCAAAATAGATGGCAGGAGGAAGAGGGTTTATAAAATGAATCTCGATTTATCTCCCAATATTGATTAGCTATTTTTTTGCAATATTGATGATCTGTGATGATATCTGTGTTTCTGTTACAATTTTTTAACATTGAGATGATACTCGTGTATTGGAGATTTTTTCTCTTAGTTCATTTAGACCATATCGGCTTGAGGTGGCCACTTATTTTTCTTCTTGAGTATCAGAATCAATATTTTATAGATTCATCTCCATTTATAATCTGTGTAGATTTTTTTTATGGAGAAGGGTTTATCCGAGTATATGTTTATTTATTATGGCCTGGCCTGCTGTTATGTGCGCTTTTCTTTTGAAGATATGGTTTTAGTTTTTTGTCTTATATGTTCACCCTTTAAAGGGAGTAATATTTTTTTTATTAGGTGATATTTTTTAGGCTTTGTTCAGCAGGTTTCTACCTTCTGTCTATGTTTTAGCAAGGCGTCTGGAGGTGGATATTTAAGTCGTCTCTCTCTATTGGTTGCTGGTGCTTCAGGACTTTACATATAAGGGAGATTTCCAAAGCTTTCTACCCGCGCTCACAATAATATGGATGTATAGATTCTTAGGCAAGGCCGTTTTGAAGGTTCATTGATTACCAGTGTTGCGAGATGTTATCTGCATAAAGTATTATTTTAATAGCTCTCTGCTGTAAGACCATGTTTTCGAGTTCTTTTGGGTTTTGACAAGAGCAATGAGACGGTCCATTGATCACAAGTACTGAAGTAGGTTTTATCGGCGGGTAGATTTTTGGGGGCCAGGTTTGCGTCAGGTGGGGCGCTTACCTTTCTCATTGATTGGCCCTGTCAGATTTCAGTGTGTCGGAGAGGGAGTCTTTGTAGAGAGTGACCTCAGTGATGTCTAGGTAACGTTAACTCACCATCTTAGTCGTTGTCGCTCGACCGCCTTTCATCCTGGCTTCTGATTGGCTGTCGCAGCTCACCCTTTACAGGGTCATACAACGCAAAGAATAGCAGTTTAAGACACTGTCTTCAATGAACATCCTCTGCAGGTTTTTCCTTATTTGAACTTTGATTTCGAATGGGATAGAAAGTCAATTATCCCTTCGAATGCTAGGGCTACTTTAATCCAAAGCACAAGAACGCAAAGTTCTTTAAAAACCATCCAAAAACTGTCATGTTAGTATTTTTGGGATAGCTCTTGTCGAGTACTCTTAGATGAGTACACTTATGCCAGGGTTTCAGTCAATTTTCAGGTTTTTTGCCCCATTTTATATTGGCAAAATTAGCCACCAGAATCATAAGGGTTAGTCAACATGCTGATTGTTCACTATATCCTGTTTTTTTCCTGTTTCTGGTCTTGGTATGTGCTGAGATCTACCAACTAAATTTAGTATAGCGCATATAGACAAAGGAAGCCATGTGGATAAGAATACTGGGCTGAAACACAAAGTGTACTTTAAATGAATAAAGAAAATGAATAACAAATATTTTAGAATATTAGGAATTTTTGATAGAATACTGTTTGATTCAACATCTAATATGGTTCAAGAAAAAAAAGTCATTCTGGTCAAAAATGACTTATACTCTTTGATGTTTATTGAAAGGTATGGAAATATTCATTGTTGGATATGGATATATTTCATGATTTTAGGTCATATTCTTTTTTACAGTAGAATGAAATCTACTATTCAGATTTAATTCTAATTATTTGAAATTAGTTATATTGTAGGAAGTTTTGTAAAATTGGGTAAATGGAATTGCCAGACATCATTTGAAATAACAATTACTTTAATGCACTTTTGATACACGGGGGAAACATTCCAAGTTACATATAACACAATTCACAATAACAATTTTTTGTTATTTTCATTACAAAATCTTAATCTTAATTTCAAAATATAATGTACAACAGGAAGTGTAAAATTTATTTATTATATTGGCGGGTGTCACTTGATTAATATGAATAATCTTTCAAATTTTAATATCTCCTATTTTCAGGTTTTTGTGACATAGTAATATAATTTCTTGGCCTGAGAAGCCTTGAAGAAATTCAAATAAATACCACAATGTTTATGAAATATTTTTCAACATAAGTGGATGAAAAATGTTGATTCATTTATGGTATTGCTGTAGAAACATACATGTAAATTCAAGTGATAAATGTGTAAGAGATTCATTTAAAGAAAACTGATTATATTGAGCCCATTTACAGGGTAAAGAAATGTCGATGATTGTGTATTGTGGTTGGATGTGGTTGTGCGGACAAACAGAATTTCATCCGGAGGAACCACCTGACATAAAAAGCAATTTTTTAAAAAAATATGTTATCAAATAAATGATGAAGAAGGTTCAACAATACCATGGTTTTCATTTCATCTCGTCATAAAAAAATAGTTGCCTTATTTTGAAATTTCAGAATTCAATTTCTATTTTGAAATCAGAAAAAAAAACACAAATAAGTAAAAATAAAGTTAGTACCCTTAAGGTATGCAAGCTATTCCAAAATAACATTAGTAATTTTTTCTTTGAACTTTTTCCAGAAAAGTTAGGATTTTACCAGAAATATTACTCTCAGCTATATTTTTTGAATGGGTATTGGTGAAAGAACTCACAACTTATAACAAAATTTATTATCAATCTGTATTGCGATAAGATCAATAGCTATGTAGGGTTGAGAGTGAATATGATATATCTATAATCATTCTTTGCTATGACAGGTGGGATAAAAGAGTATGGGCAGAATCTTTTTAAAGTATTGAAAAGTTCGCAGAGTGAGCTGTGGTGAGAACTTATCTTCTAACCCATATTGAAGTGGTTTCACTCGACCGCTTTTCATGCCTTACAAAGGAAATCTGGTTTGTGGTTTTTGAGACATTATAGCAAACTTTATTTATGGCCACTTTTCAACAGAGTGAATTAAGTGTAGGAAGATATTTGTCATGCCATTCAATGTTAAAATCCTAACTCCGTTGTCTCTTAGTTGTTTTTTCTCATATGGAATTATTGTTTCGAGGATACCTATAAAATTGAGGTATGTTTATAAACATTATGCACAAAAAAGTTGGGGTTTTTTTAATGAAAAGGTAGAAGTTTATGGTTTTAAGATTCCGGAATAGTAAGTAAACTATGAGATATTTTTCATATGAAGGATTAATTCACCTGGCTAGGTAGGTCGTCTGGCTTTGTGTATTACTGATCACAGGGCTAGCTTATTGTTTACCTGTGAGCTGATGCGCCAGGTGAGAGAACAAAAGGAGCTACGGTAGTCAAATCAACTACTCAAAGAAAGGAGAAGATAACGTAGGAAAATTAGATAAGGTTATTGGCAAAATGAAGGAAAATTTTGTCCACTGAAGCTACAAAATTTAATGTTAGCCGACTCCAAAATCTGAAAAGGGAAATGTGAAAAAAGCTCATTTGATTTGGCTGATATCTTCTAAAATGATCATGAGGCATGTTTCATCTGAATGGATATTTTAGGGGTTAATTGTTATTATTATTATCATTATTATCATTATTGTTATTATTATTTTTATTATTATTATTATTATTATTATTATTATTCTCATTATTCTCAACATTATTATTTTTATCATTATCATTATTATTATTACTATTATTATTATCATTATTATTTATGTAATTTTTATGATATTATCATCATTACAAATATACCTGAGGTTTCATAGAGCAATCTTTACATATTATACACTAGTTCACTTAAAGATTGAGATTTTGATCCTTTTCTTCACAAAATCTTTGAAATAGACATACTTTAGTCGCAAATATTTCCTTTTAGTTATTCCTAATATATCATAAACAGCTAACATAATGTATTTGATTTATAATGATTGCATCCATTCCCATGGCAATTATTAGATTTTACTGGTCTTTTGAAATTTATGAAAATTCAAGGAAAAGGTAGTACTACATGTACTCTAAGTCTCAGGAAAAAAATGATATAAATCTTAATTTTAAGCTAATACAATGATAAAACATCTTTTTGTTATTTGATGATGTTAGATGCGAGTTGTTGATGAAGTTTTCTTTTTGTTATGAAGAAACTCTGAATGGTTGAAATGCATGTTTGAGCTATGAGATATGATTATGCATAAGATGTTTTTAGGAGAAAAGATGAATCTTACAAAAGAGACCAGTTGTAGTTCATTCTGGTAAAAACTTCTCTTTTTAATGCATTCAATAAAATCACTTGGAATCTCAATTGATTCAACATGAAAAAATGACAGTTAATTTGTGAAAATAGTAAAACAAAAGCTTCTAGTCAAAGCACGCTTTTACATATCACTCTCTGCAATCTTCAACATATGCATCTAATAAACTTATTTACTTCCTGTCTGAAGATGTAGTGTTATTATAATTAGTTACTGAAAACAGATATTCATGCACCAGTTGACATTGTATTGATTTTCCATATGACACAGTTTTGCTAGCATTGGTATCAAAGATGTGTAAGACGCTCCGACTATAAGTGCTAGCTTGATATAAATAATTATCACTATCATATGGTAGGAGTTAAGAAGGGTAGAGTTAGGGGTTTTGTTTATATTCATTACTCAATTTTTTGTTGAAAAAAGTGCAGAATATTCTTATTAATTAATAAATTTCCTGTATTTGAAATGTGTTCTTTTTCTTGGTGGGTATAATCAAGATTTTCAATTCACAAGGAATTATTTTGACTTATTTTAACAGGTGTCCTATTTGATCACATACACCCTTACACTTTTTATTTTCTTATAAACAATTGCAGAATATTCTTGATAATAAATTTCCTGTATTTGACAATGTTTTCTTTTCCTGGTCAGTATAATCAAAATTTTCAAATTACAAGGAACCTATGTTGATGGAAGCAATTTCTTAGAAAGTTGCACTTAAATCTATCACATAGAGGAGTTGGCATTCATTGACAAATATGTATAAAAAAGAATCTTGGTGGTGAAATGGTTAAAAATTGATTCACTTTTTTACTTTCTTTTAAATTAAAAAAAAAGTAATTCATGTTTGATATTGATTCGTTGCGTCAAGGTGCCTTAAGCTTGAAGATTCTGGCACTTGTGGGCGCACGCTCGCACGCTGCCTCTTAGTTGAATGTAGAACAGTAATCAAGGGACTGCCTCACTTGTGTTTTTTATCCCTTGTATTGACCCAATTCCTATGAACTTTACAAACCTTCGCATGCTTCACTTCTTCGATTCATTCATTCACTCACAGCCTCGGCACTACTCACTACCAGCCCCACCGCCGCTATTTAAAACGCCACCAGACACATTTGTTTTAGGCTGTTTTGATGGATTCTTCTCTAATTTCCATATTGTTTCAATCAATATTATCTTTCTAGGATAAGCAAGCCTCTCATTTTCATTACAAGAATTACCTTACCAGTTTATTTCTATTATTTGCCATTCTTTTTAAATGTGTGCACCTTTCAAAAGTTTTTTTTTTAATTTCTATTTCATTTCATTGATATACATATTCATCTTCTTTGCTATTGAGGGACATTATCTAGCGGGGTTGGTTGAATGAATTAGATGAATTTATATTATTTTGATACATAATTTCATTTTGATGCTACGGTTGGTTTCAATATTTATAGAATGAGTTGGTTAAGCGTGTGTAATCTGTGCTAGTAAACATATTTATAAAGAAACTGATGAGATAACTATCTCAAAATATCTTGGATAATGGATATTTTAAGTCTGGGATTAGCAGGCAAATAGTCCTAGTATGATGATTCTTTAAAAACATATTTTAAGAACTCCAATTTTATGAATAGGGATTTCCTAAATTGAAATAGTTGTTTTCTGTTTGAGGGTCTTTTTTTATTTTGTTTTTTATATTTTACTATATTCATGATATATATATATATATATATATATATATATATATATATATATATATATATATATATATATATATATATATATATATATATATATATAAACTTTCCTGCAATGAAACCAATGTAACAAGCGTCTTTATATGTTAATTGTGCAATAAAAGTTATCAAAAAAATTATATATTAAAAGAACATTTCAGTGTAAACAGTATCTTCTGTTTGGCGGTATTCTTTCCTTGAATTTCCAATTTAATTTAGGAAAAACTACTTCCCAAGTGGTTTGAATTTTGAATTAATTAGATTTCCTTTTATTCATAATTTTCTTGATTGTGTAATCAAATGGTAAATATAAATGATATATCAATTTTATCTTAATCGTCAGTTGATCAATTTATGTGTATTTGTGATATACTTGCAATAACCTCATCAGGTGAATTTCTTGATTTATAGACATCATACTTATTTGCTACTAATTCTTGTTGAAGGAAACTTCATCTACTCAAGTGGATATGTCATCGTCGCAATTTTGAATGAAAAGCTCAAATCGTCATGCCGAGCTAACCTTAAATCATTTGACCGAATGAATAAAGCATTAAGCATGAAATTTTTATTCTGTACCAATACTTAATTGATTTTAACTGCATTTATTGATTTATTTGAAATAACCTTGAAACAAATCAGTGAAATTCATAAAATCATCTAAGATTTCCACGCATCTCGCTGCTCAATTCCTCTTCTCTATCTGCGCAATGAAGGTACCAACGGTCAATCAATCCAGGAGCCGAGATGGTTGAAATTCAAATTCCTGACGAAGGCCCCCACCTGCACTTCGCCTGGTCTTACTTACTAATAGTGTTGGAGGGCGAGCAATTTGTCATGATTTTGCCAGTCTCATGTTTTGTTCTGTCGGGATGAAATATGAATTGGCAGTGTTTAGACTGACCTTGTTTGTAGCAATTACGGCATCGACCAATCACCGATCAGCTGCATACGCTAATTTATGCTACGCTGTGCCATCTTAGACCCCAGATTTGCATAAATTGTGCCTTTGTTGTGCTGATGAGGAGTATGTCGGGAATGAAGTAGGATACTCGATGTTGGTCAGCCGAAGCATTCGGAAATACGACCCAGAAAGCTACTATTCTGGATCCATGGAGGTTATAGTGGATTATATGAAAAACTACCTCAAATAGAATCCATTTCTATCCCTGACTCATCTTAGAATTGGTCAATTGTGCTCCGTAATAAAAAACAGAATAGCAGTTTTGTAGATATGAATGCTATCATCAAAATTGTTTTTAGAAGGTAATTCATAGGATTGTGTTTTTTGAAGTTTAGCCAAGGAACCAGTACCCCTAAACTATTTGTTAATGAAGATGCCTCTTAATTGGTCAATTGTACGACATAATGAAAAACAGAATAGCAGTTTCGTAGATATGCGTGCTATCATCACAATTGTTTCCTAGAAGGTTCATAGGATTGCGGTTTTTGAAGTTTAGCCGAGGAACCCGTACCCCTAAACTATTTGTCAATGACGATTACTCTGCTGGGCCTTGAGGGATGTACACTGATTAATTTTTGATAGTCAGTCCAATAGTCCAAATGCCCCAGGGCCATTCCAAAGGGTTAAGAGAGACTTGACAAGATCCCAACGCCCAAAATTTGATGTTAGTCGTTTTCCTGATTATTTACCATTTATTGATCTCTGTTTATTGAACATATGTCTAAAAGGGCATGTTCAATAGTACGTAGGATTAAACTTACAACAGAGGCCAGGACCCGACCAGCAGAAATTATCGGAAAATTATCATCACTAATTCTGCTATCAGCTATGTGCCCAGGTGAATGAATACATTTTTAAGTTTAAAAATATTGAGAATATTCACAATATATATGAAGGCAAGTTATGTTATTTATTAGTGGGAAGATAACACATCAGTAAGTAAATATTGAAGTTTTTTATCAACAAAGATTATCAAAATCATGCAGAAATCTCAGACCGCCAGTTAAATTAGAATATAATAGACTACAGGCGGTTTGTTTCAACACACCAAGAACACAACCTAGTTAATAGTTTCCATACAGATTAGGTTATAATATATATATATATATATATATATATATATATATATATATATATATATATATATATATATATATATATATATATATAATATATATATATTGTTAGTTCTATAAAATAGCACTATTTTTCAAATTAATTGAAATTAATTGTTGAGAAAGGTATTGATAGTCACAGATTGTAGTTTTGTTGTGCTATATAAATGATTTCATTCATAATTATTGTGATAGTAAAACAATAGGTATGCTTATTATGGTTT
>OZ012686.1:32142637-32183397 GCA_963942565.1 Maea johnstoni
ACAATTAAAAGCCTCCCCACCTGCAAATGGCATATGACAGAGAGCGCTTTCCTTTTTAACAGGGCTTAGCAGAATATCTGCAGTAACCGTTCCCATTGCTTTTCAAAAGCAATATTGTTTCTAAGATTATGAATTCAGTTTTTGCCAACTAGAAAATATGATATAGCTAGCAAATTGTCTTGCTGTTTCTCTCTGCTTTTGATCTGCCAACTGAGCTGCTCAAAGTCTATCGTATCTTTCTTTCTTGCTCCCAATGTCCCCTACGGACCATGATTAGCAATGATTTTGATCGGTGATCAGTTTTCTATATTGTGTCCTAACTAGTTTTCCCAGTGCAGGCTGAGCCGAGGCCTCGTAATTCGAAACACTCCTCAAAGAAATTTCATTAAGCCAAAACGCCAGGGCAAGCAAGCAAGGCCCAGGCGGAGAGAGAGGGGACTTGTACAGTACAAATTGTCATAGTTAGAAGAGGGAAAAAGCATGGTTAGGTTAGCCCTGGCTGTAGCGGTGGCCTGATAACCCGCTTGACCCTGTATGTTTGCAGCTAACCTTGCAAAACCTGCAGCGAGCCTGCGGAGGTTTTTTTAAAGGTCAGATATGTGGAGGTTGGTTGGTTGGTGCTGCTGAGGCTGCTGGTCAGGGTGGTGAGAGAGATGATGTCACGTCTTGTGTATCAAGTCCACAGAGATGGCTGCATGGGTTGATGGTCACAGTACAGAGGTTTTTCAGGCCCCACTTCCTTTAGAGCTCACGGTCTAGGCAGGGTAGGGTGTTTAGATACCCTCAATATCTACCATAAAGTGCCTGATTTCCATACTACTTTTATGAACTGTACTGAGGGTTCCAGCCCCTACTTCATTAGCTCAGTGTATATATATATATATATATATATATATATATATATATATATATATATATATATATATATATATATATATATATATATATATATATATATATATATATATATATGTATGTATGTATATGTATGTATGTATGTATATGTATGTATGTTATGTACATATAACTATTTATCATCAAGAAGTGCAACCCAAACTTTAAAACCCCGCCCTCCACCATGACCTCTTATTGTAGATAGAGCGGGATGTTGATGGGGTCCCTCATTCCTTGTACCTCTCACATGTGAAAAACACTTGCCGTATTTGAAGTTGAATTGATACATATTAATGACTTGAGCTGAAAAAAACCCTGCTTCTCTCTATATGAGTGCGCCCATGCTCTCCATCTCTGCATGGAGGCCACTGATTACATAGTAGATATGGTAGGCAAGTAGTTTTGGTTGGGGGGGGGGGGGGGGGGGGGGGTATTTTTTTTCCCAGTTGCTGTGAGCTAGCCCCCCTTCCTCCTCCTCCCTCCTCCTCCCCCTCCTCTTCCTCCTGGTTTGTTGCCTGCTGCTGCTGCTGCTGAGGTAGATTGCTTTGGTAATGGTATGCATCATTACCCAGTGACCACAACCTAAAAAACAATTCAATCCAATCAAGACGCCAATGTATCAATATTAGTGTCCATCAGTGGCCTGGGGCCCGCTCTCCATCGCCACTCCCATCTCCATCATCCAGCGGCGCGGGTCAGAGACCAAAACTAATTCCATGCCCATATTAGGCAAAAAACAAAAGATGATTGGCACTTGCCGGCTAATTTTGCATAATTTGCCTCTGCTCATTGAAAATTCACCAGGCGGGTGTCGTAAGGTGAAATTAAATTTCAGCGCAGGATTTCAAAATTTGAAATGTTCGGTACCTTAAACTAATTGCGAAAACAAGTCAGAGACTCCACTGCCTGGATAGCGTCAGGGCTGGCATTAATGTGGTGCAGGATATCCTTCAATAATTCAATTTTTGAAAATTTTGTTAAATTCAATTATTCAAATCTCAATGGCACCATAGTGGGTAGTGTTACTGTGAGATTGCGGATGTGGAGTAGTATTAAGACAATATTGAAAAGCGTCTCAAGGTAAAACAGGCTGTGGCTGCTACTGCTGTTGCCGCTCCCGCACAGGTGTGGACAACCAATGTTTCATACAGGTAGCTATTGCAATTAACCTATCACACCACTCTAACTTACCTGCTGACGATCGCTGAACACTCATATGTATGCTTATCAACCAAACCATCTTAAAGAAAGAACGAGGTAACGGGCGGGAAACATTTCAAATTGTATTCGATTCTCGTGGGAAGTTGTTTTCGGAGAACTTTTTCTTTTTTATTGTATATTCATTTGTAATGATGGTAAGAAACTTTTTAAATTGTTCTGGTATTCTGTAAGATGCTTTAATTCCTTATCTTTTAAGTTATGTGAAAAATAATTGACTTCTCCAAATTTTTTATTTGGAAAAGTTTTTTCTCCACTAATCAACACGTGTTTGTGAATGGCTGTTTCTATTGTATTATTCTGTATAATGTTTTCTCGATGATATTTTACTTTTATTAACGTATGTTTCTTTATCATTGGCAGGTATGTGCTCCAGTAGAAAATCTCAGTACTTCCGGTGAGTCTCTTAGAATCTTGAAGAATTTGCATAAATTATATTGATTGGAAAATCCTAATTAGCATAGAACTTAAACATTTATTATTCAAAACGTTTTTTTTCCTTGGATTTCAGGATGTTCTTATACCCAAGCTTTAGCCTATAAGGGAAACGCAGTGTTGTGAATCTGGAAATGAGTTGCACATTGAGTTTTTGATGTATGAGAAAGGACAAATGTCGGGAGACGTAGACAGAATCCAGATTAGATTTTCTCTTTGAAGTTATTGTGTAGTTGATATTTGTAAACCTTGGAACTATACTCAGCTATTGCAATGAAGTTTATCATCTGATGAGATTGCCGGGAACGAGAGTTTTTCATGAATGAAAAAATTGACTCTTTATTATGTATCAGTTAACCGTTATTGAAGTATTATGTTGACTAGTGCTAAGGAATGCTTGAAATGGGTTAAAGCTAATTGAAATGTAAAACTTTTTTGGTTGTGTATTTTTTTTACTACTGAAATGATTAGGAATATTCAACTGTTAGAAGATAAGTTTCATTTTCATTAATTGGTATTTTCATTTTGATTTGCCAATCATCTTTTAATCTATCATGTGACAAAAAATAGGAGTACTTTGAAATCTCAAAACTATCTCCTACTTTTGACAGGAAAGTATGACTGATAAAGGCGTGTAGGGAGATGCTTTAAAACTATTGCCATATTAAGAATTTTGTTAAATTGAATGAAGTAATTGTTCCCTATGTTATATTAAAAAAAAAGATTCAAATCATTTTAATCATTATAGAATGTTATAAATGATTTGGATCAGGTTATAGCGAGAAATCTAGGCTGCGTGGGGTGCGAGCTATTGGAATTTTTAATTAAGGCTAATTCAGCTATCTTGAGTTGAAAATGGATGATATTCTTATTTTAAAGCAACAGAGATATCACTTTATAGTCACAAGTAGAAAATTTCGAGATTTCTTTTTCAGTGGATGGTATTAAGTAAAAATTCCATCATATCGTATTTAGAATGAGACCAATATGCTGAGATACAAACAAGTTATGTGATAACAATAAAGGAAAACACAAATTGTTTGTACATGCACTTTTTACTAGTTTGTCTATGGCTTGAATAAGAATGTCTCTTCTCTTCTCTAAAAAGGGTCCTGTCTATAGATAGACAGATGGAAGATTATTTGATAATGAACATCCAGATAAAAAAACTTCGCCCAGTACCAATGAATTTTTCTTATACAAGCAAATTTTACCAGTTCGTTAATTAGCACCCAGAAGAAAGTTTCTTACCTCTATTGCACAAATACTTGGTGTCTATCTATCTTTAAGTTGATATATATATGTATATATATATATATATATATATATATATATATATATATATATATATATATATATATATATATTATATAGATAGATAGATAGATAGATAGATAGATAGATAGATAGATAGATAGATAGATAGATAGGTACTTATATAAATAAGAAAATATATATATATATATATATATATTATATATATATATATATATATATATATATATATATATATGTATATATGTATATTATGTATATATATATTATATATTATATATATATATATATATATATATATATATATATATATATATATATATATAGTGAGAGAGAGAGAGAGAGAGAGAGAGAAGAGAGAGGAGAGAGAGAGAGAGAGAGAGAGAGAGAGAGAGAGAGAGAGAGAGAGAGAGAGAGAGAGATTATATGATCCTTATAGGGTAACTTCATTTTTTCCAAGTAGCTCAAACTTCCTCCCGAATATGCTCTCCACGATTATGTAATTTTCTCATTTTGCTATATATTATTTACTTGGTCTAATGTTTTTTCTGTAGGAATCAATTCTTTTGTGTTTTGCATTATTTACTTTAAGGTTTTTTTCATTGCCATTATGTGAAGTTGTACTAGTTTTTGGATTAAAATTACCTCATGGGATATTTAGCATTAGAATTAATAACCCTTATGCTGCTGGTGGCTAATTTGGCCCATACAAAAATGATGCAAGAAAAAACTGTAAAAATGAATGAAACACTGGCACATGGGTACTCATCTGACAGTACTCAGCGAAAGCTATCCAATGAATACCAATGATTTTCAAAAAATCTTTGCATCCTTGTACTTTGGAGGAAAGTAGCCTCAGCATTGGAAGGGTTAAGAAAGCATTAGGAGAAGAATCTGTAATCATCGGTGTATTTCACTGAGCATGAATACTATATCAAGGTAATTTATGGCTAATGCTGTACAATGAAATAGTAGATTGATATCAAATATTCATTCCCTTTTTCTTAAAACTATAAGGATAATGATTTCTAGATTTCTATATCAAAGAACTAGCTTGATGTATGTTTAAATTTATTTTGTGAGGTTCAGGATATTTCTATTTTGAAAAAAAGAATTTTTGTTTCTTTGAAAACTAACTTTAAAGCATCATGATTCAGAAATCAATCCTGGGCAATTGATTTCGGGAAACACCAGGAAAATTATTTTAGTTATCATTTGTTTTTTTGAAGACAACACACGTTGCATTTATAATTCTTTATGAATTAAAAAAAAGGTTTTATGATGAAGTGATATATTCAGAAATTCTTAAAACAATCTAAATCTGCTAAGATAGAATTCTTTGATTAATTAATCAATGAAAATGTGCAGTCACATTCATTAAGACTTTGCTTGACAGATGAATCCTCAAGATGTTTTATGTAATAGTGAACCACTTATACAGTGCTATGCATACTATATAGAAGAGCTCCAGGAAATGAATGCGTGTGAATTTAACCCATTTGTGCAAGTAGCTTTTAAGAAAGACCTGATGATTTCCAAGATTTCCTTTGGATGAAAGCATTTTTAGAAACATTCTTTGAATTATTTTAGTCAGAATCTGACCAAAAACTTTCTTCAGATATATTTGACGGATGCATGCGTTATTCCTGAGTCACTATCAAAAAGTATCCTAGATCCAGAGTTGCTGATTAGGTTCAGATTAAGATCTTTTGAGTTAAGAATCTTTCTTTAATACTAGTTAAAGCTAGTTAGAACCCTTAAACTTTCTATTCAGTTACCCTTAGATGGGTGAAGATTTAACTTTCGTAACTTTCTAGTCAGTTACCTTAAACTGTTTGTGGACTTAACTTTCTTAGCATTCTAGTCATTACCCTCAACTGTTTGTGAATTTAAATATCTTAACTTTCTAGTCAGTTACCCTCAACTGTTTGTGGATTTAACTTTCATAGCATTCTAGTCATTACCCTCAACTGTTTGTAGATATAACTTTCTAAGCATTCTAGTCATTACCCTCAACTGTGTGTAGTTCTTAAGATTTACGAATGAATTTCCAAGATAAAGAATCAATGGCCTTTTCAAAGTCTATCAATATTATCAACCCTTTCAAACTTAATTTTTACATTTGTTGATAAGCCTGAAAAATTTTCCCGACAAACCTCCCATAAGATTTAACTTTCTTAACTTTCTAGTCAGTTTCCCTCAACTGTGTGCAGATTTTTCAAAAACAAACCCTTTAAAAACGAACCCTTTAAAAACCAGCCCTTCTCATCAGCACCCCTTTGTGTTCCCCTGAGGTTGTAGAGATTCTTAAGGATGTGTTTGTGAAGTCGTCAATGTGGCCCCTCTGGATGGCGGGGGAGCAGCTGGTATTGGGGTAGCATGAGGGTACAGTGTGGGTATGGGGTATGGGGTACGGGTATGGACACCCTGTGCCGACGACGACATGCGAAGAGATGACACCCGGGCGGGTGCACTCGTGTATATCTGTTGGTTGGCGCCCAGACCATGGCATGGTGGGCACAGGGTCCACATGGCCTGAGTGCCCTACTTTACCACCACCACCACCACTAGCCAGCACATTCTTGGCATTCCAACACAGCTTTTTTACCGGACCCTATTCCTTTTCTTTGTGCTGCACACTCGGGTGAGATGTCACAGCAATTCAGGGCTCTTTCTTCGCTCACATGGAGTCAGCAATCGGGGCTGGAAATCTCCAGTGAATGTTACCCTTCCTGATACCCCTCTACCCTCTTTGCTAATCATTTTTTATATGTATAAAATGACTTGCTTTTGTGAAGGTGGATTTTAAAAATGTTTCAAAAAAATGTATTGGTTTTAATGTATATCTACAACATTGGATGTGGGAGGGGGAGTTAAAAAAACTGGTTTCTGTGTGTGTGAGTGAACAAGGAATTTCGCTCGATTCTGGGTATGTATGAATCTGCAGAGCTTTACTAATCAGTCATTTTGTAAATTGACAGCGGAATGTTGACATTCCTTCAGTGTGTGACACAATGTTGCTGATTTTACAACTTATTTATGCTTTGGGTTCCTTATAGAAGTGGATTCTCTAATAGTTCAGATATAAATTTTGGAATAAGATATAGATTCTCAAAATGTTTGAAGGAGTGTTGTCAGTTCTGGTCTGATTAACATTTTCTTCGAACATTTTCCAGAAAATACTTTACTAGAAAAGATGTCACCAAAAAAGTCAGATTTTTTAGCAGCTGCATGGATGAATGACTAATAGAAGTGTTTCTCATCCATAAATATTTCTTGAGACACCACTCTCTCTGTGTCCATTTTTATTCAATTCTTTCACCACTTTGATGGAGAGATTTTTAAAAAGAAAACCGATGCAAGAAATAGCTTTGAGAGAATGGAGCATCAAAATGTCTTAGAATATTTGTACATCGATATGAGAAAAATGACTGATGGAGTGAGAAGATTAATTTTGTCAAGGAGAGAAAACAAGTTAGCAAATTCATGAATATATTGACTTTCCTTTCCCTTTGGCTAGAACATGTAATTTTTTTTCTATTTCATCGAAGGTAGATAATTGATCAGAAGTGATCTTAGATGAATTCAGAAATTTGGGGTGGTGAATGGATTTCATCTAGCTCCTATTAGATCAGCCACGCCTATTGTATTATATATATATATATATATATATATATATATATATATATATATATATATATATATATATATATATATATATATATATATATATATATATATATATATATATATATACATATATATATATACATATATATATATACATATATATATATATATATATATATATATATATATATATATATATATATATATATATATATATATATATAAATATAAATATAATGCAGTACAAGGGTGTTGGTGCTTGTATGGGGGCATGTGTGCTATTAAAAATTTTATTTTGAAAATAAAATTCTTCTCTGGCCTCTGCACTAATCATACCAATTCAAAATTGTAACTTAAAGAGCTTGATGGCTTTATAAAAAAGATATAAACACTTGAGGTAGATGAAAAAAATGCATATTTTTATGTTTGTCTTGCGCTGGTGTGTGACTTATCTGAAGCATCATTTTATTAGATTTTAACCTGTTGTGCAAGGACAGATATTTGTGAATTTGTTTAAGACTTGACAGGCTGGGTTTCACCTATAATATTGTAATGTTTAGCTGATCTGACAGGGGCTAGATAAAATTCACTTCAAGTGTCAGGAGTTTGAATGCAAACTATTGATCCATTTAATAGCAAACATTTCTTATCAAGATATCAATCCCAACCTGCAAGGACATTGATATTGTAGTACATGGGATATTCAGAAGTATATCGAAAACAAAAAAATATTATAAATAGAATTTTGGATTTAGTGCGTACCATTTGAACTTTCTCAAAGTAAACACTTTGTTTTTTTTGTGAGGAAAATCTAATCCTTTTTTTCTCATATGCTATTCTTAATTTGCATAAAAAGCTTTTCTGATAGAATTGGAATCTTCTCAGTATGATGTTAGTTTTTTTCTTTCTTTTTTTTTGGATATAGGTAATTGGAATTGAGATTGGTCAAATATAAAAAAGATGGATTACAGATATTGGTTTTGAGACTTGTAAATATTCTAGTAATTTGAGAGATTTCTTTTTAAAAAAAATAGTGACTGAATAAAGATTATTGAAATTTACTCAGTATCTAACCATCTTTTTGTACAGGTATGACTGATATAGATTGGGAGAAATTCTTAAACAAAATCCTTTATTTACCACATTTTATTCTTCCGTTGTCTAACCTGCTGTCCTAAATCAATTCATACCCAGAATTGATTTTTCCTTATGTGAATAAGTTTATAATTTCATTTTATTAAATATTGTGATAGGCAATACAAAAGAAAGATTTTTACCAAACTTTTTTGGTAGAGGTTCTCAACCATTTACTGAAAATAAAATTATGTTACCCTTTCAGGAAACTGGATGACTATGATGATATTTGTGCTAGCAGTGCCAGGATAAAAAACACTAGGATTTGGTTAATAAACGATACTTAAGGAAAAGCAAAAATGTCTCAAGCGAAGACCCTTTTCTGAGGAACAATTCTTCTATGAATATTTCCATTGTTTTCAATTGTCTTAAATCTGTGAAGCTATTGGACAATATTAAGGCTATACTGAGTAAAGATTATGATCTGACATCCTATAAGTTTAATACTTAAGTAATTTACGGCAACAACTACTTGTACCTAATCCATTTTGATTTAAATTCTATTTTAATAGAATACTTATTCAAAGGATTACATTAAAACATTGGTCTTTTTTTCGAAATGAATAGAAAAAGTAGAGAAATATTATTTGTATGTAATTTTCAAAAATCAATCATCGTTTTCCTTGATTTTAATATTGCTTAATTTAGTAGTACATTGTAGACTCGAGAAAGCGCACTATCGCTGCTGCTGTGATGATGATGCGGCATGGAGGCGGGCATCGCTGATGCATATTCATGTCCAGTGTCTTAGCCATAAGCAGCAATTCTAGACTGTTTTGCAACCTTATATAACCTGAAGTGATTCACCAGCGTAGCACTCATATCCTGCTCTAAATCTGCCGCTTAATTAGTGCTTAGCTGGCTTGTCTGGCAGGCCCGGATACCATATTTCAAAGAGGGGGCTCCATCTAAAGAGGGGGTTCATTTTCAACTTAACTATCAATGTGATTAGGGGCAGTATAGCAAGAGAAAAATGCCAGTGCTGGTCTTGAGGTACTCCCCTTGGTTGCGGGATGGCAGGTGAATGCCGGTAATATCCTTGGCATATTGTATAAAAATGGCTGTACTGTAGTCGCGGTGCAGAAGGCATTTCTGAGGTAAAGCAGGAAAGCTCAGGAAAGACATTAATAATTCAGAAGTTTCAGGAAATATGAGTTTAAAACTTAACAAAATGAAAATGCATTAAATCATTTTTTTTGCCATTAATTTTTATAGAGGGGCACTTGAGAATGGGGGTATTTGCTATTTATCTTAAAATTCAATGAAGTATGTTTAAAAATTCCTTAAAAAACATGTCCTTCAAGTAACATACATTTCCTTCTAGATTCTTGCTGAGGATTAAAATTCATGGATGATTTTATAACTTTGCTAATGCCTTTACATTGGAGCTGATTTCTCTTGAATATTTAAAGGAAGATGTTCCGAAAAATTGTGTTTAAGTTAACCACAAATAAGGTACAATGGAATCTGTTGAGAAATCCCTAAAATATATATTTTTCTCATCAGATACTTTGATACCTTTTAACGAGGTCTCTCTTTAAAGTTGTATTGAATGAAAATTAGGTGCTCAAGGTTTAGAGATGCTTTATAACTATTTCAATATCTTGTAAATTAATAAAAAAATAAATCAGAAATATTTCAAGTTAATTGTTAATCTGAAATATGAAGACAACTTTCATTGAAATATTTTGTTAGACTCCTTTACACTTAAGGGAATTTATGCCTCTGAGTCAACTGCACACAGGGGCAGAAAGGGGCTTCATTTGGAAATCAGTTTTGATCTCATCAGCACAATGACGCAAAGAAGGCATATTCCAATATGAAATGCTAAATCTTTATATGAAGGGGCATAGAGGTATTTCTGTAGTGCAGCTATTTACACCAGGTTGTCAATGTTATGGAAGGGCTAGCGCTTGATATTTCAGGTATTCATTCAGTATTCAAATGTAAAAAATCAATGTCAAATCTGTTTTTTCACTGAAGTACAATAACATTGATATTCTTATGTTTTGCTTTGAAAGGGGGATAGGACAAACAACTGTACCCCTTCAACAACTTCATTACAAGTATTACAATATAGAAAATCAATGTCAAATCAGTTTTTTTTTTATCTTAAAGTACAATAACATTGACTTTTTTATAAATTTGTTTTGCTTTGAAAGGGGTTGATTGAACAAACAACTGTACCCCCTCCCCTCACTTGTTTTTACCTCCTCCCTCCCAGGTAGAGAGATAGAACTTGTTTTTACCCCTCACTTGTTTTTACTTCCTCCCCTAGTACAGGGAGTTTGGAAAGGTTATCATGATGTTCAGTGCACATGCTGGCTTGCGATCTTGTGTCATCTTAGTACTTACTGACGCTCACATGTGGTCATTTCCGCTGCGTCTTTTCTTAGCCTGGTGGCTGTCATGACGACGACGCTGCTCCTTTAGGCTTGTTACTTTATACCACCATCTCCCTTCTGCCACTGTCTGACAGACATCCTCCCTTCCTCCCTCCATCCTCCCTTCCTCCCTTCATCTTCCCTCTCCCTCCATCTTCCCTCTCTTTCCATCCTCCCTTTCTCCCTCCATCTTCCCTTTCTCCCTCCATCTTCCTTTCTCTCTCCATCTTCCCTTTCTCTCTCCATCTTCCTTTTCTCCCTCCATCTTCGTTTTCTCCCTCCATCTTCCCTTTCTCCCTCCATCTTCCCTTTCTCTCTCCATCTTCGTTTTCTCCCTCCATCTTCCCTTTCTCCCTCCATCTTCCCTTTCTCCCTCCAACTTCCCCCACCTGAAAATTCAGACACTTTTCTTTCAAAAGATTTGAGAGTATTATGCAATGCCTGACTTCTTTTTTTATAGAGTTTCTCCGTGTGTCACTTCATACAGCCCCCTCCTGCCACCATCTGACAGACATCTTCCCTTTCTCCCTCCAACTTCCCCTTCCAGAAAATTCAGGCACTTTTCTTATTATGCTGTTAAGTAGCTAAGCCAAAACCAAATAAGAAGTAAATTAGAAGTAATATTAGCATTTAAGAACCATTGCCATGTGTGGGTTACCCCAATCACCAAAATTAAACATCAAAAAGAATCTTCTGGATGCTTGCATTCCATCAGATTCGTCAGAATGACTTATTGACAAACTCAATGATAGAGAGGTCATTGAAGAACAGCTAGCCTCATCAAGAGGCCACACAACTTTAATTCAAATCCTTTTCAAAACAAATCTTCATTTAGAAATTATTGGCGTGGATGTCGTAGCAGCACTGTGGCATGGCTCCGGGCATTCAGTGGTAGGTTAATATATGAGAGCGAGGCTAGGCAAGTTCACTTCTTCATTACAGGAGAAATTACCAAGAAAATCCTCTTGTTTTTTTTCTAGTTATTGATATGAGGATTAGCGATCGATTTTAATTGCTTAAGCTTGTTCACCCCCTGTGCACTCCAATGGCCTGTAATCTTTCCTCTATCTATATTCCATGGCTGCCAGAGTTTATTTACAGTACCCTCCTGTGGTAGTAGTCCTTCCTCGTATCAACCACTCGTCCAGCCACGGACAATATGGGGAAGTGGTGCATTATGGCCGAGGTATGTGGTGCATTATGGACAGATATTTGCATATTTATATGACATGTCATTAATTGTGGGCTGCTGAGGGTTAATGTGTTCAGGGCCGTGATTAGCTTGAGTGCCCATATCGAGATGAGATAAACAAGGTTGGTCCTTAATTGATATGTGTTTGACAATCCTAAAGAGATTCCAGATCACTGACATGCTCTTCGGTGCTGTCCAATCGAGAAAATTCTGATGTGCCTGTACATTATATTATAAATCACAAAAATAATATCAAAAAATGATAGTTTAAAGCAATGTTGCATCAGAATGATGCATCAGAAGTGAATTAAGATATGCCCATACATTGCAATGAATAAGAATTGATAAATATATAGGAAAATGAACAATTTATGTTGTAATAAAATAGAAATAATCCAGAATCATTTACAAAAAATTTAGGTTACGCTAGCTGCATTTGATAATGGTTTTATTTCATTCAAGTCAGATTCAATCTGGATTTTTTCCATTTTTAATGTCATAAGTTTTAAATTTTTATTAAGGGTTTATTATGTAAGCCATTAAGCAAACAATTGGCAAACTTTAACCAATTTGTTATGTGTTAATTCATAAATTATACTACCTTTTAATCATGTGTTTTGCAAGGTGAACAAAGTGATTTTTAATTACTCACCTGGCGTGGAAGTAGGTGATATGAGTAGACATTTTTCAGTTGTAACTTGTTGAATCTCAGGGCACCTGATATCATCTACATACTACTTGACAAATTGCCGGGCCCACTATCTTGTTTTGAGTGATGAAAAGTAGGATATTGATGATCTAACTGTCATATATATCAACCTCAGATTTACTCACGGGCCCATAAATCAATGAGCGGAGAAGCTTTGTGTACTAATTAAAATCACTCGCCACCTTATTGCTGCTACAATCAGGAGTCATAGATCACGCAGTACCATTCCATTGACGGGGCTACTATCTACTATCGCAGTTTGAGGAGTATTTGCGTTGATTCTATAGAAGTAGATAATCCAATGTATGTATTGTATTATCCATATCTCATTATCAAGCATATTTTATCAGAGATAAAGATAAATACAGTTCTTTTATTTCATCCAGGTTCTAATGCTTCATAGGACAGTAAATAGACAAATATAGATGTTTGAAAGTTAAAATTAGCTGTAGAATTTGCTAATTATAATTTTTTTTATTGAAATCACCTGTATGATGTATAAAGCAGTGGGGGATTGCTGGGGAATACTGTATGTGCTACCTGCAGGGGGATAGATTTCCCTGCTCCAGCTTGTGTACGTAGAATGTGGAAAGTGAAAAGATCGTCTTTGATTTATACGGCCAGTAAATTAGCGCGCGTGGACAGGAAACAATGGTGGTTAGCGCGAGTTCCTAGGTGGGCCAGAGGTTCTCCCTTTCAGCCCAGTGTCCACACGCAGTGCCCGACATATGCCGCCCCTCCGCGACCCCCGCCCGCGCCCGGCCGCACCCGCCCGGCCCAACGCACACCTCCCCCTGCCCCCACGCTTTGTTGGAGGGATGAAATTGAAATATGAAGTGGGAGGGCCAAGGGGTCGTTAAACACAATGGCCTCTTAGGACAACAATGGGGGCAGCTTAGATAGCCTGTCATTGGGAGCACAAATAAAGCCTATGGTCCAGCCACTGCTCTCCCATTAGGCCATTATCACCGTGTTTTATGTGCTTAGATCGTCAACATCTCATTATGCGCCACTTGCAGTATTACACACACTCCTTCCCTTCCCCTCCTCCTACTACTACATCTCCCTGGGTCTCTCCCACCGGCCCAGCCCCTCTCTCCTCCCCCCTGGCGATGCAGCCACACACTGGCCAGTAGAGCAAGAAATTAAACAGCCAAAATTACCAGCAACACACATGGAGTTAGAACATTCTTTCCATACTCAAATATAATTCGCTGAAACATTTAAAAAAATAATTTTTTAATCATTTTTATTTTTATTCTCCAACATGTCAACACAGGGTACAAATTCTGTTTATAAAAACAGATATTGGTATATAAATACAATGCAGGGATATATAAATATATAAATTGGCATTCGCTGAAACATGTCCATTATCGGGTGATGTTGAATTCATTCATGCTTAGAACTTTCTGTATACAATTCAGTATGAGCCTATGATGATTCTGAAATTATAGATGAAGCAAGAATCACAAACTGTTTGAAAAAAGTATTGTGTGTTTGGTCTTTAAAGAAATATTTTTCAAACAAATATGTTCCTAGAGAAGTTAACATCTGAAAGACTTCAACAAAATTGTAAGACATTTCGGGGTGCAACAGGCATTGAGTGGTTAAACTCAAACCACTTTTAAGTTTTTGAAAAGCTTCTAGAATTTACCAAGATAGGAATAAAATTATACTAAAAAGTGTGTTAAGTGAAAATATATATATATAAGTTTGTCGCTTTTGTATTTTTTCTTTTTATGAAGTATTGGAACCATTTGCTCCACTTTTCATTTTAAAAAATTATCTGATTATATATTTAAAAGTCATCATATTACAGGGAATACTTATGGCATTAGAGCAGGGGGAGTATATTTCTTTTCAAATATGTGATCTAAACACCTATAAGCTAAAGCAAGGGAAGTTTTTTGTTGTGTTTTTTTTTCTTTCTAAAAGCCTATTAGGTAAGGCAAATATATATGTTAATTCCTACCAAACTGTATCCCTGTTTAGTGCTGGTAAATTTCATGGTTAATTAACTGTCATCCTGCCATCACATTTTACTGAACTGCTTATCTCCTTGGGACTCCTCAGTGGACATGGGTTTGAGATATACAAGTGGTACGGAAAATAAACCTCCACCCTTATATGTGAAACATTGTATAAACCAGAGATATAATAACTCACCCCAGGTAGTGTTTCTCTCCGTATGAACTTACTAAACATTGAAATCAGTGGTCGATGCAAGCATGATGTATAGCTTATTGAAATACCATTTTCTCTTAAAAGTATCAGGTTTAAAAACCAAACCAGCTTATAAAAGATACCCTATCTCTAGCTGAATCTGCCTAATTTATTAGTACCCATAACAACCCCCTATGATCTACCACCCCCTCGCCAAACCTTTAGACAAGGCCAGTTAGCTTATACCGCAGTCCCTTAAGACAAGCTTAAGTGTACTGCCGAATCTTCAGCAGTAAGAACATAAATCATAAAAAGTGTTTGGTTTCACTGATATTGGATCAAAAGTGAGAAGAGTAGGAAGTGCTTTTTTTCTTTATTTTATGAAATACTTTTATCCTAATGCGTTGAGACAGACATTACCTGAATCTAAGGAGTTATATAGCAGTATGCTATCCGTGCCTTCAGGGTAAAGCCTTTGAATTATCAAGACTATTGACAACAGATTTATGAAAAGTAGCAAGCTGGTTTTCAAAGTAGTGGCAAGTTGTAATCTTTAGATGTTTCATGAGCCTATAAAAATATATGACAAAAAAAAATCAATGATAACCTGCCAGGGTAGGTTTATCATTACTAAACTTTTTTTTTTAGATTTTCTTTGTAAATGTATTATTTTTTTCTATATCTTCATTGAAATCAAGATCCCATACTCTTAAAATGAACTAACTTTGAAATTCTGTATTGCATTATCTTTAAGCCAATCATGCCTGTAATGTCCAAGACATCCTGACTATTTTTGTAATATCTTTTTGACTGGGACATTTTTTCAAAAATATTTGAAAGTGTCATGTTCATCAGATGATCAGAACCCAACCCACAATCCATCCTTAAAATAGTTTGTGAGTGAGTTAAGGATATATTTCAAAGTTATTGACACTTTTTTCCATTGCTTTTTAGAGAAAAAAAATTCATCACTCTTCCTTATATCAGGATATTCAAATTTTCTCAGAAATGTGATATATTTTGTTACAGGTATGGAGGTACTTTGATTAAAAGATTGTCATCCTCAGAACTTACCAGGAAAATCATTGTGTGGTTGCTAAATTGATAGTGATGAAAATAACTTGTTGATGAGGCCTCCCTTTTTTTAAAAGAAAGAAGGAAGGTTGTTGGTTTTGGTGAAATGAACATTACTTTTAAAAATTATTTTCATGTTATACTTCCATAGAAAAGATGATATTAGTCTTGCCTCTTTAAATCTTTTGGGATGACCGTGTTGGTGATTGAACACCAGGCACAAATATCTAGTTGTGAATAACCTGAAAAAAACTCCATAATTCTGAGCACTGATCTTGTTTAACAGTAGACCACAATGTATACAGTGGTCAGTGGAACATACATAGATTTAACAACTAAAGGTGTGGATAAGTTTATAAAATACAGAAATTCAATATATGAAGGATCATATTTACCCTCTGAAATAACGTGATGATTTTTTATAAAAGTTCAGACAGTGTTCGAACTTAAAAGTATTCAGGTTGACAAGATGCGCTGTGCCATACTTTTCTTGAATTGGGGATTCAATTCTTATTGATACAGATTTTAGATCAATACCTTTTTTCAGTGAATTGATAGAGCGAATGTGTGATGAACATAAAGCTAGCATTCGTGTTCTGTCTCTCGTTTTTGTTATACAACAATATGTATGTGAATATAATATAGGGATGAGGATGTTAACCATATAGGTATGGACTTTTTTTGTTTTTTTAAAAAGGGAAACATTTTAAATGAAAATCAGTGGTGTGTCTCTGGTTCAATATTGTTTAATGTATACCCTATAACCACTATGTTTCAATCTAGACAGTAATAGATATCTAGAAATTACTTTTAAGGGAGGGGTATGCAAAAGCTGATGGTGGTTTTTAGCTGTATTCTAAGAAGGCCAATATTAATGCTATGAAAGATTTCAGTTTATAATTTGATAAGAGAATTGTTGTGGAGAACCCCTTTAATCCCTGAGTACCCTCAGAAGGGGCACATGTTCGTCACAGCAGAGGGAGGGGTCGTAAAGATATTCCCTGCTATCTGTCTGTCTGGTTTTGCACCTGTCTTTTGCTATATTATTCACCAGGCCGATGATAAAAGTGGAGAGAGCGCGGTCAGACTTTTGTTGCCTTGAAGTCCCGGTCCAGCCCACCTCAAGGCCTCTCACTATTACCAATGGAGTCCCGGATTGTTGTGGCAATTTTATGCTTACCATAAACTCTTTTTGACATTTATAGCAGTTTTAAACCCGGACTGACCCATGCAGGCGGTGTGACTTGGGGACGTTACCGTTGGTCCGGGGGATTGGTGTCACTGCTTCCTTTCTCCTTGCTCCAAGCGGTGCCCTAACCCATTTCTACAACGACGGACGCCGAAGCCGCCCTCGGTCAAAAGTGTGCCTTCAAACCTCAGGGTCCTGCATCATATCAATAACAATCGCTAGCAGGGCGCCCCAACAAACAAAAATAGCCTCTCTTTCCCATGATGGAGAGGGTCTCATGTTCTTTATAGAAAATCTAGGTTAAACAAAGTATGAACATGTTATTAAAGAGGGGATATTCATATACATTACCAAGATAATTTCAATATCTTCTTTACCGAAACTACTTATGATATTGTAGAAAAAGAAAGATATGACTCCTTTTCACATATCATTAGATTTGTATTCATTTCTTGATGAAAAAAGGGAAGTGTATATGTTAAGATAAGATTTATTTTTGTCAAGAAAACCCTTATAGTATCTGTAAGCTTGATATTGGGTTAAACTTAAATCAAATTTGAATAATCCTGCAGGTCCACAGTAAAAGTCGAAAGAAATGGTTCCCTTTTTCAAGTGTTTCATGTATTCTCATTCTTATATGAAATGAAAGAGAAAGAAAGAGAGAAAGAGAGAGAAATAAATTCAAGTTTAAACAACTTGCAATAAAAGATGAGAGAGAGAGAGAGAGAGAGAGAGAGAGAGAGAGAGAGAGAGAGAGAGAGAGAGAGAGAGAGAGAGAGAGAGAGAGAGAGAGAGAGAGAGAGAGAGAGATGTTCATATGTTCCCTTCACTGATCTTAGGATTTTTTTGATGCAATCTTTAAATTGGCTTTGAATTTTTAAAATGTATTTGTAAAATTGAAACTCTCGAAATAAGCGAAATGGCAACCTTTAGTTTTAGGGGAAAATTATGATTATTTTGATTATTGAGATTCTGTGCTTTTACTTCCAAGATATTTTATTAAGATTCTGTGCTTTCACTTCCAAGATATTTCAAATTGACCAAGTGGGATGTATATTCAAAGAAGTATATATGGTACCCGAAAGAGGTTCATTAGATTAATTTGGTTAAGAAATTCCCATTGTGATTATGGGAAGGCCTGGTTACTCTATTTTCATTGTAAGCCTGTATTTCCCCTTGGGATGATGATGATGATGATGATGTCCCTGATGATGAGGTGGCAGGGCTGCCCTTGTTTCACACTGCTTTGTTCTTTGCTCTCGAGGAGGGGAAGTTAGTGGGACTACTTATCTTACCTGTCTTCCTCCTCTACCTGCTGGACATCTGTGGGGCCATTGTCTTTCCAGCCAGACAATGCAAGCTGTCAAGGAGCATCTGCAGCACAGACACCTTCTTCTTAAACTTGAACAACCTCCTGCTCCTCCCTTCCTCCCTCCCTCCCCTCCTCTCCTCTCCCCGATTGCATGCTCAGTGGCCCATACAAATAAGAAAGAACGAGAAAAAATAGTGTCCAATATCTCAAACGAAGTTGTCTTTTCCTGTCTTGGAAACAATCTCCATTCCATTGGGAAATGTTTCACTGAGTTTTAAAGTTGTCTTAACCTTTATGCTGCTTGTGGCTAATTTGGACATTAAAAAATGATTCAAAAAAACCTGAAGAATTGCTGAAACCCTAACACATGGGTACTCATCTGAGACTACTCAGTGATGGCTATCTAATGAATGCAGGGTTTATATGGTTTTTCAAAAATCTTTCAGTCCTTGTGTCTTGGACAATAGTAGTCTTAGTATTTAAACGGTTATCTGGTCACTTCCGTACTATTCACTTGGGTTCTTCCTTATAGCTGGGTTATGTAAGTTGAATTCATGCCATAAGTTATTTGTATTGTGATGATTTTAATTTTGAGAGTGACTTTGATGACTATGAGATTAGACAGTCAACTTTAATCAAAAGCACTCCTGAGGTTCAAAATTCTGTATTAGAGTGGATCATGATGATGATTTTAATGATGTTGACATGGATGGTGATGATGACGACCACCGAAAACAAATTGATGAGAAAAAATTATGGCCCACCTTGACAAAACTTCTGGATGACATTTCAAGAACTTACAGGCAGTGCTCCAGAGGTCCATCATCAATAGAAGACACTTTTCCTAAAGATCCTAGACGTCAGGTCAGTGACGAGAGTGAAATGAACTCAGTATGATTCTTCTGTTTGGTCAGGATAAGATCTGCACTTGGTAGCTCGCTGCTGCATGTTGTTATTTGGGGGGGATGGAAGCGCATTGGTCTGTGCGGACAAAGGGCTTTGATGGGACAGCGTGTCAGCGGCAGAGATAAGTCGCTAGTGTTCCTGAAGCCGGGTGCTATCGGCCTTCCAGCCCCGTTCACCAACACTGCGGCACACTCACGGCTCTTACACAATGTTATCGCACTGAAATGCTTGGCTTCTTCCACAAGCTGTGCCGGCGCCACAAAATGGACACCTGGCCAACTGGCAAGGTTGCGATAACCGGCGCACAAGCATGCTGCTGTTATTATTGTGGAGCTGTACTGTGGAGGGGAGGTGGGTGGTAGACAGGCCTGTCAGGCCAGGGACACACAGTATCTCAGGGTACCGCTGAGTCCACTTTTTAGAACTACAGAGGGAGTTCATTTTTAACCCATTCATGCCAATAGAATTTTTAAAATATGAAAAAAATAAAATAAAAATGTCCCTGACGATATTGGTGTTTATTTTTTTGACCAGGGCAGTTTTTGGTAATATATACACTTCACCTCAGGGTACAGGGTTCACTTTCTAAGCTACAGAGTGTGTTCATTTTTAACCTATTCATACCTGATGAATTTTAAAAAAAACAAAAAAACTTCTGACTTTATTGTTGTTTACTTTTTGACCAGGGCATTTCTTTTGGTGAAATATTTGAAGGAGAATCATCTACTCTTTTACAAATACTGCAAATACCCATTCATGCCTGCAGAATTGAAAGAGAATCTGACTATATTGGTGTTTATTTTTGGACCAGTGTGTACTTTCGTAAAAATATTTGATGGAGAAATACCAATCAGAAATAAATCATCTACTCTTTTACAAATACTCAAAGACAATACAGGATAGTAATAGAGAGGGATTGCATTATTCATTTCTTAGCAAAACCAGTAAAATTGGCATTCAGACAAACCTTTACCATTACTTCCTGTTTGGGGATTGCTGAAGCCAATGAATCGTATCTGTGTCCACAGACACTAAGCTTAGTTTCCAATATAATCAGTGAAAGGTTGTATATTCTCAGTGAGAAAGTAAAGTTTGAGATATGAAGAAAGTTGGCCCTACCCTTCACACCCCTATGGACTAGCAGCTGCAGACAGGACAGGCATATCACCCTAATCCTGCCAATACCCCATTAAAGGGTGGGCACCCTGGACTACCACAACCCCATATGCCACAAACACCCCTCTCCCTTCATCTCCAATAAACAAAGAAAATATGGACTGCAGATTTGAAAAATGATTTTGGCAATTAAAGAGAGCCCATCATGGATGTCTTGAACCCCATCCGACCAACAAAAGAGGGTGGCCACCCCTTAGCACCCCCATGCTAGGGCAGGAGACCCCCCGGTCCTCTTTCATACCCAGGATAGACAGCACCCCATATGTCACAAACTTTCTCAGCCCATCATAATCATGAAGAGAATGACATGGAGCGCTGCTACCCAGGGTGGTTATGAGTGATGACTGGAGCTTTACCAATTACACAGTGTCCATCATCAGTGGATTCCTGACCTCCTCCAAATGAGGCACCCCAACCCTAACGACCACCTGATAGGGCGGGCACCCCTACACAGCATTTGAGGCAGACAGCACCCCATATGCCATGTCCAGTGAAACCTGTAGGAGATGAACTCCTGTAGACCAATATGCACAGGTGAAGCATCTGGAGTACCTATATGTACTTCAGCAGCAGAGAATACTATTTATCAGCCATGAAGAACATGTCTAACCTTATGGAGGTAGTGATCTTCTTGGTGGTGGTGATGATGATGATGATGATGATGATGGTGATGATGATGATGATGATGATGATGATGATGATGATGATGATAAAGATGATATGGATGATGATGATAAGGAGGAAGATCTGAGGTCCCCTGTCCGTAGGTACTGCTCTGGGGACAGCAACTAGGGTGATGATGATATTAACAGTAATGATCAAGACTTGATTGATTCCATGATGATGACGATGACGATGACGATGATGATGATGATGATGATGATGATGATGATGTTGATTGCGATGTAGAGGAGGATAAGAAAGAGGAATTAGGGATAGGGGTCATGAGTCACTGAGAGGCCTAGCAGGACATGATAAAGAGAACAGGCCTGATGATGATGGGGGGTGATGGTGATGATGATGACGATGATGATGATGATGATGATGATGATGATGATGATGATGATGATGAAGATAGTCATAAGTATGAGGAATGAGCAAGAGGGGGATGAGTAGAAGGTGTGTGAATTAAATGGAGAGGGTGAGAGTTGAGCAAAACTGATGATGATTGTAATGATGATGATTATGATGGTGAAGAAGATAGCAATGAGAAAGAGGAATTAGAAAAAGAGTATTGGTTGATGGTTAGAGGTTGAATGCCAGCAGATATCTGCTGGCCAGGGTTGATGATGATGATGATAATAAAGAGGAATGAGTAAGGGGAGTATGAGTGGAAGGTGTGTGAATTAAAGAAGGGTCAAGAATGAGCAGACGATGATGATGATGAGGATGATAAGAAAGAGAAGAATGAGGAAGAGGAGTATGAGCTGATGGTGTGTAAATTAAAGAGAGGCTGAGAGCCAGCAGACCTGATGATGGTGGTGATGATGATGATGATGGTGATGATGATGATGATGATGATGATGGTTAGAAAGAGAAGAATGAGGAAGAGGAGTATGAGTTGATGTTGTGTAAATTAAAGAGAGGCTGAGAGCCAGCAGACCTGATGATGGTGGTGATGATGATGATGATGGTGATGATGATGATGATGATGATGATGATGATGGTTAGAAAGAGAAGAATGAGGAAGAGGAGTATGAGTTGATGTTGTGTAAATTAAAGAGAGGCTGAGAGTCAGCAGACCTGATGATGATGATGATGATGATGATGATGATGATGGTAAGAAAGAGAAGAAAGAGGAAGAGGAGTATGAGCTGATGGTGTGTAAATTAAAGAGAGGCTGAGAGTCAGCAGACCTGATGATGATGATGATGATGATGATGATGATGATGATGGTAAGAAAGAGAAGAAAGAGGAAGAGGAGTATGAGCTGATGGTGTGTAAATTAAAGAGAGGCTGAGAGCCAGCAGACCTGATGATGGAGAGGCTAACCTTTGTGGGAGATCCCCCATTTGTACCGAGCAAAGATTGATTGCCACATAACACTTGAATACCCTTGCAAGGACAGACAGTACATTAAGGAAATTAAAAACGTATCTGGGCTTTGTTGGCTCACCTGAGCGAATCGATGTGCCTGCACAATACACACAGGCGCAGGTAGACTTTGTCGGTGTGCTATTTGCCTTAGCCCCCACAGAGGGAAGGACAGGTCTGGCTAGATTGTTGCAGGCCAGGATCAAAGGCGATGGAGGGCCTTGCAGGGGACCGTGGTGCATTCATCTCCAGACCTGCAATATCAATCAGCGACCATAGCACCGATGCCACCGCCGCTGCTGTGGAGGATCTATTCACAGCTGAAGTTCAATACCCGTCACAGGTTAGATCAGGTATTGGTGGCTACACACACTGCCAGGCCAGGGATATGATCATATTTCAGTGCCGTAGACACATTCAGAAGCTTTCTCTCAAAGGGAACTCATGGAGAGCAGAGGGGGGATTGTTAACAGCACAACCAAAGAAACGTGCCACTTTGACTAAAAGGTTGTGAGTTTTTTTTCACATTAGGAATGGGTGAAGAGTGAAGGTTGAATGTCTCAGACCCAGTGCAGGCACTGCAGCTTGGCATTATTCTCTAACTTTTCTTGGAGGGATCTTTTGGAAGGAGAGGGAAGGGATTGTTTATAGAAAGAATCAAAGATCAGGAGACCTGTTTCTTAAGGGGATCTCTTGGAAGAAGGAGCGAGGATTTTTTACAGGCAGAATCAAACAGTAAAGGGTTTATACTAAGTGGTCAGGGGGGGGGGGGGGGGGGGGTGTGTCGAGCCATACAAGGTGGAAACATTTTAAGTTTTACACACAGTGGTCCAGGGGGTTGTAAGTTTTATACTAAGTGGTCAGGGAGGGGGGGGGGGGGGGGGGTGTTGAGAATTGAAGAAAATTTAGAAAAACTTTCCTTGATGTAAATATAACCATCCAAGGTGGAAGAGACTAGAACTGCTCCCTGCACACATACAGTGGTTTAGGGGGTTGGTGAGGGAAATTGGGGGGGGGGGGGGGGGTGAGAGCCACTGGAACTGCCCCTGCACACAGTGGTATAGGGTGTTGGTGAGGGAAATGGGGGAGGGGGGGGGGATGAGGGCCACGAGAACTGCCCCAGCAAAGCTCTCTACAGAAGTGGTTGTTGCAGAAATCACAGCAAACTCCTCGAAGCAGGCAGCAGCAGCAACGGTCACACCTTCACACCTCATACCTGAGCTCAAGCCAAAGCATGCATTAGAATGCAAAACTGCCTCGCCGCTAATTGTTCCAGTTATTACCGTGCCAAAGAGCTTTGGTTGCTATAGTAACATGCAAATTAGGTGCACATCATGGCCTCAGATTCTGCCAACTGGAGCATCGCAAAGACACAATGATCGGAGAACAAAAAATACGGATTCGCCCTTGAACCTCAGCCGTGAGCCAGTGAGTTCCAAGTTCACGTTGGTCGGGCACAAAGAAATATAATCCTCTGCTCCCATTTCAGCTCTCCGCGTAGACCACCCCCATGATGTTGGTGGACACAGCCATCACATGTTTTCTCATCAAACGAGGCTTGCACGCTGCATAAATTAAAGCCATTGTTTTCGCATGCAATTAATTTGGAGGTTGTCAATTTAATATGGAAGGGTCTGTGAAACAAACAATTCTAAATAAATGAGTACTCAAATATTGATTAATATATGAAACATCTCAGAAGTTGTTTTGAAAAATGCTGATAAAAATGTATCCAAGATATCGGTAAGACAATCACGAGATAACTTTGAGTCCTTTTACCTGGATTATTATTTGAATTTCAGCTGTATATTCAGGTTTAGTGATCAGATGACATAGGTACTCAATAGTAACTTGAGTTTGTTTATTTATTGCCCTTTGATAGCAGCAGTGTTAGACAG
Source organism: Maea johnstoni (assembly GCA_963942565.1). NCBI lineage: Eukaryota > Metazoa > Annelida > Polychaeta > Spionida > Magelonidae > Maea > Maea johnstoni. Next base: position 32,167,264 of record OZ012686.1, read on the forward strand.
GCCTGTATTAGATATCTCTACTGTAATAGTTTGAATCGGCATCCTTCAACATGCTCGACGTGCTCGCGCAGCGCCATGACTCAGGCAGCAGCTCCCTCTATACAGGCAACGTGAAGTACAAGGGCAATAAGGGCTCAAGAAGTAGTAGTAGTAGAAATAGTAGTACTATTGTAGTAGTAGTAATAGTAATAGTAGTAGTAGTAGGAGTAGTAGTAGTAGTAGTAGTAGTAGTAGTAGTAGTAGTAGTAGTAGTAGTAGAAGTAGTAGTAGAAGTAGTAGTAGTAGAAGTAGTAGCAGGAGTAGTAGTAGTAGTAATAGCAGCAGCAGCAGTAGTAGAAATAGTAGTAGTAGTAGTAGTAGTAGTAGTAGTAGCAATATTAGTAGTATTAGTAATAGTGTTGGCAGCAGCATCAGCAGTAGAAATTGTAGTACATGGAGTTGTAAGAGTGGAAGAAGTGGTAGGGGAAGAGGTAGAACAGAAGAAGACAAAATAGAAGTAGCAACAATTTTGTAGCAGATTATCCTTCAAAACTAGTATAGCTGGTCAAATCTGAATACCATCTTACATCCTGCACTTATTTAAGTGGTATTTTGATAATGACAAATATGGTTTGAAATAAGGTGTTTTGAACATGTTACTTCATAGCATCTATATCCTATATACAGTGAGAAAAAAATGCTAGATTGTAAGGATAAATATAATCCACTTTGTGAAAGAGGATGGATCTTAAAATAAAATGTCTTTGTAGTTGTTATCAGCAGGTGTATACACACACACACACACACACACACATATATATATATATATATATATATATATATATATATATATATATATATATATATATATATATATATATATATATATATATATATATATATATATATATATATATATATATATATATATATATATATATACAGTCAAACTTGCCTCAACGACCACTTCTCTTAAACGACCACTTGCCTTGAACGACCGTTTCAAATCCCCCCAAGGCAATTCCCTGTATATTTTACCTTGATTAAGCGACCACTCGCTTGACGCGACCAACGACCAAGAAATCTTATCCCTAAGAGTAAATGGTCCTTCATTCAACGGCCACTTGAATGCCTAGATGCCTTGTATTTTGGAAAGGGCGCAATAAAATAGTGAAATAATCGGTAAAAATTTGAAAGTATATCATTCTGAGGGTCCTCAATTAATGATTTTGTTCAACTTTGATTTTTCTGAATTGTTTCATTCTTAAAATATCAATGAAGAAATTTCAATAAACGCAGCTAAACATAACAACCTCAATATTTCGAGGTCATTGTTGGAAATTCTTTGTTTTTTTAATAACCTCGCTCAGATCCCAACCCCTTCTTAAGAGACCACCTCCTTAAAAGACCACTTTTGCCATTTCCCTTGAGCGGTCGCTTAATAGAGGTTTGACTGTATATGAAATTGCTGCCAACATGGCATTTGGGCATTATTGCCGTTAATCAGCCCTTTGGTCCAAAACATCATCTACTACTTTTCTAATTCAGTCTGCCAGGTCGTATGGCACAGACCTGATTACAGTAAACCCAACATAATCCCCTCTCGCCAGCATATTATTGTCTTAGATTTCAAATTATTTGATTGACAGGTTACCTATAGATATCATGCCTCAGAGAGTATTGACCCAATCTGGTTATCCATGTTCCTGTTTTGAGTGCTGATAGGTTGTGGCCCTGTGCAGTGTGTTATGAGGGTGTGTGTTGGAGGTAGTGTGTATTGGATGGATAATGACCAGTGAGAACTTCCTCCACCTGGTTTCATCTGCAGCACACGTCAATATCTCCATTGTCAGGTGGAAAAAATATCTCCACCCAGGTGGGGAGCCCAAACAATGCTCCTCTAGGGCAGATGTTCTATTCCGCTTGTCGCCACATTATTTTAAGGGCCAGATTTCATGATCTGCTCATATCATTTCATATCATATTCATGCAAATTATTATTTTCCCTTACTTATTGTTATAATCTTTATATATATATATATATATATATATATATATATATATATATATATATATATATATATATATATATATATATATATATATATATATATATATACATGTATATGTAATTGTATCTTATTTATGTATTTTACAAATCTACTTTTATCTCCCAAGTTTGATCTGCCATTCTCCATACCTATATTTTCTCCATACCTATATTTTCTCCATACCTATACTTTTTACATTTAAATTTTGAAAATTGATTTATACACTATTCATCCACTTTTGACATTTCACTCATTTCACTGGCTTCTAAGAAATCATAATCATTGTGGGTAACCCTATGTAGGTAGACTCATGCCTGTCTGGTCTCAGGAGTCTCACTTGATGCACATATATATCTTGAGGGCCTCCGATAGTAATCTGACATAAATTTACATTTAGAAGTCTATAGATCACTGCTGACAGTGCATATCCTGAAGGGCTGTGTGTTTTAAGGGTTAACCCTTCCAATCAAAATGACACCAAGATTTTTGAAAACCATCTAAACCCTGTCATATTGGTATTCATTGGATAGCTCTCACTGAGTACTGTCTCAGATGGGTACCCATGTGCCAGGGTTTCAGTAATTTCTGGAGTTTTTTGCATCATTTTGTTTTGGCCAAATTAGCCTCCAGCAGCATAGGGGTTAAGGTAGCCGTGGTCTCTCAGCTGCTGCATGTGAGTGGCTGAGAAGTGTGCTGCACCTTGAGCCTGACCTGTGTTACCTGTGCAGGAACCCAGTATAGGTGGTTAATCAGAAAGAGTAGGAGCGGGGAAAGGTGAGCGCTACTACTACTACTCTCAGCAGTGAGAGGAATATGTGAGCAAATTAAGGATGAGGGCTCTTCTTGAACTTGGGGCCCCCAAGAAATTTGAAACAGTGTAGGGTATTATTTTTTAAGTATGGAGATTTTTTAGCTGGAGTATGTTATCTGCACTGGAGGAAGGTTCTTAGAAAAGGCTTATGTAATCTTACTATATCCGTAGAGTTGAAATCTCAAGGATGAGGGCTCTTGTTGAACTTAGATCCCCAAGAAATTAAAAACCGTGTAGGGTATTATTTTTTAAGTATGAAGGTTTTTCAGCTGGAGTATTATCAGCACTGGAGGAAGGTTCTTAGGAAAGTCTTATGTAATCTTACTATCTATGCAGTTGAAATCTCAAATCCAACAGTTCAGGGTTTCTAAGCACAACGGCTATGTGTCCAGAGATTCTTATTCTTATCTTTATTTTTTCAAAGATATGTATATATTCTCTCAAATTTATTTAAATTGATGATATTTTATGAAAGTCTTAATTCATTATGTAAAATGAGTTTTTAGAATACACTCTTCTCTTCTCTCTCTTAATTCATTGTGTAAAATGGGTTTTTACGATACACTCCTCCCTTCTCCCTGTACACTTTTTTGTAAATATCAACAGCATCCAAATAGCCAGCACAGTTGACCTCCGTACAGCAGCAGGTCCACATGTTGTATTGTGTTCCTGCGTTGCTGAGGACCATGGTGGCACCAGCAGCTAGCTATTAATCAGTTAATGAACACCTCACCCGCAGAACCTCTGAGCCGGACCCGTTTTTCATGTACACCATTTTCATCAGATAACTGCTTGCCCAGTTATTAGTCTAATTGCCACAGGTAAGGCGAATCTTTTTGCCGCTGAGTGCAAGTTTTGCAGCAGCGGTGCCGCTGGGAACTTAGATGAATAAAAGAATGGATAGGTAGCAAGAGGCCAATTACTATATGCGTTACAGTCAAGACCTGGCTATCCCAAGGGTCTCGAATCTGGCCTCATTGTGAGGGCTCTCGTATTGTTTACATAACAGAGAAACTTGCACACCAACATGCGCAGAATGCAACTTTTAGGCTATTCGCCACATCCAGGCTGGTTTTACATCCACTTGTTTTTAATGCTCTAAGCTGGGGATAATAGTCTATTGGTACTGTAGACTTGGGTAGTATTGACAGGTAGACGTCACTTGGGCTGGACGACTGACAGCCCGGTGCGCCTCACTGGTTCTTTGATGTCCTGGTAATGATCTGCTTCTGCTGCTGCAGAACAGGTCTCCACTGCTCCTTAACCCTTTCAATGCTGAGGCTACTTTCGTCCAAAGTAAAAGGACGCAAATAGTATCCGAGGATTTTGACGATTTGCCGTAGCTGGCCTAACATACACTACTTAGGTTTGAAGTCCAAACTCTCAAATGTGCTTCCTGGAGTTCAGCTTTGTTTCCTGATCAATATGGCATGCATCAGCAAAACATCGTAATCAATAAACACATGAATATACACCCACTCGCCCGTGGCGCCATCTATGACCTTCTGAATGAAAAACTGATCTGTGTCTCATGATTTTCATTAACTCACTGCTCCAGCTATATCTGCATGTACATATAGTGATGCATGTCAATTAGACAATACCAGAGATATACATAACCTGGGTTGTGTATATCTCTAAAAAAGTAGCAATGGTTCTTTCATTGAAGTACACAAAAGTGGTGCATGCTGGAAATGAGTATTATCCCCTCAATACAAGTGGCGCCACCTATAAAGCGCAGCGTATCAGTGTTTATCTCTAGTGTTTCTCCATACCTAACCAGTACCAGTGGCGCCATCTTTAGAGCAGTGGAAATTGTGCTTGTAGCAAGTAATTATCCAACCCTACGTAGCTGTATCATCCATGCAATTGCTCTTTAAAGAATATATTTTCCATCTAATCAATGGGTTGTGTGGGATTGAGGCTATCTACCCATTGCAGTGCAAGGAGGACCTTTATTGGTGGTGGCGCCATCTATCATAACTCTCATCACTATAGTGGTGCCCCCTAGGTTACCCTGATGGTTGCCTGACTCGATGTGCAGATTGCTGCTAGATGTTATTCATGCATCTATATTTTCACATTTATTCATATAGTCAACCCCCCCTCTCCCAACTTCAGCCCTTTTACCCATGGCCCATATAACAACAAGGCGTGTGCATTCATTCTATTAGATACAACTTAAACCAAACTTGCATTTGAATTATTGGCTATCTCTGTATGATGGAAAGATAATTTGATGGTAGTGCCCACCTCCATTATTTCACGGGTTTTCCTGCACTTTAAATCATTTTGTGAAATTAGTTTATTGAATAAGATAACATGCGAGGAGCACGGGAAGCCACCGATGAATAAGGTGTTATTTTATGGGGACATCCCCTCATAAACAGGCTTACTAGTTAAGTCATAACCCGACACGTTTATGGACCATTGTTTTCATTAAAGGCACCATCAAGAACTATTAGGATCTCCCTTTGCACAAAAGGCCTGCCCCCTACTGGTCCCGAGGGTCAGCGCGAGGGGCACGGTGGGTGTAGAGCAGTGGCCATGATAAAAGACATAGCCCCACAATTGCGTTAAGCGACTCTGCCGTTGCTGCGAGCTGGGGGAGATGCTTTATGAGATGTTCTTCATGGGTCACACATAAAGTGATAAACCTCTCTTGATGGAGAGATGCTCAATTCAGCAGCATGGGAGAACAACTGGAAACAATAGTTTTATCTCAGCACTGATACGAGGAGGAGGAGGAGGAGGATGAGGATGATGATGATGATGAAAACAAATATTTAGAATTTTGGTGTATTCTTCAAATCAAAACAACAAATATTTATGATTAGATGATGATGATGATGATGATGATGATGATGATGATGATGATGATGATGATGATGATGAAAACAAATATTTAGAATTTTGGTATATTCTTCAAATCAAAACAAAAACAAATATGATAAGATGATGGTGATGATGATGATGATGATGATGATGATGATGACGAAAACAAATATTTCGAATTTTAGTATATTCTTCAAATCAAAACAAAAAGAAAAATTCATGATAAATTCTAAAGAAATAGAGTAACAATTAAGTAAGTATTAAGAATTTTGAGACACCTTTTATATGTAAAAGAGCACAAAACTGTACAACTACTGCATGTATGGTTTGGGCAATGATGATAATCATGGTGCTGATGATGTTGGTGGATTTTGAGATACATGTATTAACTTTGATTCAAATCACCAGGTAACTGAGGTATCCAGAATGACCTTTAGAAACCAAATTTCATATCACCTAACTTAGTCAAATCACCTAACTCAATTACCCTGAATGACCTCGAAAAGCATAGGTCCATTTACTTAAATCAGGTATCCAGAATGACCTCGCAAACCATAGGTCAATATACCTGACTCAGGTATCCAGAATGACCTTGAGGGCCCTGGTTGGCTTTCAGATTGAATCACCTTTTACTGCCCATCTTTATAACTCTTGTATCCAGAATGACCCTGAGAGACCTATTGAGAGGACTGGTCAAATCACCTCTCGCTAGAGATCCTGAGTGCAGGTGCCCAGAATGACACTGGGAGACCTGGGCAGACAATAGGTCTCATCGCTTACCACTCGGAACCTTATGTTTCTGCATGAGGAGAAGTGGCAGGGAAATCCTTACGGGGCTATTAACATTGCAGCTTTGTGCACTTTGAGAAGAGATTGGTGTTTTCGGATGATATTAGGAGCGCATTAAGAGAGGGCAGAGGATTTCATAATCTAATGGAGTCATGGCGTGGCCCATTAGAGCATTAGACTCCAGTGACACTTTCCACAGGGTCATCCTTTAATGCCAGCCGAGATGCCTCTCCAACTTACTCTGCGTTGACCTTTAGCATCGCCAGTTTGCCCCCTATTGCCGCGCCTAAGTGAGAGAGTGGTAACGGGCCCTTCGTGTACCATCCTCACCTCCCTTCCCCGCTCTCAGCACCGGCACCTTTGACACCAAGCTTTTTCGCTACACCAGCCTTCCGCAGGCCCCTAATGTCATAAAGTTTATTGAGAGTAGACATTAGCCACGGAACAACCTGCCAGCTGACCGAGGGACCCCTTTTTACCCAAGACAACGTGCAAATTGGATTTCTTCCTGCCAGAAAGTTATTATCTCGATACACAAGTTGCATCCTGAGGGGATCGTGTGAGAAAAGGTAAACAAAGGCAAACTCTGAGATAAAGTTTCGCGCTCATCTCATTAGACAAATGGTTTATTGTTGGCACCTACAGGTTAGCAGGACATTAAAAGGTGGAGGAGGAGGACAGGTACCGCGGCTAGCCTTTGCGCTGCTCGAGAAATTAGCGCCAGATAAAACTTGATTACGACGCAGTGTGGCGCACAGCACATAAAAAAAGGGCAAAGTGACTTCTATGGGATTCTAAAGAGCTAAAGAGAACAGGCACAAGGCAGGGAAGGAAGGGATATATATATATATATATATATATATATATATATATATATATATATATATATATATATATATACACATGCCAAAGTTGGAGATATATCTATGAAATATGCTGGCCCTTTTTTCAGGTAGCACCTGCATGAATTGGTTTAACCCTTCCAATGCTGAGGCTACTTTCATCCAAAGCACAAAGACCCTAATATTTTTGAAAAACATCTAAACCCTATCATATTGGTATTCATTGGAAAGCTCTTGCTGAGCACTCTCAGATGAGTACCCATTTGCCAGGGTTTCATTTATTTTTCAGGTTTTTGCATCATTTTGTATTGGCCAAATAAGCCACCACCAGCATAAGGGTTTAAGTGTTTCTCAAAATTTTTCATTTTCAAACTCTGTGCCACTGTTTCATGCATATCACCATGGTGCTGCTCTTGAAGGTGAAGGAGCTACCTATGTAAGATATAAACTCACTAGAACCATGCTGGCTTTCTTGAATGAAAAATTAGGCTAAGCTGCTCTTTCCCCACAATGGAATTAAAAGCCTAACCTCACCACAACCATGTCTTGTATGCCAAGGTTTCTGCTTGTGGCATATCAGGCAACACTGGGCAGGACGAATTGCATTCTAAAGCAGTGTTCACTACATGATTCCTTGAAAAAGAGAAGATCTTGCTTTGTATCCTGGCTCGATTTCTTTTTCAATTCTTAAATTTTATGATATTTTCTGTTTATATATAGAGACAATGATTAGGGTATGTTTAATGGGGTTGAATTAAGAGGGTTTTGGGCAATGTTTTCATCCACTTTCACCCATATCAATTAGGTTTTTCAACTACATGGTTGACTGTTGATGTACTTAAAATGCCTCCGAAGACTTTGTTTGAACCCCCTTTCATTAAAAGAATTCCAAAACAGAATGCAGTATTGGGCCCCCTCTCCATGTAGAGGGAAGGTTGGATGTACATGTTATAGGTGTAAATAGGGAATTGGAAATCCTTCAACCCCCCCATTGCTGGTCCCCCCCCCCTTCCCAGTATATTATATAGTGGAGTGTATACATAATTAGTGTAAAAAGTGAAGCCAGCAAGTGGCTGCTCAGTCCTGTTATTCCCACACTCTTCCTCGCATCAGACCTCCCTTTGTCGTTTGTCACCTAATCGCGTTGGTCTTGCTGGCCTTCAAAGACATCGCGCCAGGACATGAAGAGACTCCCAAGCCATACGACTGATCATCCTCTTTGTTTGATTTCTTCTCCCTCCAAGCAGGAGAGTTGCCTCGTCCCACGTTGCCTCAGCAGCATGTCCGCAGGTCAGGGGGATACGAGAAAACCAAACATCACGGCGCAATGGCCTTCAGTGTGCAGCACTGTGTAAACCCCTAGTACTCATGTTTGCAACAACAACAACAACAACAACAACAAAATGAATAAATAAATTAATAGATAAGATAGAATGAAATGAAATAAACATAAGATAAAGTAAAATAAGAGTCAATAAAACTAAATAAACATAAGATAAAGTAAAGTATAATGAAGTAAAATAAAATAGAATAAAATAAAATAAAATGAAATGAAATGAAATTTAAAAAAACAAACAAAAAAAACAATTGAAGTATTCCAGCTGCCTTGTCTTGTTGTTTAAAACTTCCTTTTTGAAACGCTAAGGTAAGGGATGAATTTTACTTTTGACTTTTCAATGTATTTTACATTTGTTTAAGAGTCTTGACTCCTATACATTTCCTCATTCCTTCCACTAAAAGTCTTGTTTAACATAAATGGAATTTCCAGTATTACTTGTGTTGAAAACAGTAAACCTTTTCATATGAATAGAGAGTTTTACCCCTTTAGATTTAAATAGATATGAAAAATGGACACACTAAGACATTATTGGATATTTGCACCCTTGTTGGAGCTTGTTAAACATGTACTCAAACTTAAAACTATTTTATAGAGGTCACATCTCTCCACTGAATTTGCTTGTTGATGAAGCATTCATTGCAGAGACGTATCAGTATATGAGTATGGCTACTTGCAGAGCCAAGCTATGTGTTCTGCTTGAAGCAATTCCTTTCCTGTAAGCACATGGTGAGTCCAGGTAGACCTTGATGGCATAGGTGTGTCTGAAAATCTCGTTAACCTGCAGCCACATGGCAGACGTGAGTTTGCTGGGCGGCAAGTTGATAAGATGTCTGCCAGCACAGCCTGCCGGCCTCTTTCAGCTAATCAATTTTTGGTGATGGCATGCTAGTTCTATGAGTCCCAACATGAGACTGTTCTGTCACCAGGCGTTAGGCCAGTAATGTATGACGCTGGACTCACTGGCCTGTGAAGTCACCTCTCAACCCTACATGTACCCTCAGCGGATGGAGATTGTTTACAGCATTCAGGGATACTAAAAATAAAGTTAGTAGATAATAATACCAACCCTCTCTCTTTCTCTTGTCTCTCTCTCTGGCATTCTCTCTCTCTCTCTCTCTCTCTCTCTCTCTCTCTCTCTCTCTCTCTCTCTCTCTCTCTCTCTCTCTCTCTCTCCTCAGTCAAGCCTGTGAACAACAGGAATACTCTGTATGAGGTGATTGGAGTAAAGAAGACTTAATCAGCAGCGATGTTGGAGATACAACTTGCTGTGTGCTGCCCTTAAATCTCCCCTAATACCCTGGCAACTTAAGGATTCCCTAAACCTTTAAAACCAGTTTAAAAGTTCTGCATGCATTGTTTTTTAGCCATGGAGTCCCTGGGGTTCATTGCAAAATTCACAGACAAGTACTCTATATAAAAAAGAGTATATTTGCCCTTTATAGACTTTACAGCTTTAGTGGTAATGTATAATCCAATAGGATTTACATGCAGGTGGTCAAATATCTGTTTGCTGACTTCACAGCAGGTGGCTCAGCCACTATAGGTACATTGCACAGGAATGTGCAAGCAAGATAAAGACACACAGGTGCTAAGGTTGAAATTGTAAGGGTTTTAAAAGCAATTAACATGTTGAAGGAAACTGAATACTCAATGCTGAAAAGATGGCTATAGGAATGGATATTTTTTTTGATGTTTTGATATATGAGGCTTTTTTTGACCTGAATAGGAGTAAATCATATGATTCTGTTACTGGTTCTCTGATCTCCAGCAGGAGAACTTGACTCTGACTCACTCCAAGGACAGAATCAAGCAGCCAGCAGACAATTGATCTTACAGGTCCGATTCCGTTTGGCTTATCTTGCCCAGGAACGGAACTAGTGGCTTGAGTGGATGTTTCGTCCTATTGGGGGGATCGGGGAAGCGCAGTTGGATAGAGACAGTTCAGATAGCAGGTTTGATGAAGAAAACCTTCACTTGACCTCTGATCATCCAAACTGCTCGGAGACCTAATTTGAATATTGCCATAGCTACGACCTTGCTTCTCTGCGGCCAGCATTGATTGGTATGCGCGGTATTGGCGTCCCAATTGGTCAAGGCATACCAATTACCCGACTCCAACCATTATCATCAAAAAATGATTTAAGATGTCGCTAAGAATAAAAATTTCGCTGGCGAGGAGGTGGAAGGAATCCATTCCGATCCTAATTTACGTGATGCCGATGCTTCGTAGATCATCAGGGATCTCGGCGATGATGCGCAACTGGCCAATGGGCATGAGGGAAATTGTGCCAGATGATCTGGCGGGGGCCGACCTCGGTGAGGCGAGGCTGTGGGGATCAAGTGCCGGTAGAGTAATCTCCTGACTCGGCCCCATTATCCCCCTCCTCTTCTTCCTCCTCCTTCTCGTCCTCCTCCTCCTTCTCATCCTCCTCCTCCGCCTCCTACGGTGGAGTGGCGGTGCGGTAGCGGCCTCGCCCTAGCTTTTGGCTCATCTCTGTTTTCACCAAATCATTCTCTATGTAATCATGAAAAACTACTCCACACTTTAGAACATACACAGCGCTTCATGTGCCTTATTTCAACAACACTGATGATAGCCTCACCATCCACGCCCCCTCAATATCAAACATGTGGTAAACAGCATTTTTGCCAAATTCAATTCACACAGATATATGTTTTCATAATGGTAGATTCAATTTTGGTCAAATGCAGGGGAAAAGTTCATTTTGGCAGCAAATAAATGTCAGTATCATTCAAGGTGGCATTTTGAAGCTTTAAAACCCTCTTTCGATCTAAGTATGGTAGTGATAACAATAAAGCTTTTGATGATGGTGATGATGATGATAATGATGATGATGATGATGATGATGATGATGACAATTATGATGATGATGATGATGATGATGACGGTGGTGATGATAACAGTGGTGGTGGTGGTGAAGATGCTGGAGGATTTTCAGAGACCTCTCAGGTCCGTGCCATGCCACAGTAGGAGGGACAGTTATTCTAGTTCTGCCCTGTGATTTACAGGCAGCCAGAAATCTTAATGGCATATAAAAGTGGGCAGAGAGATATATAAGTCCACGGCGGGTGCCCTATGGATGGGTCTGCGTGCCCTGCAGGCCTCCCGTCCCTCTCGGTCAAGGACATGGAGCCCAACTGCCGCCTGCTTTTATAGCACAAACATCTCAAACTGGCCACTTTTTATCCAGCTATTAAATCAGTCTGGCAGTAAAGGTATGGTGGCTAATCTGGACTTGGTCACTAAAGGAGCGGCCTGAAACCCGATCGGCGCACGGGAGGTGCCCAGATGGGCATCCACGCACCAAGGCCGCAGCTCGGCCCTCGCCCGGCCGGAACAGGCATGAGACATGCGTGGCCGTGAAACACGATCCGTGCCAAAAAACACGCTGACCTCAACAACTGGGCATAGGTCCCTGACCACTAAATCTACCCCTGGCCTGCTGTTTTATGTCCTCAAAGCCTAGTCAGGTTTCAGCCAACTATTCACAGCCCGCGATGCGAATTCCACCTGAAGTGTTCACACTTTATTCATTTATATGAATCTATCTCCTCTATCCATGCCCCTATAGTCAGCCTAACTGATTTAGATATGGTGAAGCCGTCCTGGAGAAAGTAAGGTATAGGTAACTCTATGCTCTGTTGATTTATTAAGGTTAGTGAATTAAGTATGAACAGTTTCCAATCCCTCGGCTCAGACCACCCAAGGAAAGCCTTGTGAGGGGTCTTTGATAGCACATGGTTCTACAAGGGTTTTTACATGATACTTAAATTGATTGCCTGTAAATCAAAAAGTGATTTCAGAACAACAGGTGGCGCCTCAGCAAAGGGCTGGAGGGAATCATTCTTTTAAAGTCGGTCACACTTATTAGTATTTTGCAAACTTTGCAATAGTTGCAACTGCATAATCAATGTGGGTTTAACCTTTCCAATGCTGAGGCTACTTTCGTCCAAAGCACAGGGGAGGAATGAATTTTGAAAATTGTCTAAACCTTGCCATGCTGGTATATATTAGATAGCTGTGACTGAGTACTCTCAAATGAGTACCCATGTGCCAGGGTTTCAGTCATTTTTCAGATATTTTGCATCATTGTGTATTAATTACCAACATTAGCAACCAGCAGCATAAGGGTTAAAGTTGGTCGCACTTACTAGTGCTTTGTGATAGTTACAACTGTTGTCCAATTTTACTTTAACCGGTTCCTTTTTATATTTGAACATAAAACATTGAAAAACGATGTACTTTATCAATAGTGGAATCTTAGTGAAGATGCAGTTAGTGAGTTTTTATCAGATGGAAGATAGACTATATGATGAATTGCATAGTATTGTATCTTTCTTGATGCAGACAAATGTGTAAAGCAACACAAAGTATATTTATGTCTCATCTAACTCCTAGGTCAAGTCAAGTCAAAAGGCAATGAAACAAAACAAGACATTGATGAGAACCAACAAAGTAAAGGAAGCAGAGAATGACTCAATCTTGCATTTACTGGCTATCAATGCCAAAATGTATGCTAGATCAACAAAAAAAAAATATTATTTATTTGTGACCTCAAAGTTTGTATCTCATTTAAGTATCACTGTTTTATCAAAAGCATGATTATATCTTCCTTAGGGCCTTAGCCAACAGGAAGTTGGTCTACCACGTCCTGAAAAAAAAACATCTTTGGACTGCCAGGAGTAGGTCAAGGATTTATATATCAATTTCAAATAAAATGCTTTGATTTTACTGAAGATAACATTCACTTACGAGATAAGTTTTTAAATGATATATGAATGTCTTGTTGTCTCCTCTTGAGAAAAACACATCAAGAATCGTTTGATTGCACAATCTGGGCACAGCATACCTGATGGGCGAGACCCTGGGCTTGCCTACATCATCGCTGGAAGAAGTAAACAGCAGTGTACATATTTCTGGTTATGGATTTCATGAGCGAGTTGTACCCAGGTTCAGGGAGTTCAAAGCAAATGATGTGCTTAATTGGTGGAGCTAGTGGTCCAGAAGATGTGTTTTACTCTCAAGGCTAGCCAATACACTGAGCTCTGTCTGTAGTGAGTCCTGTGTACTGACCCTGGACCGCTGCCAAGACCGCTTGTTAATCTATCTTCCTTACCCCTGTCCTATCCTAGACTCTTTACGCAGCTAATGTACCATGGTGAACCCTTCCAAGGGAACCCTTGCCCCTTTCTACCTGGGGACAGCTAGAGGGACTGTGGTTCTGAGAGAGGGAGAGAGAAAAAGAGAGAGAGAGAGAGAGAGAGAGAGAGAGAGAGAGAGAGAGAGAGAGAGAGAGAGAGAGAGAGAGAGGGGGGCACAGAATGAGAGAGAGAGAGAAAGAGAGAGAGAGAGAGAAGGAGAGAGAGAAAGAGAGAGAGAGAGAGAAGGAGAGAGAGAGATTTTTCTGAGATTACGGCTAAAAATGATCCCATGTGTCCTACATGTGTCTCTCTGTATACGGCTCCACCTGTCTTTGAGAGCAGCATTCCCTCAGGTTCCCCCAAAAGGCTGAGGAAATGGACATCCACCAGATGAGTGTACAGAGAAGGTATGCTGATGCAGTGCATGTCCCTTGCTTCAACCTGCCCCCCCCCCCCCCCCCCCCCAAGAAATGCTGAGGATGGACATCCCCTAGATTAGTGCATAGAGAAGGTATGCTGATGCAGTGCATGTCGAGGCTTGTCATTTTCCTCGGTCCACTTGAGCCGAAGAATGTCCCATACCCCGGCCTGCCCTCGCCCTGTTCTTGACATGCCAGGCTCTGACCAGGACATGAAATTATTAGCAGCACCTGGCGAGATCCAACTCCTACTCCGCCACCACCACTCTAAGTTATTTATGGAGAGTGACCTCCTGGGAGGGATGGGTGTTTTACTGGGACCAAAGTCTCCTGCGCTGACACTCGGGCCAAGGTTTTTTAGACTAGGACCATGCTGATCTGTCTCAATCTGTACACACTCAGAATTCTCCTTTAACTCTTATGCTGCTGGAGGCTACTTTGGCCAATACAAAATGATGCAAAAAACTTTTAAAAAATCATCTGAGAGCACTCAGCGAGAGCTATCCAATGAATACCAAAATGACAGGATTTATATGTTTTTCAAAAATCCTTGCATTCTTGTGCTTTGGACGAAAGTAGCCTCGGCATTAGAAGGGTTAACCTGTACACACTTAGAATTCTCCTGAAAAAGGATCATCTGGATCTACCATATTTTTATGAACAACATTTGAATAAAGCCTCAACTCGCAAAATATTTGTAGAGATATTTTCATGGGATGCTTTTTTTAGAAAGATATCTTTGAAATAGTCTGGCATTTTAGAATGCTATGGGCATGCATGCACATTCAAGTAGCAGCCAGAATTAGCCTGAATGTTTTAGCAAAATATAATTATTAAGACAAAGCCAGCAATTTTATATCAAATGCTATCGAAATCATTCATGAGGACCAAGATCTTTTTACGAGTATCATAGATCTAGAGAAAATATTGATGGGTTAAGCTGTGGGGTCAGCTCAGACATGACTACAGGAAGGAAACACCTGACTCTGAAGACCATCAATTTATAGCATGATTTAATGAAATCAATAAATTCCTCTCACCCAGATATTCAAGGAAAATATCAACAAGAAAGAAACGCTAAAATATATGTCTCTCCACCTGAACTTCCTGATCTAGCTGCACGCCTCGGGTCAAAAACTGATATCTTTCTCCAGTGCTGAGAAACTCAAGTGTACTTAACACCCTGTGGAAAGTAGTGAGCAAGAAACTTTTACTGTCGTGAGAGAATAATTAAAATTCACTTTCACAATATAATGACCAGGATACATTACTTGAGTGGGGGAGAAGAAGTGCTGGATCTATGCAGATTTACTAACTCTAAACTGTGTCTACCATGATGTAGTTCTTAAATTGCTCACCAGTTGGCACACAGTGATATTTTTCCAGTTTCTTGATTCTGACTGACCAGTGTGACCACCCTTGGTGCCATCTATCACCAGGCACATGAACTAACGCCTAGGCATTAAGCAAATGATTGAAAACAGAACAGTGAAAAGCATGATTTAATTAAACCATAGACTAGGAGCTAGTCTATGGTAGCGGGAGACTGAGCCATCCCCTGAACAGTCTGTCGAGAAGTCCTTTCTGATGTAACAACAGGACGGCGGTAGATTAGGCCTGGCCTGTACTTGTTAAGGTTGGCCAGGCCTTCACTCCACCCAGATAAAGAATTGCCCTTCTATAAATTACCCCACCTCTTGACAAAAATACAGGCATTTTTTCCTGCTCTTGGTTGATATGAGACCATCTGTTTTAAGCAAGAGGATACGCCTATAGCCCTGTCCAGTCTATATTAGCAAGGCCAAAGATAGCCAAGGTTGATATTTATTTATGAGTAAGGAACGTCTTCAAGGAATTAAGCGTTTTTCCAAGGTAGCTGTTGTTAAGGGAGGATGATGATTTGATT
>OZ012686.1:32183597-32206097 GCA_963942565.1 Maea johnstoni
CACACAAACACACACTAGCTCTCTCTCTCTCTCTCTCTCTCTCTCTCTCTCTCTCTCTCTCTCTCTCTCTCTCTCTCTCTCTCTCTCTCTCTCTCTCTCTCTCTCTCTCTCTCTCTCTCTCTCTCTCTCTCTCTCTCTTACACACACGCTTTCGCTCGTCCTCGCGATTTATCTATCTATCTCGGGTGACTATGTCCAATGGATTTGTGTATTCCAGTGGCTTTTCCTCTATGCTGCTAACCTTTACTCACAATATTCCCATTGCTACCCCTTAATTGTTGATTAAGGTACCGGGCCTCATTTCTCTGAACTGCATTGCTGTAAATACCCGACTTGGGAAAAAACTAATCCTTGAAGCGTCAGTTGTGCTTATTACAGTTGAGTGGTCAGATGGAAGAAGGCTGAGCCATCTTGGATGATAGGTTTGTGCGGGTAGGGGTCAAGCAGCAGGGGCTGAGCCGGGGAAGGAGGTCTGGGCTGACTCCTGCTGGAGGATCTAGAGGATCTCCTCAATCAATATCTACCAGATCTGCCATACCAGAAATTCTCAGTAATTTGGGACACTTTTTGACAATGGCAATTTATATGGGTTGAGGGTGGTGTTTTATGAAAATACTGACAAAACAGAATGATAGTTGTCCGTACTTTGTGAAACAGCTACCAGTGATAGATCAAGGGTGGTCTATATTTCCCAATAATTATTTTGCAAAATAAGTATAGTGGCCCAAATTCCTAGGGTGGTCTAAATTTTCGAGAATTTACGATAGGCCCAGTGAAACTAGCCTCTTGTTGCTGCCTTCTGGCACGGCTGATTTATTCATTAGGAAGGTGTTTGTTCAGGGTATATGTCATTATATGATTGGCTATCTGTAAGTTGACCTGTTGGCTTTGTGTACCTTTAAAGGGGTACAAATATTGCAAGCGGGAAGGTGTCTTTGGAATCTGGTGTTGTTGTCAGCCTGAGTCACTAATTGACACGAGAAAAGTTCATGCCGTGTTTTTGTTTTTACTGCAAATAGGTGGATGAGGAGGGGGTGATCGTGACGTACCTGTACAGAGGTGCTTATCATTTTTTCCTTTCATTTATCTCTCACTCCTAATATCAGATACCGAGCAGGAAATTTAAGTTCCGATCTAATAAACATGGAATTGATATGAGTGAATTGAATATTAGTCTAAATGATAATACATATCTAAATGATAGGGCAGCCAATGACCAAAAGTGGCGTGACTTTTTTGTAGTTTAAGATGTTTTGGCAGTAAATTGCCAAACAATGCTGAACAATGGTTTGGCATGAGCAGGTATGGCAGGGAGTAGGTGGGAGTTGTGAGGGATTGTCTGAGGGATAATGGCACTAGAGACTATGGCCAGTTGATTGCAGGGCCCAGATGTAAAGTGTCACAGCAACTGGTGGGTAGGACCCCATAGTGGCCATAAAACCCACATAACATTATCGTAATGGAGCCCGCTTACATGTGCCTATCGCATCTCCTTCCCATGCTAACCATAATGCACCTTAATCTTACCGTTATTGGCCACCGGTCCCAGTGAGTGGCTGGAAAATAACGCTGCTCTCCTTCGCTTGACCGGTCCTTAACCGAGCCAGCTGAGGAGAAAATTCAGCTCAAATGTCATCCGTATCAGATGTTGAATAAATGTGCAGGCTGTTGAAAGTGTGCGCAGTGCCGAATCCCTCTTGTGCGTCTTCTCATTTTATGACTGCTTTTACGAGGATTTTGTGGCTGTCCAACAGATGCTTTGCAGGGTCCATCAATTTCGGCGTTTGTTAGTCTATCAGGGGAGAGAGCCAGGCAATCACACACTTTGTATGGCACGCTCTTAAACACACAATATTAAGAGTGCCTCTTGTAATAATACACACACACACACATACACATTTATACACACACACACACACACACACACACATATATATATATATATATATATATATATATATATATATATATATATATGTATATATATATGTATATATATATATATATATATATATATATACATATATATATATATATATATATATATATATATATATATATATATATATATATATATATATATAGATGTAGATATAGATGTAGATATAGATATATAGATATGCTTATTCTCACACATTCACAAGTAAACATATGTATGGCTAGGCGTCATTATTGTGCTTATCAAGTGATAAGTGATTGTATTAGAATATTTGGTATTGGACCAAATTCATTCTTTAACATCATTTGATATTGCATATAGATAAAACATCTTATGAAGTATCATTTGAAGCAGTAACTTATTCATCATAAAGTTTCATTTCTCTATTTTCATTTTCGTTTTTCTGACTCCCCCCATAAGCATTGTCTTTGTCATCCTGTATAACGACTCTTCATGATACAAACAGATGAAAACAATAAACAATATTTGTTGAATAAACGATTAAACAAAGGACATGTTAGAATACCCAGCTGTATTATAAGTGCACTGGGTTAGATGTACACTACTGATATGGAGCACTCCTTCGTCCAGTATAGAATTAGCCAGGTTTGTATAAATATGTGATATGTAGTAGAATCAGGCCAGCTTCATTTAAGAAACAACAGTCCAGTCTCCTTGCGAGCCACTCACTTGATACAGTTCATGGGGGCTGGGTATGGGCTGGGGGAGAATATAAAATCAAACTTGACATGTATTGTTGTTGTACGTTCTTTCCTTGGTCATGTTTTATAATTGTCTTTCTTTACTTGCAGGTAAGAATGACCGCCATTGTCCTGGCACATGGAGCGGTGAGTTAGTTTTTTGTCTCCTCGAGCCTCTTTGTCCTTTGTTCATCTGAGGACAGGAACCAAGTCCTGCGTCGTAGTTGTCGTTGTCGTCGTTGGCGCAACGACACCAAGGACTGAAGCGCCATATCCGTACCACAATGACCTGCCTTTATTTTTTTTTTTGAAGGGGATGTGGGGCAGAGATAAAATGTGCTTTACTGAGGTCACTTTCTCTGTTCCGCACGGGGCGGTTGGATGGCAGGACACGTCTTTTGTCACCATGAATAGGAGCGCAGTCAGTGGGAGCTATTTCAGCCCAAGCCTCCAGCTGACGGAAGAAAAAGATGTCATCGCCATGCCCTGATAGATTGTCATGCGGGATCCGTGAAACTCATTTGCATATAGTTGTTTTTTGAAGAACGGGACAGGGCAAAAATGATACCAGCGAACTATCAGAAGTGATGAATCGTGGGATAATGGGAATCATGCAAGAGACTCACTTTTGCATTAAGAACGATTTTGTGTCAGTCAGGTCGAATATGAAATATATTGCCATGCCTATGTCACCCATGTTGATGTGGGGAAATAACTCATTTTCCATGGT
Source organism: Maea johnstoni (assembly GCA_963942565.1). NCBI lineage: Eukaryota > Metazoa > Annelida > Polychaeta > Spionida > Magelonidae > Maea > Maea johnstoni. The sequence continues at coordinate 32,186,968 of OZ012686.1, forward strand.
GTTAATTGCGGCACTCGAGAGAAGTTTTTGGAAAGTGACCAATTGCGGGTTAATAGATTTCTCAGGTGAACGTGGGACAGGGATGAGTTGGGTCGCCAACAATTTATTTGTCTTGTCAGGGGAGCTGAAAAAGATGTTGTCATAATTACCACAAAGCTGGAATTGGCCCCCATCGTCACTCATTACCGATGTGAAAATTGTCCACTTTGAAGGTAATGGACACCTTTGATTAATGCGGTAATGATAATGACTGTCCATTATCATCCGTGGACGGGCTAGCATGCGATCCATCTCTCTCTATCAGGAGAGAGTGGCTCTTTAGCGCCGGAGCTCATCCACTGGATTATCATCCACTCACTTTACGCTTAATCGTTACGGCAGCCACAGCGCTCTTCGGGCGACCATCAAAAGGACATTCGCCACTTTTACCTGTTAGTAAAACTCAAAAGCTGTGCTCGTGCAAGAAAAATAAAACAATGTTAATTGCAAAAAACTGTTAGGGGAAGACTGTTGAAAGGAAGGGGTTTATTCAGTCTCTACATTTGGGGGTGAAGTATCAAACGCATATATCACTCACCACTCACTATACCATTAAGCTTTACTGGTTTGGTGGTGATATTTGGGAAGGATACTCATAATTCTGCTTTTAGTATAACTTAAATGCTGTATCACTGCAGAATGATCCTACATTATAGAATATAACCAAGAGCTAAGTATAGTTCAGCCCATGTTTGTGCATATTTTACGGCTTATGAGAACTAAGCGTAATGCCAAATCTTTCATAGTTTTGTTTTGATAAGTAATTAATAAGTATTGAGTAATAAACAAGTAATTGAAAAGTAACTTAACTAGCATTTATTTGATGCCCCACTTTCTGGGAATATCATCAGAATAATGTATTGCTTAGTAAACTTCACTACTCTAGGTACTGAAGATACATGCTTTGGGAATGCCACTTGAAGATATTGCTATTTATGATATAACTCCAAAGCTTTGCGGCAGAAAGAAACAATTTTGTACCTCACAAATGAGAAGTTTAGTTCATTCCAGCTAACACAGAGTTAGGGCTGAACGCTCGCTTGCCTCTATTTCTACTCTTATCCTCTAGATGGCAGCACTGTGCTAGAGGAAACCATGCGGCACGTTCACCGGCTCTTCATTATTAAAGTTGTCAAAAAATTCATGAATATTTATTTTTTCCTATCTGACCAAAGTAAGAGAATGCTTTCAGACACTTTAATGTGCATTTTAAAATTCAGCTCATTACGTTGAGGTAATTGATGGTCAATATTTTATGTATCTCTCGTAGGTGAATTAAACATAACTGAACTATCAATGGTGATATCACTCAACCTGAAGATAATTGCACTTTTCCTTGCATAGAGCTGGGTGGAGTGCATTGTCAAGTATGATTTTGTGCTGAGTTGAGTTACCTATGTACCTGGCGTAGGCACAATACCGGCCGTGGTGGTGAAAGAGTTGCTCTCTGCGCAGCTCTGGGTCCATAAGTAGATATGCCACAGGGTGGCTCTACCATCATCATGCCAACGTGCATATTTCCAATAAGCCCGGGCGCAGGAAATAAAGATGGTATTAACAGAAAGAAGTCAGATTGAATTATCACCACCACGTTCAGGTGCACGCCCGCTATACAATTTCTATGGTCAGGTGATTTTCATTTTCATTATTGATGGGGTTTTGACTGGCTGTATTTGCACACATCCCCCCTGTCTGTCAGAGCCATAGAGCCGCCTAATGGCTGGCGCTGCATGCTCCACTAGTGCTATCCGGACCATTGTGCGCTATTGTTCACCTGTCCATTACAGTTCTGCTTCTATCTGTGTGCAGGTGAGATATTGAACACCGTTTGCTGCCGCCTGCACCACCACCACCACTGACACCGCCACCGGCTCCCGCCACTTCCTCCTACACCACCGACCAACTCTACTGCTCCTAGCAGTGCCTTACTGCTAATGTGTACAGCATCATGGTATGACCTATACTGCTATTGTGTACAGCATCATGGTATTACCTGTACTGTTCTAGCAGGACCTAGCAGTACCTCTACTGCTCCTAGCAGTGCCGTATTGCTATTGTGTACAGCATCATGGTATGACGTGTACTGCTATTATGTACAGCATCATGGTATGACCTGTACTGTTCTAGCAGCACCTAGCAGTACCTCTACTGCTCCTAGCAGTACTGTACTGCTATTGTGTACAGCATCATGGTATGACCTGTACTGCTATTGTGTACAGCATCATGGTATGACCTGTACTGTTCTAGCAGGACCTAGCAGTACCTCTACTGCTCCTAGCAGTGCCGTATTGCTATTGTGTACAGCATCATGGTATGACCTGGACTGCTATTGTGTACAGCATCATGGTATGACCTGTACTGTTCTAGCAGGACCTAGCAGTACCTCTACTGCTCCTAGCAGTGCCGTATTGCTATTGTGTACAGCATCATGGTATGACCTGTACTGATATTGTGTACAGCATCATGGTATGACTTGTACTGTTCTAGCAGCACCTAGCAGTACCTCTACTGCTCCTAGCAGTACTGTACTGCTATTGTGTACAGCATCATGGTATGACCTGTACTGCTATTGCGTACAGTATCATGGTATGACCTGTACTGCTATTGTGTTTAGCATCATGGTATGACTTGTACTGTTCTAGCAGCACCTAGCAGTACCTCTACTGCTCCTAGCAGTACTGTACTGCTATTGTGTACAGCATCATGCTATGACCTCTACTGCTATTGCGTACAGTATCATGGTATGACCTGTACTGCTATTGTGTATAGCATCATGGTATGACTTGTACTGTTCTAGCAGCACCTAGCAGTACCTCTACTGCTCCTAGCAGTACTGTACTGCTATTGTGTACAGCATAGTGGTATGACCTGTACTATTCTAGCAGTACCTCTACTGCTCTTAGCAGTGCTGTACTGCTATTGTGTACAACATCAAAAACAGCAATTTCAAAGTTTTTGCCCATCCAGATTTAGCTACTTATCTGCTTGCTTGAAATCCTTATACCAGCTAAATTTAAAAGCCTAGCGTGTCTAAAAGGGCAATTTACACTTCAGCTATGTCCTAGAAGATGGTTTGTTAGGAGAATATTTGGTTATTGCACCCCAAAAGTCAAAATTAAAAAATCTCCATAGAAATTTATGCCTGTCCAAACAGGCGTTTTTTAGGAAACTATCTGTCCAAAAGACAGGTTGGACGGGTCCTGGCTAAGTTCCTTTACACAGTGTACAGCATCACAGAATGACCTATACTGTTCTAGCAGTACATGGGGTAGTGCAGTGTCGTACTGCTATTGTGTACAGCATCTTAGCATGACCTGTACTGTGCTAGCAGTCCCAGTAGTACCTTTACTCCTCCTAGCACTGCCGTACTGCTATTATGTACAGCATCTCGGGATGACCCTTTATGCTCTAGCAGTTAAAGTTGAGGCCATCACATATGCACGCACAGCCAATGTGTATTGTGTCCCATTACAATTAGAACTAAATATTGAAATAGATCTCTCTTACAGATACCTTCAGTATAATGTAACTTGCTCATAACTATGTTGCACTACTATTGTAAATAGTATCAGAGAATCACCTGTTCAGTGACTGTATCTGACATTTGATCATTCATACACCTATTGCTGTAAGCTAGCTTCCAGCAATGCCAGCATGCTATTGTGTTCAGTACCCTGTGTATGGCCTGTACTATGCGGTATAAAACTGTAAATAACTCCCTCTATAACTACCCCTGCTCCCTCTCTGCGACTCACAGTTGTGGGTAGCTCTAAGCAGTGCGGCTGCCCTGCTGCTGTGCATTGTTTCCCGGTGTATGGCCTTTGCTGTGCGGTACATGCAGGTGAAGGTGTTTTCTCTCAATCAGACACCCACTTGCTCCTGGCACTATAGCACTGCTGTTGACTACAGTATTGTGGACGGCCTGTGTGTGCTGTTATGACATGGCCTGCACTTCAGATGATGTTCATATAAGACTCAATCAACTATAGAGATGGTATAGAAATTCATCTTGAATTCATGATCTAATCCTATGTAGAGCCTTTTGTTCTGCAGTGATTTACACATATGAATGATCTTTAATATATAAAACTGCTGCTTTTCATCTATATTAGCTGCCACCTCTGTTAGAATTGGTAACAGTCTGGAGAGGTAGGGGAGTCAGTAACCAAACTATTACTATCAGGTTCTCTTGTTTTCCACACTGGCATTGGACTTTGCTAGTTATGATATACAGACTGATATATAAACTTTGTGATAGTAAACTGAAATTCAAATCCACATCAAAATGTGTGGTCTTGTTTCTGCAAAAAAACAGCTCATCAATTTTAAGACTAGAAACGAGTCTATAATAGTCATACAAAATTAAGTAGATATGTATCAGAAAATGTGGTATTGGTTACTTGAATCCTACCTCTAACAATACATTGATATCCAGTGCCTTGATGAAATAATCCGGACTATGTGATTTGAGACTGTAGATGAGTCTTTAATTTTCATCCAAAATGTATCACAAAAATTGGGACATATCAGGAAAAAAGTGTCATTGGTTATCATGATCCCTACCTCTCTACCAGTACGTAAATATCCATCTTCTCATTTCTGCTGAAATAAGCTCATGTGTTTTGAGAGTAGAAATGAGTCTTTAATTGTCATTTGGCGTAATCCTCACGGCTAGATCGGAACGACAACAATTCCCTAAAGCAGCCGAGCCAAACCCTCCTGGGCATACAGGGGTTAATCTCAGATCCTCCCGTCAAACACAGTGCTCTGAGTCATTAGTAACTCCATCTTTTCAGTGATTAATATTTAAAGTCTCTGTTAAGGGAAAGCAAGATGCTCACGAATGTCCATTTAGTGCGTAGTAGATGCAGCGTAGAGCTAGCTGAGCATATTGAGAGAGAAGAGAAGAGAGTGAGAGTTCTAAGTAAACCGCCATTTGCTTGCAACAAGCAAGCAACTGGAAATATTTGTAGCATATTCAATACAGAATGTAAACATGTAATTATCACTGAAAAACTATGATGATGATGATGACGATGATGGTACTAATAAAAGTAATGATAATGATAGTAATAATGATACTAATGATAATAATCATGAGAATGATAATAATAATAATAATGAGAATAATAAAAATAATAATGAGAATAATAATAATAATAATGTTGATAATAATATCAATGAAAATAGTAATAATAATAATAATAATAATAATAATAATAATAATAATAATGATATTGATAATAATGATAGTAAAGAATTATTCTTAATCATTGATTGGCAATTTTTCCCTGTTGTCAATGACCTTTGGCCTATATCAAGGTGAGATTTCCTTTGTGAGATTCCCTTTAGGACAACGCATGGACTGTATTGATAAACAAGGTGTCAGTCTCCTTGCCTAAAACTTAAAATCTGTAAGGAAGTGACTCGTCTTAAACAGATGAACTGAACCCCGCTTTGGCTGCGGCTGGAGATGGTATAGGTTGTTTGCACCGTGCTACCTTTCCCACAATACACTTTCTGGCTTCATTAGAGGTGGGTTTGAGGGAAGTGCAAATACCAACCAGAACGGCGGAAATCTATATCTCCTGCGGAGCATGAGACATTGGCGTTTTGCGCCACAAGGACAAAGGGAAGGAGGGGGCTGTGGATATTGACACTGTGCGGCATTGGCGGGCAACAAACAGAGCCCATCATAATATAACATCATCAGCTTTGGACCACGCTTGCCAAGGAACATGACAACATCGACCACTACCTGTCCTATTGTTGTCTCCTAGACTCCTCCTTACCTGGGATACCTGAGCCACCTGTAGCTACCTGGATAGATTACCTCTAAGGCCAAGAAAAAAATATTGTTTGTTTCCTGTAACGGCCCCCCCAAAAATAGGGTAGGTAGGTTGGTAAAAAATGAGTGTTTTATGCATGTTTTACATTGATTGGGAGTTGGGAGAGCAGAAGAAACTTAAGAGTAGGGATTTCTTTGAATAAAAATATTTTAGGGTAGGGTTACAGGAAACAAACAACTTTTTTAAGGCCTAAGCTTGTGGTCTCACCAGCTCCTCATTGACCCAATTGTTCAGGGGATGCCTCCTTGGCCGAGCAGTTGTGTGCAATGCAGACCTATCGCTAACTGTGTCTCACACAATCCTTAGTGATTCATGGGTGAGCTGAACTATTGTTTGTTGCAGACAAGAACCAACCAGATTATGATGAGTGCAGATCTTACGAAGTAAAAGTAAGATCTCGGAGCATGACAATTGTTTCTTGCCCTTTTTAATGTTGAGGGGAACAAATTAAGATTATGATTCTGAAAATAGTAGTCACAATAGTAATGATGACGATAGGAATGATAGTCATGATAATATTGATTATGATGATGATATTAATGATGATAATGATAATGATAATGATAATAATAATAATAATAATAATAATAATAATAATAATAATAACAATAATAACAATAATAATAATGTTAATGATATTAATGATGATAAAATATTAATAATGATAATAATAATAATGATAATAATGATAATAATGTTAATAAAGCAATATTTACAATCATTATAATGATTAATGATAATTGACTTCAATACGGGACCTTTTTTCATTCCAACTTGAGGACTTTGTTTGTGACTAAGGATTGAAGTGCATGGTTATTTTAGCCCCGGGGTATTTGGTCCTGGATACTATGGTTACAATATCAATCTCTCTGCTAGTACTCACTATCAAGGAGGGCAGCAAGTTGTGCATTCTGAAACCTAATCCCATTAGTTGTATAGGAATGTAATAGTAACGGTTACAGAGTGAAGGCCAAAGGTTCACACGATACTACGCCTTCAGGACATGGCTGGAAAACCTGCAATCAGAGCTACATGGCCCCAACTCTGAAATCACCCAAGATCATGTGTTCAGAGCTGAAAAACACTAAAACTCCAGATAAATGAAACTTCAATATTAAAAGCTTTCAGGACGTGGCTGAAAAACTTGCTATCATCACTTCTTGGCCCCAACTCTGAAATCACCCAAAACACTAAAACTCCATATAAATGAAACTCTAATAAAGCTTTCAGGACATGGTCCCAACTCTGAAATCACCCAAGATCATGTGTCCAGAGCTGAAAAACACTAAACTCCAGATAAATAAAACCCCAATATTATAAAGCTGTGTGTGTAGCAGTTTTAAAACCATGACATATGCTTGCATGGTCTAATGCAAATACTCTTATACAAGGAAAACTATCCTGTGCTCAGAAACTTGTCCTCTCTCTGTCTGTGTACTCTTGGTGATGAACAGGTTAAAAAGTTATAAACGTTTATTTCTGGGATGTTAGATACTATCCTGCGCTCAGAAACTTGTCCTCTCTCTGCCTGTGTATACTTGGTGATAAACAGGTTAAAAAGTTATGAACGTTTATTTCTGGGATGTTAGATACTATCCTGCGCTGAGAAACTTGTCCTCTCTCTTCCTGTGTATTCTTGGTGATAAACAGGTTAAAAAGTTATGAACGTTTGTTTCTGAGATGTTAGATACTATCCTGCACTCAGAAACTTGTCCTCTCTCTGCCTGTGTATACTTGGTGACGAACAGGTTAAAAAGTTATGAACGTTTGTTTCTGAGATGTTAGATACTATCCTGCGCTCAGAAACTTGTCCTCTCTCTGCCTGTGTATACTTGGTGATGAACAGGTTAAAAAGTTATGAACGTTTGTTTCTGAGATGTTAGATACTATCCTGCACTCAGAAACTTGTCCTCTCTCTGCCTGTGTATACTTGGTGATGAACAGGTTAAAAAGTTATGAACGTTTGTTTCTGAGATGTTAGATACTATCCTGCACTCAGAAACTTGTCCTCTCTCTGCCTGTGTATACTTGGTGATAAACAGGTTAAAAAGTTATGAACGTTTGTTTCTGAGATGTTAGATACTATCCTGCGCTCAGAAACTTGTCCTCTCTCTGCCTGTGTATACTTGGTGATAAACAGGTTAAAAAGTTATGAACGTTTGTTTCTGAGATGTTAGATACTATCCTGCGCTCAGAAACTTTTCCGCTCTCTGCCTGTGTATACTTGGTGATGAACAGGTTAAAAAGTTATGAACGTTTGTTACTGGGATCAAAGACGACAAGGCATCTCGACTGACCCTGTTGCATGAAATCAAAAAGCAGCGAGGGCAGCGCGCAAGAGGAGCTCATATCTCTCGCTGGTCGCTTGTCGACAGTTTGCTTCCTCCCAGCAGGCCATAGCTCAACGCCAACGTCAACTCTGAGACTATTGTCTTAACTCATCGCCTTTCATCTCCGCGCGCGAGAGGAAAGGAAATCAGCTCCGCACACATTAGGAACGAGGAAACACATGATTTAGTTTCTTTTCTCGCTCGGCGCAGGCCGTCTGTGATCAAAGAGTGACCAAAGAACGCTGGCGACAGCTCTGAGTGCGAAGATGGCCGCGGTAATTTGCGACCGGACAGAAGATGCGCAAGAAGCGTCGTCCATTCGTCATCTGGCCTCCCCAGTGAATCATTTTAATTACCAAATGCTGTTTTTCGGGTTATCAATTAATATTCACTTGCTGGGGGTGAGGCGTTTCTGCCTCCAGAGGCTTGAGTTAATCCAGGAGCTTGCCGTGCGCTTGTGAATTACTCGCTTCCCATTAACTGCGGGCCTAATTCCTGATGGACGCTGCCGACCCAATTACTAGGTGTTTAAACGCCACCTTTTGTCGGGCAGCGATTGTTTTGGCAAATCTCAGGTGGGAGATAATCAATAAGAGAGAATAATATATGATGAATGTAATAGGTCCTGACAGGCCCCGCGCCTCTTATTGGAGATTCCCGCACCACCTTTTCCCCATCTTCTTGTCTTAATACATTCCTAATCACGTAAAAAGGAGATAAATAAATAATAACTGTATTAATATCTAGCGAGATAGTCCCAGATAGAGCTAGGACAGAGCAATTACGGAGCAGGAAAGGTCTAGCTTTCTCCCGGCTGTATTCCTTAATGTGTTGTGGAAAATGATAAAACTCCCTTATTGAGTAAACTCTATCAGATTGCAGGCAAATTCAATTAAGGGGCTGCCGAGGAGCGGGAAAGGGGGTTGTCCACTGATGATTTACGTAAATAAAGTTGGGCGATAACCCGCCAAGTGAGGCAGGCAGTTGATCCCCTTGGCCATCTCTACAGTACAGGAGTCTATCTATATACTGTGTGGACACAGCTGGGCCTTCAGCGTTCTCTTCCTCTCAACGTTAGAGTGACTCTTTATAGGGTAGGGTATGACCGAAAAATGGCACTTTTCCTAGAAGCCCCTTTCCATAAAGACAACCATTCAACCATTTGTTGTGATTCATTATATAAGCTATAAGATTCTCATAGTGCATGCGTGTTTGGGTCAGATATGTGCAAGTATATGTGCCTGTATGAGAGTTACAACCCTAAGTGATAATAGATATCATCAAATGGTCAGTTTTTGTATAAGAAGTTAAGATTTAAGGTGTATACCTTTCATGCTTCAGGCCACAGAGTTGAAAATTTTCCTTCAAGGTACAGTTTCTTGAAAGATGAGAGAGATGGTGATAGAAATAGAAACTATTGTTTTCAATGACTATTGTCATCTTCAGCTGGTATATTTGACTGCAGACAAGATCAAAGACACATCAGGAAGAGAGCTGTGGCGTGATGGGGGAATTAAGATGTATTCTTATGAATAATTAATGGGACCTCATTTAACCTGTTCATGTTCGGGTCCATCTGGTCAGCTGTCAGAAATGCAAACATCTGGAAATTTGTGCTAGAATTAGGTGGATGAAGAAATATACATATATATATATATATATATATATATATATATATATATATATATATATATATATATATATATATATATATATATATATATATATATATATACTTACGCATATATCCTCTTCCTAGGAATGCCATTCCATCACATGATTTGATTTCCAAATATCTGGATCTTCCAGGTTGTAAAAGCATTGGTGGCTCCAGGGGTAGTTACCATTCTATCCACTAGGTGGCCGTAGTGTGAAGTCCCAAAAAGAAATGTGATTGGGACAAATATGATGAATGCACGAGATTATTTTGGAAAGTATTTTGATCCTGTATATTTCAGCATTTAAGAAGTCAAGAAAGAGCGTTGTGTCCTAAGATAAGGAATATAATCATATTGGAAAGATTTTTGTAACATTTTTGATATATTTCTGCATGTAAGAGATCGGGAAAGAGGGTTGTGTTCCATACTACCTGTATGTTGATTATTGACTTGATGGCTAGTGAAGTTTTTTGCGCCTAGGTGATGCTAGTTGAGGGTTGTGTCCCATACTAACTGTATGTTGATTATTGACTCGATGGCTAGTGAAGGTTTTTGCGCCTAGGTGGTGCTAGTTGGTGGCTGTGTTCCGGCAAGGTGGCCGTGATGGTGACGGTGCCTGGGGTAGTATAGACACTGCTGACAGCTCGTGGCACACTGATTGACAAGCAACAAAGACAAGCAGTCACCTTTCCTCCGCGATATGGCTGCGGGCTCGCTGACAACTCCTGGCTCCCATAATGCATCAGCAACTACGCCAAATCTCCCCCCTCCAGACATCCACCGGCGCACAATCACAGTCCGTGCCACCCGGTCGCAGGGGTGCCTGCCCCGATAGCCCACCAGGGGGCGACCTTGGCCAAAGGCTGACAGGGAGAAATCTAGATATTCAAAATTTGAAAAAATAAAAACTTGCGGCAGTCGTGACAAGCCAGTTGTAACTGGTGTAAAAAACAATTTTATGAGAAACAACTTTCTTTCAAATTACCTTCCTTTTTTAGACATTCCCAAAATTTGGAAAACACCTGGTCACTTCTGCTACAGTAAATTATTAGCAATCATTTGCGCTTTCCTGTGTTGATATACCTAACTTTTGTAAACTCAATGTAGGTTGTGGACATCTCATTAGATGATGGTTTTACCACAAGCTGACTGTCCCCAGGACTTTATTTGAGGTAGAATTAGATATGTGTAGATGGAAAAGCCTAATGGAAAAAATCAATAAGTATGCTGCAGTAGTGAATGGTCAATTAGTGGAATAGCCAATTGCATTGGCTGGTTAGTTAATTGCTGTGCCCCCCTCCTGGTGAGGTCAATAGGTCATGGGGCTCGAGTTGTTGATGTGATTCATGCTTGAGTTCTGGGTTACATAAACAAGAGGTCCCGTAATAACGAGCTGTCATATATCCTGGTAACAGTGATCCTCCGATTCCTGGCCGCCTTGTCTCTGTCACACCAACAACCATCCCTGATTCCTGCGCTTGTACGTTACACAGAGAAACACAGATCAGCCTGTCGCAACGCGTCGTTATTTCATTCTGGATGTCATCCGAAAACAGCATGGCCATGCTTGATGTTATTAGGAGGAAAACTGTAATTAGATCATGCCGGGTATAGGGCCAGTGAAGCATGCTAAATCCCTGGTTATCGAGATCACTGGATCTGTATCAGCCCAGCAACTGGGGACCACCTCCCAGGGGGGTCAAATCGGGCCAGCTCGCTACTGCCGCGGTCTTTGGGATAATTGGGAAATGTCAGATTGGCATGCTTGACCAGATTTTTTAAAGTTGCGGATTGACCGGGTGCAACTAGGGAGGTCCCCAATCTGAGCCGGCGATCTCGTCCTTCAATTACTGCTTTTCTGCCTTATTGGGAAGATTTTGATCTGTCCGCTTGACCAGTCTTTGGAGACAACTTCCATTGGATGTCATTGATTACAGGATGTTATTCAAATCCCCGAGGCTGGCGTGGATTTTACCAAGGCTAAATGGAATCCTTTCAAAAGACGTTGGCTTCATTACTTGTCGTTCACATTGTAAAACAAGGGATTACATCCAAATTGCTTGATTAAAGGAGTACACAAAAACAGCATTTGTTGATTGGTGCAATGTCCTTTTTTCAATGCAAAGATTGGCAAAAAAGAGATCAGCTTTGCCCGAAAATATGCAAAGACTTGATAGTTATCATCTACAAATGAAATCATAGTTTTTCACATTGTCAATCACTTTAGGAACACAAAAATATGAATAAGAGTTTGCCCATTTTTATGCCATTTTGTTTGTTCTCTGTGTGAATTGGTTGAAGGGAAGTGGTTTAATTATAGAATCTGCCTCATTATCACCAGTGTCCCTTAAGAGTGCCAGCATAGCCCTCTGCTCTGACTTTCTGGGAAAACTTTCCGCGGGCAGCACCTTCACAGCTTCTGCCCCAACTGCTAATCTGCTGAATATTCAGCTCTCCTTGCATGAGCAATTAGCAGAGATTGTTTGTTCACACCTTTTCACTTTGGACGCATGTGGGACGGCCATCTTGGAATTAGCCATTCTTGCCTTAACCCTTATGCTGCTGGTGGCTAATTTGGCAAACGCAAAATGTTGCAAAAAACCTATAAAAAATGACTGAATCCCTGGCACAAAGGTATTCATCTAAGAGTTCTCAACGAGAGCCATTCAATGAATACCAACATTATAGGGTTTCCATGTTTTTCAAAAATCTTTGCTTTCTTGTGCTTTGGATAAAAGTATCAGTAGCATTGGAAGGGTTAATTCATTTCAATGCTGAGGCGACTTTTGTTTAAAGCACAAGGATGAAAAGATTTTTTAAAACCATCTTAACCCTGTCATGTTGGTATTCATTGGATAACTCTCACTGATTACTGTCAGATGAGCACCATTGTTCTAGGGTTTCAGTCCTTTTTTTCAGTCGGCTTTTTTGCATCATTTTGTATTGGCATAACTAGCCACCAGCAGCATAAGGGTTAATATTGTTCTTGCAACAATGCAGAAAAAAAGGGAAATGCGTTAATATTTAGTGGTCAAGGGTGCAGTGAGTTCCACATGCATTGTTTCCACTGCTTCTATACCTCTAATTTTTAATGAATAACCAAGCATTGATTATTCCTCGAGAAGAAAATGCCATTAAAATTGCTTCCATAAAGTGATAACTTAGTTGATTGTTGGCAAAGCACAGTGATTGTTGACTTTTTGCTTGGCTGCGATTGGTTCAAACATGACATGTGATGTGAACTTGACGTTTTGATTGGTGTTGCCAGAAGTATGAGCCCATGAAACAGAGGTTTTGAGAGCGATGAACTGTAGGTGCTGACAGTCCTATATAATATGGTGGGACAAGAAGGATTGAGTGGATGTTGAGGGGAATAATGTTCCCTAGGGGAACAACCAGCTTAGCATGATTAACTTCTAGAGAGCCATTAGTGTATCACAGTGCCATTGGCAAAGTGCAGTTGGACAAGATTAAAATGATGTTCATATAATCATATCTGATGAAATGGATGGGGATCCTTTTACCTTTTACTCACACTCATTCTGGAACTTGGTCTTTTAGTTTCGCCCTGCACCCCTTTTACTGAGAGGTACCATATAGTTCTCTGCCTCAATTCCTGCCGGAGCCACTTTGGCGAGTAAAATGTCTGAATTGTGTGCAGAGGATGGGGACTGTCCATGGAGCAATTAGAACCTGTTTTTCCATCCCAGACCAATTAGTTAGTGTTTTCACTCATTAGAACGCGCTAATGGTACTTTCACACGTCAAGGAAGTGGTGTTTGCTGTGGCATTATGGGTAATATGATGTGCGGCCACGGTGGCAGATGGCTTGCTGGCTAATCCATGTTCGAACTGATATGGACTGTCACATGACTGTCACATGACTGATGAGGCTGGGAATATTCAGCGACAATTGTGTGGACAGTTTGCACCAACAGAAACATACGCAACAACATTACCAGTCAAAATATCTGAGTTAAAAGGGAGCGGTTCAGTGTAACTTAGCACCTTGAGATGCTCGGTTTGTCTTTTTGGGGAGATCCCATCAACGTCATGGCATCTGGCTAGACCGTTTTGGGAGACCTTCCTTCACCTGTTGCAGTCAGATCATGAATATTCAGGGGTGCGCTACAAAGTGTATGTGTGAGAGAGTGTGGAGGCATAAGGGGAAGCAGCAAAGTTGATTAAAAGAATTCCACAGAGGAAGAAGACAAAGGGTTTCTGTTATTGCTCCTGACAGGAATGGATTGTCCCGCTGTATATGGGTGGGTAATATGGTTATAGTCGCATGTCCCACGGTCCTTGACCACTCTTACCAGATTGCTAGTACTCTAGCGCATTTGCCCGGCAAGCAAACACAACCTTGCTGTAATCCAATTGTCTAATGGACATCCCCTGGCTCTAATTGTATGTAATACAATCTCACCCCGCTGCTGCCGAGAATTATTCAAAACTAAGCATGGTAATTATTTTCTTACATCCAAAGAATGGCTAAAGCTATTAAGGTAATGTCATTAGTCAGTGATATCTGAGGCTGGAGTACACTCGGAGGCAGATCAGACCACGGCGGCGGAGGAGCCCGGGCAGAGGCCTCCGCCAAGAGCACCTATCATGATAAGAACATAGTTCAAGTTTCATCTCTTAAAGTACCACCACCACCAACGCTGCCACCGCCACCGTCACTGACGCCAAGCTTACGTCACTTTTTACCTTCGCTTCTTAACCCTTCCAATGCTATCCGTCCAAAGCACAACGACGCAAAGATTTTTGAAAACCATCTAAACCCTATCATGTTGGTATTCATTGGATAGCTCTCGCTCAAGTACTCTCTGATGAGTACCCATGTGCAAAGGTTTCAGTCATTTTTTTTTGCATCATTTTGTATTGGCCAAATTAGCTAACAGCAGTATAAGTGTCAAGAAATATCCAGCCAATGATCGACATCAAATATTCTTTTTCCTTATTTAAGGGAAAAATATTTGAATTGCCCCATTTAGTTCACCCACCCATCAAGCTCACTAGTCTTTCTTTCTTTCTTTCTTATTCTTAAAAATATATATGGTTTTTTAGAATGCCTATATCAGTTGGAGGTGGCAGTTTAATTCCTTACAACGGCTTACATCATCTTATTACACGACCTTGCAGGGACGCACTCAACAATAGTAACTCCCTCAACCCTTTTCAAGAAGATAATGCAAATTATCCTGGTTTGAAATTAAGTTGGCCGTTTTTATAATTTACTACAGCTTGCATCATCTGGTGCCTTGCTGGTGCTTTTGTGTGGAGCGGGGCTTCCCTCGCGGGCCGATGGGCAAAGAGACACCTGTCTAATTGTGAAGTGTCGTAGTTTAGCGGAGCTGGCAGAAGAAAGGACACGATCACCTGCCTTCTTAAGTGTTACCTGTCCAGCTTCCTCGGCCAATGAGATCATTGCCTGCCGCTCAGCGCCTTGTGAGTTTGTTTGATTGTCGCTGGCGGGATGGAGTGGGCCCCATGCTGTTGTCCTCCAAGTGTTGGGGTTGTCTTGGCCTCCCCTCACCCCTATGACACGCTTGTTGCCAGGTTCAGCAGCAGACTAAGGAAGGGAGGAATGGAAATAGGGATGGAGGAGAAGGAAAAAGAAGAGGCCGGAGGAGGGGAAGAGTGTGGGGGAGAAAAGAGTGAAGTAAAGGAGGAAGAGAAGAGATGAAGAAAAAGAAGAAAAAGTGTGGGGGGACAGAGTGTGGGGGATAAAAGAGATTGGGGAGAAAAAGAAGAAATGAAGACGAAGGAAAAGAAAGTGGACAAAGAGTGTGGGGGTGTGGGGGGAGAAAAGAGTGAGGAGGAAGAGAAGGAAAGAGAAGGGATGAAGAAGAAGAAGAAAAGTAAGACCGAGGAGGAAGAGAAGGAAAGAGAAGAGATGAAGAAGTAGAAAAGTAAGAGGGGATGGAGAGTTTGGGAGATAAAAGAGAGTGAGGAGGAGGAAAAGGAAGAGAAAATATGGGAGAAGGAAAACATAGAAAAGAAGATGAAAAGGGAGAGGAGGGGAGGAGTGTAAGGAGTAGAAAGAAAATGGGAAGAAGAAGAGGGTAGGAAGGGAAAGCAGGGGGGGGAGGGGCATAAATAAAGGAGAGAAAGGGGGGTTATGCTGTTGCTGCTACTACTACTACTGCTGATTTTGCTGCTGTGGAGGCTATGACAGGTGCTAGGATAACAATGATGAATGGGCCAGTACTCTGACTGACATGTATGGCATGTCATGCAATACACAACTCTGCTTCAAGGTTCAAATGGCATGCAAATTGCTCTCCCTCATGCAGGGATCTCAGAGGTGGCTCACTGCCCAGCGCAGAGGCGGCAATCAGGGTCAGTCTTGTCTTGGAGGAAAGGATGAACTCCTTAGTGGACCTCAAACTCATATCTACCCCTCCTCTCCCTACCTCCTACCCCTTTTCTCTGGCCCCACTCCCTACCCCCACTCCCTACCCCCTACCCCTGTCTCTGGTCCCTCTCCATACCCCCTGTCTCTGCTCACTACCCCTTACAGAGTTGCCCTTGTCTTGGAGGAGAGGATGAACGCTTCGTTAGAGCTCAACCCCTCTCCCTATCCCCTCTCCCTTAATACCCATGTCTCTACCCCTTACCCCTCAATGAGGTGTCCAACAGGCAGCACACCCCTGTTTTGGAGGAGAGGAGGACCTCTCCAGTGGACCTCAACCCCTCTCCCTAACCACTCTCCCTACCCCCTACCCTTCACAGAGCAGCCCTTGTCTTGGAGGAGATGAACTCCACAGAGAACCTACTTTTTATGTAGATGGCATTACTCTTTAATCGACTACTTTCTACCCCCCCCCCCCCCTCTTACTTCTTTTCACCTGATCTGCCTTTGGTCATTCTATCTGCCCCTATTCCATACCATACCTCATCCTTTCATGCTCTTTGCTCATAACTTTGCTATCGGTGACAATTTCCTTTGCGAGGGGATGAAGTTTCACGAGTTGATGTAGGTTGTAAGCCTATCTGTGTGTGATGGAATGGGGTGTATGGTTTCTGGGATGGGGTATCATTGATACAAGTAGGTTCTTATGACTTTGCACTCACCTGGATACCAAGCTTGGACTTCTTGTGGCCTGCTGAATTTCCCGAGATGAAAGAATTCTGTATGCAATAGATAAGTAGTTATTGTGTTTTCGGATTACCTATACCATTACCATTGAATAGAATTCTCCAACACTTAATTTGTCAAAGCAGTTTATCCGCTTATATAACTGTGGCGACATCCCTGAAAGTGTATAGGGGTACGGGTCATTCTATAGATAGTCGACCCTTATGCTGCTGGTGGCTAATTTGACCACTAAAAGATTATGCAAATGACTGAAACCTTGGAGCATGTTTACTCATCTGGGAGTACTCAGCGAGAGCTACTTAATGAATGCAAACATGACAGGGTTTAGATGGTTTTCAAAAAACTTTTGTGTCCTTGTT
The DNA here is from genome assembly GCA_963942565.1 of Maea johnstoni. Classification (NCBI taxonomy): domain Eukaryota; kingdom Metazoa; phylum Annelida; class Polychaeta; order Spionida; family Magelonidae; genus Maea; species Maea johnstoni. The sequence goes on from OZ012686.1 coordinate 32,204,308, forward strand.
CTACGGAGGAGAGTAGCCTCAGCATAGGAAGTGTTAAGGTCATCTCAGGCCAATATGGCTGGGTGATAATCCAGATATTTGCTGTGTATGAGGAGTATGGCCAAGTATACTGTCTTAAGAATCTTAAGTCAAATCTAAGTGTAAGTCTTCAACAAATGAAAAATCTTACGCCAACTATTACAACAATAGCAATCAAGATAGTTCTTGACTTAAGATTCCCTTTGCAGTGTTCCCCAGGTAGTGTCCACTGTGGAGTAGAGTGTACAGGGTTGTCACGTAGCCTTGAGGATGACACCCGACCCTGTCATCAGCATTGTCCGCCCAAACCACTCATTTCCTGGCCAGACAGCTCCGGCCCAGCGCTAATGCGAAAATTAGCCAGATGATTGGCTAAATGCCATGGTCAGTAACGAGTGCCGTTGTCCAAGGATGCATGTCCCACTATCATTGCTCTAATCACGATAAAGAGCAAATAGATTGACCAATTAAGCGGCCACCCTTAGAAGTAATGGATGTGGTCATTACTGCATCCAGCAACCCCCGCTGGTCACATGACCTGTCCACTGGGGTCAGGTTAGTGTGTTGCGTAGTAGTCGAGGAGCCGGAAGCGGGATCGATCCCCGGCATTAGACATGAAAGAAGATAAGTTAGAGGCTAGATCAGATGGGTGAAAATGCTTAAGAGGATAATTAGAGCAAATGAATGGGGCGGTATGATGTATCTGGGAAGATTCATGTTGTAATGACCACATCTGGGGTGGTATTTGGTGATTCAGAGCTCACAATTAAGTGGTGTGTTTTGCAGTCTTTTCTTGTTCAATTTAATGCAGTCATTCTGATTAACTGCATTGCTACCATCAGTGAGTCAACAACCTTCAGGGGCTGCAGTTACAGTTACAGGCATTTCACAATGTGGGGTGGGTGATTTTGAAGGAGGTTGTGTTCAGCCGGGTACTCCGGTTTCCTCCACCAGTTACGACTGCCTAGTCTCAAATTAGCTGCATTATGGCAGAAAAAGTGACGAAAAATCAAAATTCCAAATTCCTTACCCTGAGGTGACCCTGGCCCCCCACTGCACTGTTCTATCTACCCCCTTCTCCCTATCCTTATCTGTGACTGAGGAACCTGTGGCTGGTGTATGTGTGTGCCCACCAAGCTGAGGAGGCTACTACAGTGATTATGAAAGACTTGTTATTGTTCCCAAGTTGCTGCTCCCCTTATCTGCCCATTAGGAGGAGTGTGTCCTGGGACTATCTAAGACGAGTTAAGAAAAAGAGCGATTGGGTGATGGGTTTGTTGCATGATGGAGTGCCATCAGTCGGCAAGGACGGTCGCCGGTCGCGCCGGGCGGAGCATGGTCGTCTCCCCATCGCTGCTGACAGGTGAACAGTACACTAATGATGATCTGTCCACAGTTCCCCACACCTCTAGTATCAACCTTGGTACCGCTACACACACGCTACACCTACTTCATCTATCTGAGGCAGCACAGAAGCAGCAGCCTTGGTCAGCAGCTATTCTACATTTATCATTACACCACCTCCACAAACACTCTTGATGCTTCTGCTGCTCTTTCTCTTCCTACATCTTCTTCTACTGCTGCCGCTGCTGCTGCTGCTACTACTACTACTACTACTACTACTACTACTACTACTGCTACTACTACTACTACTGCTACTACTACTACTACTACTACTACTACTACTACTACTACTACTACTACTACTACTACTACTACTACTGCTACTACTACTACTGCTACTACCTACTGCTGCTGCTACTACTACTACT
>OZ012686.1:32208597-32211097 GCA_963942565.1 Maea johnstoni
ATGGGTGGCAGCAATTTCAAATACTCTTGGAAAGACATCAGATGCAGAGGAGGCGCAACATTTTTCATTCCCTTTATATATATGTATAAAAAACATATAAACATATATATATATATATATATATATATATATATATATATATATATATATATATATATATATATATATATATATATATATATATTCATCAAAGGTGGATCCTCCTTCCTGTATCAGAATACTCCCTACCCCCACCCCACCCCACTCCCTTGGGCTTTGGTCAAGATAGATCCATCTCAGACTGGCAGTTATCCAGGGAGTCTTGGCAATGCAGCAATGGTAATAAATTAGCTGCTCAAAACTATTCCCATGCTATACTAGAAAGGGCAATTATAGTTTGCCCTGCTCAAGGCAACAGAGAGTGTATTTGGTGTAGACCATATTGGCAACTAGGATGTTATTCAAATTTGACATGGATTTTTGATATCAGTGGTACTGCAATTCTGGTCCAGAGCAGCATTCATAAAATGGCACTTGTGTCAGACTCCCTCTCTTCCCTGTTATCTTATGAGCATGTGAGAATTTCCTATACCTAATACTGTATCATCTCTCTGCTAGTAGTAGATCATTATAAGTGAGACTCTCCTATCCCTAGTACTTACCATCACTGCTATTAGTAGACCATTTTGAATGAGTTTCATATCCCTAGTATTGTAATATCTCTGCTAGTGGTAGATTATTGTAAGAGAGACTAGCCCTGGCACTTGAACATCTCAGCTACTATTAGACCATTTGCAGGGTCTGACACTTAGATTTCAGGCTAGGGGCCTAAAAAGGTCTTTTGATAAAAAAAATATTGATCAAAAACAAGATTTCTGGTTATTATAGATACTATTTTGGGCCCCTATTCTGAAAAATCTAGGGCCCTACATTAATTCTAGGGGCATATGCCCCTGGGCCCCTGGGAAAGTCAAACCCTGATATGAAGTGTTTCCTATCCATAATACTGTAGCATCCCTGCTAGAAGTAGACCATGTTAAGTGAGTTTCCTATCCCTATTACTGTAGCATCCCTGCTGGTGTTAGATTATTGTAAGCATGTCCACCATCCCAGTGGCTGGAGACAAGAGGGCACTAATGTGTGCTGATAGCTCATCAATATGGGATTATGAGTGTAGGGTGTGATTTTTGTGTCTTTACAGGGATGGTCATCCCTTGGGTATCATCAGCCGATTCTCCTCATTACCTCTCTCTCCTGGTCCATTTCTCTTTCATAATTAATGCCCTCCCAACACAACCCTACACTCCATACTATACATGTTCTGCCTTCACACTGCAATCAGCGGGGATCGGGAACATGGATTATCAACACGATATGGCAGGTGACATAAAAAATCCTGGAATAATTCTTTATGTGGTCACATCAAAACTAGGACTGTTTCACCAGCAAGGAAATCATCATGAAATTTTAAAGATTGGCAAATCGTTGACCCCACGCTGTCAGGTCAATAGTTATTGTTCCAGAGGCTCATCAATTAGCCGTAACGCCCTGGACAGCAGGCATAATGAATATCCATTCAGCAAATATCATTTTTTATTGTGTGTCGAAATGAAAATCATATCGGCAGCGAGTACTGCGGGACTATTAATCCAGCACGTCCAACATTGTTACAAGTTGCATTTGAATTATTAAAGAGGAGAGAGATTGGTGTATTTTGACCAGCTCTCTACGAGATTATCCCTCCCGAGAGGAGGGGATCTGCTACCTTGCCGCCGCCGCCCAGGGGAGATTGGGAAATGGATCTTTAATAATGTTATGGCCTCACTAGACGTTTATCAAATGAAGGTGCTATGCAGATGGACAAGTATTCTGCAGGAGCTGTGCCTACAAGGGCGTGCAGCAGCGCAGGAGTATCTTGTTTGTGTCCCAAGTAAAACTTTTCTCAGGCAGTCTTAGGTTAGTCTGTAAGATATTTATATATGTATGTGTGTGTACATATATGTGTATATATATATATATATATATATATATATATATATATATATATATATATATATATATATATATATATATATATATACATATATATATACATATATATATATAATATTATATATATATATATATATATATATACATGTATATATATATATATATATATATATATATATATATATATATATATATATATATATATATATATATATTTATATATATATATATATATAATATATATATATATATATATATATATATATATATATATATATATATATATATATATATATATATATATATTCAAAAACTATAAAATGTAAAGATAATACATAAATCCATAGATCCCTCTCCCAGCGCTGAGGAGCTGAATTGTTGCTATAATCTGGTAAGGTCAATAGGTTATTGCCATGGTCACCAATAAACTACCACCCCCTGGAGCACTTTCCAACCTGCCCTACCTACCTACCTCCAGCTCAAATGGAGATTGATTTTTTTGTTTGGTTGTGTTTTGTTTCCCTGCGAG
>OZ012686.1:32216097-32276097 GCA_963942565.1 Maea johnstoni
AAGGGTTTGCAAGGGATTGCGCCATTGTTGGTCAGTAATGTGGACGGCAATGTCTATGCTAGCTCTCCGTCTTAACGAGGATCCCTTAATGGCTTATTCTCTCTCAGCGGCAGCAAAGTTTCTGCTCTGACTCCTGCTGCTGGCTGCACACAGGAGTTCAGGGCAATGCTATGTACTCCTGCTGCTGTTCTTCAGCAGGGAAAGTCTGTAATTTTCAGCACAGAAAAGTCTGCAGTTTTCACGCGTTTGTCTGAAGATTGCAGAGCACATGGAGCCAAGCTATCATAAGTTATATTGCAGTTCTAAGGTACACGCTTTTACTGTGCACCACCTTCAACACTCCTGAATTTTAACAAAAATGTAAATCTTCTAGTGTATTTTAAAACGCATTAGTGCTGTAGAGACCTCTTTAGCTGAGATGTGGATTGAAGATGTATTATTCATTTATAAGTATACACTTTAGTACTTGCCATTAGTAGTCTTACCAATTGTGCCATGGACTTCTTCCTTTGTGGAGATTTACTTATGGTTTTGACCAGGGTTCACTTTCAGCCCTAAACCAGATGATTTTCTTTTTGATTGATCATACTTGATTGATCACACCCTTTTTAGGGGTTTCGTTTGAGCCCCTGAAACCCCCTAAATCTGGCCCTGAAAACAAGCCTCACTTGTGTTGCCCAGTAACGTCGCTGGTGTAAGTGGACTCTCCTCATTCTGTGTATCTATACATAGATCTGACCACCACTCAATGGAGGCTCAGTGCTTGTGATAGATGCAAATAGAGCCAATGATGGCCTGCCTTAGGTGCCTCATGAAAAACACATCAAAGTGCGAATTTTACTCCCGATTTTATGGGATGGACATCATTGGGAACACAAGCGTTTAATGGAAGAAGTGGGGTCAAGCTCTGTGGAAGCCGCAGATAGGGCACAGCAAACCCTGCTGCCTTCCATTATGCTGGTGCGAGATGCATGCATGCAAGATTTAAATTTGTTCTTTAACCCTTGAGCTGCGGTCGGCTACTTTTGCCATTACAAAATAATGCAAAAAACATGAAAAATGACTGAAACCCTGGCAAATGGGTACTCATCTGAGAGTACTCACCACAAGCTATCCAATGAATACCAACAAGATAGGGTTTAGATGGTTTTCAGAATCTTTGCATCCTTGTGCTTTGGATGAAAGTAGCCTCAGCATTAGAAGGGTTAACTTGTTGCCCGGTGTGTCTGTGGCAGAGATGAACAGATAATGGGCTGATAAAGGGTTTGTGTGCTTAGTGGTGATATCTGATTACTTAGGCAGCTGCCCCACGGGGAACAATATGCCACCTGGTGAGTGGAGGCGCACTAGGCCCGGGTGAGTTTGGCCCCATACTCTTTGACCCTGCAATATTGAGTGGATGGAGGCGGGTGAGGCAGATCTCATCAGATCTGTGTTCTTGTGAGAGGGGAGAAGAAAGGGGGGTTCTGTGAGATATCTGATGTGGTGTCCAGTGAGGCAGGGCCTACAGTGGCCTGCATTGTCGGTCCACGGAATCCCAACAATCTCTTCGTCAGCCCTTATCATTCTGGCGCGAGGTACATGGCCCTGTGCACTGTTTTAATTACCATAGATCATACCTCTCTGCCTAGCCTTTGTAGTAATGCAAGGACTACCCTATCTACCCCACCCCCTGCCATGCACCACGGATCACAGTTGCTACTACCCCTACCCACCTGGCTACCCTGAAGAAAAGGCCCCTAAATTACCCTTAAGGGTTTTCTGGCCGTTGTTCTCCGCTGCACATCCCTATTGAGATGGGTGTGATCACTGCACAGCAAGCCCTCAGCTCTTAATCATAAGCCCTACGTGATCCTTTCTCTAAATCATACACCTTTAACTGATTTACACTGCACAGTATGGGACCACTATCTCTTAATTCACATGGCCTCACCCAGAATAGAACCCATCTTAACCGGTAGCAGAAAGGTACTCTGTCAGCTAGTGATATTCCTAAAATAAACCCTTCATTACCGAATTATCTAAAGGAAGCGTTTCCTACTTAAGTTTAAAAAAAAAAAAAAAAAAAAAAAAGAATGAATTTTTTTTATTCAAACTTGCCCTTTTATTTGATAAGCTTATCTAGTTTAGCCAAGTTACCTAAGCATGGATAGGTTTTAACATTTAATGACTTTAAATGACTGGTTTATGCTGCAACAGGAAGACTGATTGCTGCCGGATGAGACAAGTGCTGCCACCTGGTGCTAAACTGCTGTGCAAACGACCACATAGCAAGACCTTCCTCTACGGTGTCCAGTACCATGTTGATTTGCAGTAGTTTTAGGCATTTGCTGTTGCCTGCTGTACAAACGGCCGCATAGCAAGACCCTCTAATGCAGTGTCCAGTATTACATTGGTTTGCAGCAGTTTGAGGCAATTGCTGTTGCCTACTGCTGTACAAGTGGCAGCGGAATAATGTATATATAAGCCAGTCAGTGTCCAGGGCTGAACCTGGAATGTACTGCTGGCCTTGTCAGGGGGGTTGCTCTAAGGTCATAAAAAACCCAGAGGAAATTGACCGTTGTAGATGTGGTGGAGGAGGCCGCAGCAGCAGCGACGACCAGGGGGCCGGGAGTAATTAGTAGGTCTGGTTGTTGTGAGGAGACCAGTAACGAGTCCGCCCGGTGCCATAGCGGACCTGCTCACACCAAATGCCAATTATTGTAATAAAGTGGCCTGCATAATTCCTGGCTGGTGGCAGGCAGGAGAGAGAGAGCGCGCTTGAGGAAACGTCAGTCGTGGGCTAGGTCCAACTAGAGAGAGAGAGAGAGAGGGAGAGGGAGGGAGGGAGAAAGAGAGAGAGAGAGAGAGAGAGAGAGAGAGAGGAGAGAGAGAGAGGAGAGGAGATGAGAGAGAGAGAGAGAGAGAGAGAGAGAGAGAGAGAGAGAGAGAGAGAAGAGGGAGGGGAGGAGGGAGGGAGAGAGAGAGGGGGGAGGCAGACAGAGAGAGAGAGAGATAGGAAGGGGAGGAGGGGGAGAGGAGAGAGAGAGAGAGAGGAGAGAGAGGAGGAAGGGGAGGAAGGGAGAGAGAGAGAGAGTGAGAGAGGAGAGAGAGGTCAGTTGTGGCTAGGTTAAACAATAGCTGGCCGGGCCTCCTCGGCGCTGGCAGATCACATATTGTGACCTGGGTGGCCTCATACCTACTTGCCCTCACTGCGGACACGGGGAATACGGCCTGTGAATCATACACTCAATCTTAACCTTTTCTGACACTGAGGCTACTTTTGTCCAAAGCACAAGGACTCAAATATTTTTGAATACTCTCTAAGCCCTGTCATGTTGGTATTCATTGGATAGCTCTCGCTGATTACGCTTAGATGAGTTTCCTGCATGTGCCAGGGTTTCGATCATTTTTGGTTGTTGTTTTTTGCCTAATTTTGTACTGGCCAAATTAGCCACCACCAGCATAATGTTATATAACCTGCACTGGCCCCATAATTCATCTTAGGTGGGGTACAACAGGAGGCATACCATTCTCTTCATAGAAATAACACTTTTCTATTTTGGCAAAACAAAAAATTCTCATCATCTCTTGTTATCTCATCATCCTTCCATGTTTCTTGTAATTGATATACCGACTTAAAAATAAAGATTTCATTTACATTTTTACATTAATGTCAAAGTCAAGGATCTGCCCATGGTAAAGAGGAAAAAGAATCAGGATTGTTAGCACCTACTCCAGATTTAATTACTCGGCGAATATTTCAAAAATTGAAAGCTCAAAATAAAAAAAAAGGTTTTCATGGAAGAATTTGGTTCCAACTTTCATTTACGATTATATTCATCAAAGATTACTGTTGTTTCACATTCATAAAAATTATGCTAAAGATGATATTGGGGATGATGGAGAGCAGAAGAATGAGGAGGAAAATGAAGAGGAGGAGAATATAGATGATGCAGTGATTGGTTGATCTAGACATCGCTTTAACCAGGGTCCAGGCAGGTCCCTCTGTATAATTCCACCCCAGAGCCAGCGGAGTGGAACCCACATCAAACCCTGGGCAGTATCTGACCATCACCCCCACCACCACAACAAAAAACCCTCTACCCGAGCCTGGAACATAAAACAGGGTTAGGAGCCTCCCCTCTTTACAGTAGCCCCCAGTGCTGGGGATTGGCTGCCGCTGTATTGTATAGGTGAGCACTTCATTATGTGTGCATTTTCCATTGGCCGCGAACAAAGCTTGGCGCTGGGCAGGTACACTGCTCCTGGGGACTAGCCGGGTCTTGCTTGCTTGACAGCACAAGGGGAGCTGCCATTAGAAAACAATAGCACTTCACTCTTAATTACCACTACTCTGATGGATGGAGGCTCTTTAAGCAACTCTTAAGGCAGCCACATCTTCATGAATATAGCCCACTGCATGAATTAATGTTATTTTAAGTGGTATTGTCCGAGGCATGTTCCCTCTAAGTAAGGACGACACTTTGAATAATATTATGACGGTGTGGTCACCCCTCCCCCTCCCCCAGCAGCTGCCTCTGGGGGTCAGCAGCCAGTGGAGCCTTTAATGCCACTTTTACGAGGCTTTTATCAGTGAGAATGGCCAGCTTTGGACAGCAAAGCTGTCTTAATTTCACACCCTGATTGCAGGTGTTCTTTATGCCCTAGCCTTCAATTTTGTTGCAGGTATATATTATCACCTCGTTTCACGAAATTCCCAACCCCCTCCCACCACCACTGCCATACTCACATTTGTTAACCCTTTTTTAATCTTACAAACAAGTGTCCTTTAGCTTAACCCTTATGCTGCTGGTGGCTAATTTGGCCAAAACAAAATGATTCAAATAACCTGAAAAGTCACTGAAACCCTGGCGCATGGGTACTCATCTGAAAGTACTCAGCGAGAGTTATACAATGAGTACCAACATGACAGGATTTAGATGGTTTTCAAAAATATTTGTGTTCTTGTGCTTTAGACAAAAGTAGCCTCAGCATTCCAAGGGTTACACAACACTATACATACATAAGAATTGCTTTCCTATTTGAAAAGACACTCCTGCTGATGCAGCTAGCTCTGTGTGCGACCTTTCCTTGTGACCAACATTTTTTTCAAATTAATTTTTGCTAATATTTTGAAAGAGAGCTGACATAACTTCCATGCACAATTATTTGTCTCATTGCACTCCGATTATCAAGACATTGCATTTGGTCAGATTACCTGTAAGACCAAACCATAATAGGGTTGAACTTTCAAACCATTTATCAACTCTATGGTTTTTAGATACACACAGTTTTTTTTATACAAATCAAACATTTTCTAAATCTCTTTTTTTGGTTGATTTTGAAATTTTGAGAATACTCATAAAAGCAAGGTTCCCTGTTCTCCTACTGGTGACTGGTGTAATGTTTCTATGATCGCAGCCCCTCGTCTGCCTCAATGAATAATTAGAGAAGACCCTGTCAGAGGGTAATTATGTGGCATCATCATCCAGCAGTGCCAGCTTTAGCTATTTACAGCGATGTAGATATCCTCCGACCTGCGCGCCCCGCAAAACCAATCCATCTTAAACAACCTGACCTCTCGCTTCATGGAGATCAATGATCAATACTCCACAACAAAAACCGAGACGGTCCTCATTATAGATAAATGGTCCTCGGAGAAAGGTCAGCCGTCTCCTCCCTGGACCCCAAAGACCTCCACAGTCCCTCGGAAATCCAGTAGGACTATCATATTAATGCAAATATGATTGCTGGCCTTGCAGTGGAGAGTGTGTAGCCATTATTGTGTTACATTGTATCCGGCCACTGTGCTGGCTCCAGTGGCTGCTGGAGCTTGCAATGCTCAGTGCTGCTGGCTGGCTGGCTGCAGAGCTGGAATGCAGAGGGCAGCACCAATCAGTGCACCACTGCTGACCACCTGTTAGCCAGGGTCAGGACGTCACTGGCCACCCAGCGCCGGCCGCTAAGCTGGCCACTTGACTGCCCAGGTTAAGGTGAGTCTGCAGGGCTTGTGGACGTGCAGTGTAGCACTGACTGCAAACACTCCATTGATCACTGTGATTACATGATCCCATCAGGAAAGTGTGCAACAACAGAGAGAGAGAGAGAGAGAGAGAGAGAGAGAGAGAGAGAGAGAGAGAGAGAGAGAGAGAGAGAGAGAGAGAGAGAGAGAGGGGGGGGGGCAGGGAGAGACAGAGACAGAGAGAAAAAGAGAGACAGACAGGCAGAGACAAACAGTGCATTTCACAAACAAAACACAGCTTATGTGTATTTGTAAGCAGGTGCTATTTTAGGGTTTCAGGAAATGGAGTTGGACCTTCAAATTGGGGATGTGAAGGGGGTTAGAGGAACCTTTGGGGACCCCCTTTGGTATATACCTGACAGGGATAAGTTATACAATTCAACTCTGGCCAATCTCCAAAGTAGTTATTGATGCAAGATAGTTGGAATGAAGGCTTTCAAGTTTGGGTTTCTGATTGAACATGTTTGCCAGTGTCTTGATGAAGTGGTTGACTTTTTCATTGAATCTATGGAGGGTGAGACTCCAAGGAGGAGGTGGTACTATTCAAATTGAGGGATATGCTTTATATCATTCTGTTCAGTGTAATACATGCTTTGCCTACACACTCCTAATAGATACTAGGAGGATAATGATGCTGCTGCTGATGATGATGATGCTTGATTGTTTATAATGATGAGGATGAGGATGATGATGATGGTGATGTGATGATGATGATGATGGCGGTGATGATGATGATGATGATGATGGTGATGATGATGATGATGATGATGATGGTTGTGGTGACATTAATAATGATGAAAAAGATGAAAACAATTAGAGAGATAAACCCCCACCCTTCTCCTGCTGTACCCATACCTGAATGACCAGTCGTTGAGAAGTCTTCCCTTGCAGGGTTTGATGGCATTATTGGCGGTATAATTGGTGATGTGTCCCCAGCTGTGGTCATCCTGGCATTATTACCGTGTATGCACACGCTGCCCTTAGTGTCAGGTTATGTCTTAACACATACCCGAGCATGTAAAACTTGCACCGTGGTCTAATGTCCTATGGCAGAGACTAGTAATTCTGCTAGCTATTAAGGAATTTGACAGACCCGGGGGATTGCAATGAAAGATGTTTAGGAGCAGAGGGCTGGTCGTGAATTGCTGAAATTGGGCCATTTTCCACAGTCCAGCAAATTTTATTGGCCTCCAAAGTGTTGTTATATTAGCATCAAAGTCAGTGGTTGTGCAGTGAGTGGATGTAGGCAATGTAGGCAACACAGGCGCTGGGCAGAGGGAGAGATCTGCGGCCGTGCGGGTGAGCACGGATAAGTGTGTTTTATTGTCGGCAGCTTAACCTGCCATTGCCGCCGACAATCAATGCAGGAAAGATGAGATTAAATGCTACTGTACACGGGCAGAAAATTGGTGAGATCACACTATTGATGGCAGGAGTAGGGGAGATGTGCGAAGCGGTCCTCGTCGTCCAGGAGTAGATAGAGCTGCTGCCCATTGTAGTGGGAGTTTGATGGACTGTTGCGGCGGCGGTAGCAGCCGGCTGCCGCCCTAGGGGGCAGCAAGAAGAGCTCATCCTCTGGTGAAGATAGCGAGAGGATGCCAAAAAGAACTCATTTCATTTATCCATAGTTAAAGCCACTTTTTTTTTCAAATTGATGCAAAAAAATGTTAAAGAAAACAAAGATGACCTTCTTTAACTGGGTGTAGCATATATCCCGTATCCTGAAGTTCAGTGTAGAAAGTTTTGTTTTAAAGATGCCAAAGTTCAATAAACTCATTTCATTAATCATTTATAGTAAAAAGTCACTTTTCTCAAATTAACGAAAACTTTTTTAAAGAATATAAGGAAGACCTTCCAACCTGGTGCAGCATATATCTCTGGTTCTGAATTTCAGTGTAGAAAGTTTTGTTTCAAAGATGCCAGAGTTCAATAAACTCATTCCATTTATCATCCATAGTAAAAAGCCGCTTTTCTCAAATTAACGAAAAACCTTTTTACAAATATAAAGATGACCTTATATAACTTGGTTCAGCATATGCCTGCGATCTTGAATTTCAGTGTAAAAAAGTTTTGTTTCAAAGAAATTGGCTTCATTCATATGGCAAGTAAAGGTACACTTAATAGTGTACACATTGAACCACACATTTGACAAAATAAAGAAAAGTAACTCTAACTGATTTTATATGCTCTATTCAAAAAATGTGTAATGATTTTCAAGTTCATTGTATTCTAGGCTTGGGAACAGGAAACAAAGGTGTAAGAGTAGATGATTGTGAACTTGATGGTTGCTGCTATTGTTGTTTGAAAGTTATGATTTCTCTTGGCAAGTTGCAGATGATCTGTGCTGAAAGTTGTGCTGTTGTTCTGATAGAATGAGTAGAGGCCCTGTGGCAGAAGAGGTACTCAGCAGAATGAGAGAGCAAGGTGATCCAGGTAGTAGTGGGGGAGAGTGGGGAAAGCATGTGCTCCCTGGCATCCTACGGTTCATGCAGGTGATGATCGTAATGAATTAGACGGTGTTGTGTATCTCTGATTCTCCAGGGCGTATCTCTCTCCACTTGGCTCATCTGGGGGAATTACAGTAATACCTCTCTACGCTCCTCCGCAGTGACACCTATAGTCCAGGAATGATACCACAAAAGATGCTTTAACCCTTATGCTTCTGTAGGCTAATTTTGGCACTACAAAATGATGCAAAACAAATTGAAAACTGAACGAAACCCTTGCAAATGGGTACTCAACTGAGAGTACTCATCGAGAGCTATCAAATGGATACCAACAAGACGGGGTTTAGATGGTTATCAAAAATCTTTGCATCCTTGTGCTTTGGATGAATTTAGCCTCAACATTGGCAGGGTTAATGACATATAGCAGTGAGTGATTTTCTTTCCAAAACATCTTTTGCGTATTAAAAAAGAGGAATGTATGATGGACCATATTTGACAACTTCTTCAAAATGTAACTTGTATTCATATATATCACAGATCCACTTATTCAAGAGGAACTCTGATCAAGACTTGGTTCAATACTGAAAGAGAGGGCAGCACCTGTATATATCAGCCCACCTCAATACCCTGGTGAGGTATCACACAGGTTGTTTACCACAAGTGCATTTAACCCTTCGAGGTCAGACAGTCATCTAAACCCTGTCAAGTTGGTATTATTTGGATAGCTCTCACTGAGTACTATCAGATGAGTACCCATGTGTCAGGGTTTCAGTAGTTTTTCAGGTCTTTTGCATCATTGGCATTGCCATATTGGCAAAATCAGCCACCACCAGTATAAGGGTTAACCCTTATGCTGCTGGTTCCAAACTTTTCCAACAGAATATGATGCAAAAAAGCTGAAAAATGACTGAAACCCTGGCATATTGGTACTCATCTGAGAGTACTCAGTGAGAGCTATCCAATGAATACCAACATGATAGGGTTTAGATGGTTTCCAAAAATCTTTGCTTCTTTGAGCTTTGGATGAAGGTAGCCTTAGCAGTGGAAGGGTTAAGGTGTTCCTCGGTGCTACTAGGTGTCTGCTCTGCATTGATCTGACCACTCCCTGAGCTCCTCCCTGAACTCCTCCATAGCGACACTTCCTGACCGGCCAGCATCTCCGTAAACAATACCTCTCTTACACCTGTGCTGCAGGTAAACCCGGTATTGATCTTGCCACAGGTGAGAGACCCAGGATCAGACAACAAAAACACATTCCACCTTTCACTACTATGCCAAGCACTCGCACGTTTTGCTTGGAAATGAGGGGTTTTATCCTTAGATGAATAAAAGAATGGATATGTAGCAAGAGACTAATTACTATATATGCGTTATAGTTCAGATCTGGCTACGTCAGGGGTCTCGAATCTGGCCTCAGCAAAGAACATAACTTTTGTGCTATTCACCGCAGCCTGGTTGTTTAGGTTGACCGGCTGGTTTCATATCCACTTGTTTTTTTATTCATCTAAGTTTTTATCCAAGCTTTCTCTTTGGAACATCCCGTTCTGCTCTTCATCCATCATAAATGTTTGCTCATAAGAGGTGAGAGGTGAGTGCCCATCTTACCCCTAGAGTGATTCTCTACACCTGAAAACCCATAAAAAAGTAAAGTAATCTTTTTTTTAAGTCGGTATATCAATTACAAGAAACACGAGCTACTAAGGCTCTTAGCCAACTGGACGTATGGCTTAAAATGCCATCCGAAGCACTGGGCAATGAGAAGTAAACTGTCTTGCCTAAGGACAGAAAGAAGTGACACAAGCCCATACCTAAGCCCACTACTCCCAATCCTCACCGTGGAATACCCAATGCCAAATCTTTTTCTGAAATACCAAACACACACTCCTAATGCCCATTGCCCATTGCCCATTGCCAAGCCTTGCACCCCCAAATTAGATGCCCAATGCCCAACCTTCAACCCCTGATAACCCCAGCAGTATGGATGAATAAGGTGACATCCATGAATAGCCTCCTCTCTTTACCTGTGTTTTTTGGATGCTCCAGGTAGTTATTTGCTATTGTTTTTTATGAATGGCGATTGTCTACATCCTTTCTCCGCAGCACAGTTCACACCTTGTGGGCAGCGGCTCCGGCACAAGCAGGGGTCATCGGCAGAGGTCAGGTGCCCGGCCAGATATGACCCCAAGGCAAACGCTTTTTTCATCAGTGATGACCCTGAATTGATGGCCAAAAAACTTCCCACCATTAAAAAAAGAATAGCCTCGGAGGCACCTATCATCCCAATCCAGATGAACCAATAAAACCGAAGAATGCTTTCTATGGAAATGGCCTTTTGGACTTAGCTGGGAGCATGTAAAGTAGCCATTAAGGTCCCACCATAAAACTCTCTTCTGAGGCTTTTATGTATTTTTTACGAGTGACCAGTGGCCTTGGTCGGGGCTGACCAGGCGGGAGAGTGTGGATGGACGCTAGGGTTATGGTGCAAGGGTGCGGCGGTCTCGGGGTCAGCCAGGCCATCAAATGAACATACGCCTGAACTAGTTTCCGAAAGTGCTCTTGACCAAGTAAGGTGATAAACGCACCTGCGTTTACTAGCATAGACATACAGCGCACATAAAAGTTGCAGGAATTTCCGATCAAATTACCCTCCCATATCATAAAAAGCATGTAAAGCGTCCCCTGTTGAAGTTGTACAATGGTTTTACTGACCTCTATCTTTGGCCATATTTGTGCCATAAAATCAGCCATAGGGCGGAGGCATCAGGTACAAAGAAATCAAGTGCGGATTCATCTGGGAAAGTCTTCACCAATATGTGGAAGATTAGAGTTGCTGAGCATAGCAAGTGGCCGGCGTTCATCTGGTGCGTATTTACAGCCAGACAGACACCTCCGCCCATCTACCTGTTCATCACAGGTGTCTGGGGGAGGGGAGGGTGTGTCACACCCCGACTCTCCATCTCTATCGACAGACACCCCTCCTGCACCCCTGCACCATGTACTAACTACCACCCTTGTTCAGTTGTCCTGCTGGTGGGGCAGTTGTGGTTGGTTCGTACCACGGACACACCCTGTACCACCACCCTGGTTCGGTTGTCCTGCTAGTGGAGTAGTTGTGGTCGGATGGTACCAGGACACTCTTATCAAATAGCATTAAACATGCACCAAGAGTGGTATAACAACCCAATAACACCCAAAGTGATGCCGATCTCCATATGCAAATATACTTTATAAAAGAGGTTTTTCTATGGAAAACATTTGTAAGAACGATGTTTACGCTCTTCTGAGAAACTTCATTAAGTGCCACCGTAGTATCAATTAGGGTTGTATGGTGTGCATGAGGAGGTCGAAGGTGTTGTACAGGGTTCTTCTAGGTATTGGTTAAGGGGTTAACGATGGGGTTCTGGGTATCAAGAAGAATGGTCGTTGGATTCCTCACTTCGAAGTAAATATTGACCTCAGACTTGTTTCGGTGACCTGCCCGGCACAGTGCAACTTTTATGAGGAGATATAACATGAATGGGAATGAATATTTCATTGAGTTGTATATATTAACAAACCTCTACAAGCCGTTTAAACCACTAATCTCAGGTCATTCCAGGCTCATTGGCCAGTACCTTGAAACGCAATCCCCGCATAATCTAGCCAATTAATGTAATATAGAAGCCATGTACATGCAGAGCTGGAATCAGGAGAGAGTGGGTGGGAAGTTTTGAAACATTTTGAACCCCCTTGATGTTTAATTCTCTTTTCATTTAGGTAGTTGTCAGCTGCTGTTACAGAGGAGGTTGAAGGTGTTGTACATAGGGAAATAAGTAAATATTTGGTTTGGTAGTCTTTATCCATTGTGTACGCTGTTTTCATGTACCCAGAGAATATAGGACATTCTACAGGTCCCAGACTTAATGGCATGCTCTTGATCCTTGCAAGGAGTCCACTAGTAGGTTTCATGTAGCTGAAGATATCAATTCCTTACTGTGGTCATTGAGGATGAAAAAGGTCTGTGAGGTGCACTTATATTGGACAATGACTGTTCATCCAAGAAGGAATCAGCAATAAAATTGTAGTTAAAAAAGGCACAGAAGTGGCTCCATTGAAATGCAGGCAAATCTTGGTCAGGGTTTATAAACTTTGAAATTGGATGTGAACAAGTTAGTCAACACAGACCACCCATGTCTGCTACAAAGACCCATGTCTGCTATCAGGTGAATTTATGGCCACACAACAGGTATCAGTTAACATATACATGGGGGCTTGGTCTCTCTCTCTCGTCTCTCTCTCATCTCTCTCTCTCTCTCCTCTCTCTCTCATCTCTCTCTCTCTCTCTCTCTCTCTCTCTCTCTCTCTCTCTCTCTCTCTCTCTCTCTCTCGTCTCTCTCTCTCCTCTCTCTCTCTCTCTCTCCTCTCTCTCTCTCTCTCTCTCTCTCTCTCTCTCTCTCTCTCTCTCTCTCTCTCTCTCACTCTCTCTCTCTCTCTCTCTCTCTCTCTCTCTCTCTCTCTCTCTCTCTCTCTCTCTCTCTTCTCCTCTCTCTCTCTCTCTCTCTCTCTTCTCTCTCTCTCTCTCTCTCTCTCCTCTCTCTCTGCTCTCTCTCTCTCACTGTGGGATACGTTGGCTAGTGTGAGAGAAGGATATGCATGGGTCAAGTGAACACATATGTGTATGACACAATAACAGTGATCATAGCTGTCAGAGGATAAATCAGTTGGTTTGAGTGCAGGCTTGACAAGGTTTCCATAAAAACGTCTCTCGGTGGACAAGTTGATTTGAGGGTACCATGCAACTCAGCTCTGTGTCCAGGGGTGCAGACTTTATCACCTACTCACTCGGACACTGGTCATTGACCACCTGGCCACTTTTATTGCTGACCGTTGGCGGTCAGATTACAGGGAGGGAATGTCCGAACCTTGTGAACATGCTGACCAGTCACAATATCCCAGTGGTCAGTGTATTCCTAATGAGTTTGGTCCTGTACAGGGCCATTGCATGTGAAGGGCAAGCAGATGGACAGTGGTCAGTGGACATTTGGTCACTTTGACTTGCCTGTCCAGTTATGGTCAGGTTTATTGCCTATAGAAGTGGCCCCCACTGCTCCCATGCTGGTTTCCCAGGGTCTTGGCCAGAACATGGCTTTATTACCAGAACTCTCACGTCTCTCCGGGTCCATCTGTTACAGGTGTTGTCAATGTTGCCCATCTCCCCATAGATAATCCTGTTTTTCTCTTATCCGCTGCACTATGTATCTACCTGGGCAATGAGATAATACAATCATTGCCTGTTGTTTTACAGTTGTCAACTGAATGGCAACACATTGTGCCAACACCACAGGCGAAAAAATAGCACTGTTCCAGACCTGATAGTGTAGTAGTAGGTCTTATCGCCAATGAAACTAGTTTTACTCTTCATCCAAATATGTTTCATGAATTGTCTAGTTATCTGCTGAGGCATTGCTTAAAAAGTTGCAGAACGCCGGCACTGCAAACTCCTATACCAAAATTATATGGAAAATTTGTGATGGATGATAGTGCCATGGTTTAGGCATTTATGATATCATTTCAAGAGGAACTAGAATAAAATTCTACTTTTTTGATACTTTTCCATTGTTTGAATACACAATGATATCAGCCAATGTAAGAAGTCCTTGAAGCAAGGCAAATTAGCCTTTTTCTAAAAAATGTCACAGGAACTGACCTTTCATACATGATTTGTGAAAAAGTTTTTTAACTGTATCGTTTCAGAGTTGTTGTTTTGTATATATATAAATATATATATATATATATATATATATATATATATATATATATATATATATATATATATATATATATATATATATATATATATATATATATATATATATATATATATGTATATATATATATTAGCATTTTGAGATGGAGCAGCGTGTTTGTGGAGTTCCTGTACTGTACTTGGTGTGCAGTTGTGGTATGTTCTATGCAGTGCTGGTCTGCTGATGGTGGTAGCACATGTGAGTGTGGTGGTGGTAATTATAGAGGGAGAGATAGCATTCTCACACACTATCAGACAGCAGATAAGACAGGTAGAGTAAAGAGTTCATATCGCCACACTCACTATCTCCTCTCAGCAAACACTGACATCATAATATCACCATCATCATCATCATCCTCATGCTTATTGCTAGGATATCTCACACGATGGGGCCCTCCCTCATGTACTCAAGAGATATACGTACATAGCACATTTGCCATCTGCCCTATTGGCGCTGTCAGAATACAGCAAGGGGGAGGGGGGGGGGGCGAGAGGTGCCACAACACAACACAACAGAACCTTGATCAACCTTGTCATACCTTCCATCAAAACATCATCATTTTCTTTATCATCATCACAATAATCATTATCATCTTCACTATCATCATCATCGTCATCATCATCATTATCGTCATCACTATTATTATTAATATTATTGTTTAAGTTATTGGATAGGTATGCTTACATCCAGAGCTCACCTATGAGACCTGGGATTCCAATTCTAGGGGGCTGAACTTAACACATACAGAGTACTTTCATTATAGGTGGGCACATACAGTATCTTTATAGGACCTGCATTTCTGATTATAGAGGGCAGCACTTTTAGCTGAACTCTGACACTATTCCTCATCAGACCATCAACCACCAGCAGGCACTTTAATCAGACCCTCTGCTGGGTGTGTGTGAAACATTTGCATGCTACATGGATCCTATGAGGGATTCTAATCCCTGTTTTTGCATATATGTGGTGCGGAGCAGAACGTGGAATATCAGGTGCATAGTAGTATGTCATGTTTTATGTCATATTAGCTAGTGGTTGTGTATGATAATCTGGCCATTAGCACCAGTGATAACATGGCAGGCCATCTGTGTCAGTTGGATGTAGGTGCTGATATTATTTGCAGCACCTTTATCATTGTTTAAAGCTGGCCCCCGTGCTTGCTGGGAATGATTAATAGGAGTGCCGGGTAACATATGTGTCTGAGTGTGTGTCTCTCGTTCTGGCTGCAGTTTTTCTGCTGGTCAGTGGGTCAGTGCTGGTCCTGACACACTGATCTGCAGTGTCTGACCACTGGCAATGATTGGATATGTGGGATGGTTTATTGACCAGTGGTCAATGAATAGTATTTTGTGCAGGAATGTTATAGGGCTAGGTAATCATATAGCCAAGGAGAGGTTATGTTTCGTATTAACCCATTAATGCTGACTGTGGGCAAGTATGATGAAAATATCTGCAAAATTTTGATGAAATATCGCAGGTTAAAGCATATTTCGGAAAATATTTGATAGAGAAGTTTTAATGAGAACACATCCAACAGCTCTCCTTCAAAGTTATTGTGAAATCATTCTCAATTCCAAAGTTATTGTCAAAATTATTTCAGGTCCATATGTCAATTTATGTAGGTACTCGCATTAACAGGTTAAGGCATGGTGAAATGTTAAGAAGACAGCAATTTCAGTCAGAGATGAACCACTTTATATTGGAGGCAAACAAGTGTAATTTGATTAAAATATGAATAAAACAGTCATTATATTAGAAAATAGGTGTGTAGTAAGCTAGTTTATTGGATGAGCTCAAATCTTACATATGTGTATGTATTGTAACTTTGTAAGCGAGTATCTCTATTAGTCCTAGGTCTGGCTGACATGGGATTGGCCTCTCTTGGTCAGTGGCCAGTTGGTGACCGAGAGGGCAGCGTGCTACGATGCCTGGGTATCACCCCATCTCTTGTTTGGTCACAAGTTATTTTTTCTATTCAATTAGCCAATGTCCACATGGTCAGCTTGACCACCACTGACCAGTGGGCAGTGGTGGTAAAACTGGCTTTGGTAGCTTGCCATAGGAACACCCACAGATACCTCAGAGCGCTATGTGTGAGGTTTGCTTGACTGTGAACCTGAGGTCAGTACTTTGGCCGCTGGACATATTGTTTGTGGTCAGTTCACTTGCCTTTGACACCACAATCATATCAGCGAGATATGATGAATGCATGACCCCAAGAGAGAGGTCGGCACCCTGAATGAGGGTGGTAGTAGGCACGCATGTAGGCGCCCTCTCCGAACCCCGAACCCCTTTCATCATCAGGGCACTAGTGGTTCATCTCTGACTCATCTTTAATGGTCATCTTGTCCCCAAAGTTCACCTCCTTAAAGGTGCGACATTTGCGGGACAAAGACTTGACCAAGTGGAACCTTTGAACTACCGTACCTTAATTTAGCCTGCAAATTCTATACCATCATGTTTTTTTATGCATTCTTAACATCGTGCCGAGAGTGTTTAGAATGGCAACCTTTAACTAATTTGTGCTCAGATCACCCTGTGATCAAAAGAACATAGTAATATCTTGAATGTAAAGCAGAGATATTGAAGTCACTGATGTAAAGGCAGCATTTTTGAACTCTTGGAATGAAGTTATACACATACACCAGAACTGGGAATAGAATTTTCATTCAGATCTTTCTAGAGATTTTCAGATATTTGTGTTTTCTTGTTGGGCCACCTGGGTGCCCTGGTTCTCGATGTCAGAGTGTAGCAAAGGACATGCAGGGTAGACAACAACGCCAGGGGACAATAGTAGTATCAGTTAACAGAGTAGTAGTAGTAGCCAGTGGCCACACACCACCTCACTTCCAGCCCCTGGCCACCGAGCTCTTTCTCCGCATGTCTTATAACACTTATGCTGCGGATGGCTAATTTAGCCAATACAAAAGGATGCAAAAAACCTTAAAAAATGACTGAAACCTTGGAACATGGTTTCTCATATGAGCGTACTCAGCAAGAGCTATCCGATGAATACCAACATGACAAGGTTTAGATGGTTTTCAAAAATCTTTGAGTCCATATGCTTTGGACCAAAGCCGCCTCAGTATTGGAAGGGTTAAATGCTTAGAGGTCCCCTGGAAAAGTTTCATCTGGAACAGTGATCCTATTCATAATATCTTTGAAATAAATCATAAACTTACAGAATATTTGTATGAAAGATTTTGACTAAATAATTAGACATTTTCTTAGCTTCTGCAGGCTTGAATAGGTTAACCCTTCTTGCCTGTAGCAGTCGAAACTGCATGGTGATATCTCTCTCAAAAGAGCATTTTTTAGAAAATATTTTAAGGATAATTGTTCACTAAAACTCTATCAACTAATCTCCTTCAAATAGTTTGCGAATAAGTGCTTCATTCCGAAGTTATTTTCAAATATATGACAGGTCCAGACTACACTTGTGAAGTAGATCTCGAAGCGCAAATGGGTTAACCTGTGCATGCTCTGGTTGCCAAGAATGGGTGTCTTTTTTAAAAACTATCAATTTTAAACTTTTATATATGATGCAATGACTATTACTTTGTAATAATCCACCAGGGTGTGTGTGGTGTTGGTGTAGTTATGAGCCTACTTGGGCACTTTCCTGGGTGAGCAAAGTTAGCCCTTATGTGGCTGGTGGCTACTTTGGCCAATACAAAATGATGCAAAAATCCTGAAAAATGACCGAAACCCTGGCAAATGGGTACTCATCTGAGATTACTCAGCAAGACCTTTCCAATGAATACCAACATGACAGGGTTTAGATGGTTTTTAAAGATATTTGCGTCCTTGTGCTTTTGACGAAAGTAGCCTGAGCATTGGAAGGATGAATGTTTAGTGTGTGAGTGTGTATTTTGGGGTGACCACAAGGTGGAGGTGTCACGACGACGATGATTCCGGCCCCTGGAGATGCTTCTCGCCTGCGGTCAGTCTCCATCTTTCCAGGTGTGTGTCTCACCTCTCACCTGATGAGCGCCACCGTTACTGCGGCAACCGTGGCGGCAACCTCCGAACCTGGACAGGTCACACCTTGCCTTGACAGACACCGTTTTAAAAATATGACTTCACTGATGAAGCCGCAAAGATAAAACTGTTAGTCTATAATAAAGCTGATGAGCGAAGCCTGGCGGCTATGACATGTTGTTGCCCCGAGCTGCCGAGACGGCTACTCTGAGAGTTTCTTTGTTATGTGAGATTTGTGTGGTAGCCGGGATCTCAGAAGCCTGCTTGGGTCATGAAGAAGGGGTTCACCACAGAAGGAGGAGGAGGAGGCGGAGAAGGGGTAGAAGAAGGGGGCCCCCTCGGCAGTGGACAAGGTGAGGGCATGCAGGGGTATTGGGGCATGGCACCACTACACCCTTCATCATTTCCAAGCTCACTCAGATGATTCTCAATATATCACAAAAATGAAAACAAAACTTCCAAAACATTTACACTAGGATTGTTTTGCATGCGGAAACGCAACTTTCATTTGGATATTTCTAAGAATCGTTCGTTTGCTAGGTGTGAATGTGAACCCACCTGGCTGACCTGAGCGTTGAGGGGTTCAATTGAATACTATCATAAATCATGGGGGGAGCAAGGCAGCAGTGGGAGATAGCTATCTTATCTCTCTCGCCTGCCTGGCTGCTGGCAGAGGATCTATCATTAGTGTAGGGGCAAGAACAGGTACGGGCTCACTGAGGAGGCTGACCAGGGTAGCAGCACTAAATTAACACACAATACAACACCAACAAAAGGATTTCAGTTTTCGGACAGGCCGAAGTTGTGGTTCAGTGAACTGAGTGAAAATAGTTCAATTCTCTCTACTTGTGCACACGCCATTCACAGACACAGCTTTCTTCTTGCCTACTTTCTGTGCCTGACATGTTGGTTTGTTTGGAAAGGGTATCGGGCAGACAATCTGGTCTGTATGCAGCAGGCAGTTTGACACGAACCCATTCACTTCCCTCAGCAGTTCCTGTGCCTACCACCACTACTGCTCTCCTCATATATCAGCAACAAGTTTGCAAATAGAGAAGTTCTATAAAAATATCTAATGAAAATTGCTCATGGTGTCCAATGAGTGATATCAAAGGTTGATCATACTATGATCCACCTTTGGTGATATTGACTAGTATTAATTTTTTTAAATATAAGGAAAATTGTTTTTGGTGTCCTAATGAATAATATCTACTAGTGTATTCAAAGTTTATTCATATAGAAATATTTGCAACTTTGTGTCTATCCACCAGGGTGACCTGAGCATGATACGTTGAACACTTAACTCTTTTATGCTTGGAGTTGAAAAGTTTTGTCTCGATATACATTTGGAAAAAAAACCAGAAATTATTCTTCTATTAATGAAATATTTGAAGCATGTTTATTAGGTTAGTTTTGCGTAGTATTTCTCCTTAAAACAGTTACCTTAAAATGCTTTTATCGGAACTATGAATAGTCCGTATAAGCCACTCATCTTCAGGGTGCTACTGGCATTTATGGGTTAACCGTTATGCTGCTGTTGGCTAATTTGATCAATACAAAATGATGAAAAAAAAAATAATAATTACTGAAACCCAGAATCATGGGTACTCATCTGAGAGCACCCAGTGAGAGCTATCCAATGAATACCTACAGGACAGGGTTAAGATGGTTTTCAAAGATCTTTGCGTTTTTGTGCTTGAGATGAAAGTAGCTTCAGCATTGGAGGGGTTAAGGCACTGGTAGACAACCGTTTTTTGCACCCACTTCCTCAAGCCGCAGCAGTAGGAGTACACGTCATAACAGACCATACAATTATGCATTTTACACAACAAGGGACATACAATATGAATTTCTCTCATTCTGTTTGATATGGGAATTGTGCTAGGGTATTTTCACAGGACAGCAGCAGCAGCAGCAGTATACCGCATACACCATTGTCCCTTGCCATGAAAAGCAAGGGAGTGGCCTCAAAGATGTATGTTTGGAGTATGAGAATATATATGTATGTGAGGTCTGAAGCGCATTATTCTGTGTGAAGTGGCCCATTGAAAGTGGTCCTGTGGTGCCTGAAGGAATGAGCCTCTCTCTCTATAGGATGGATTGACCAGTACAAAGGCTGCGGCCAATATTTGTTTAGCAGAGGCCATTGTGCTGCTGCTCTTTCCCATATTTCCTGATTGTGGCATTATTAACCCTGGTATGTATACCAGTACAAAGCGGCATATCAGCGCACAGCCAGAGAGGGGTGAGAGAAAGTCCACGGGAGGGCCGGTGGCCAGCCAGCCAGCCAATGGCCAATGGAATTGGCCACTACTGAAATAGAGGCTCGTCCAGGATGTGATTGGAAATTAGTTTGGGGTCACGGTATGGTGACTCAACCAGTAAAAATGTTATGGTTTCATGGCTATCATTTTAGTTTGGTCAACAGGACACTCCCCATGCATTTATATGTAAACTGTAAATAACATTGATTTTTGTTCATTTTTTCTTTATGAATTCTAAACGCTTCATTCAATATCATTAATATGTATTGTTTTTTATGAACTTGTTTACCTATCTTTTCTTAAAGTTTTCTTGAATTTTACCTCTTATCTAGAAAGGATAGAGAGTCTTTGGTAGCATTCAGGAAAAAAGTTGTTTTTCCTCAGGTGAGGGAAGACTGGGCACTTGCGTTAAGGCATAAGAGAAAAGGAGCTTGTTGGATCCCATTTCTTGGTCTGATTGGACAAGGAAATTATGAGAGAGAGTTTTCATTCCTGGGTAGATTAGATGATTAATATACCAGGGAGTCTTTTGTTTTGTTTTCTTTAGCATATAAACAGGTGTGGGGAGTTGAAACACCTGTAGAGGGCAGTGGTTGTGATTGGGCCACAGGTGTCTGTCTGTCTGTTGGTCTGTCTGTCTGTCTGTGTTAGTAGCAGCCTGCGCCACTCCACCGGCAGGCAGGCAGGCAGCCACTCATAACAGTAGGGTGATATATTGCACTGCAAGCACGGGAGCTGTCCGCACTCCCGTTAGCACTTAACTGCGGCCAGTCCTGTCTCCGTTCATCGTCCGTTCATCGTCCACTCAGCCACAGCCGTGTCAGTCTTGCCACATATCTGGGCCATGAGCGGCCACCACATTCACTTCCCCTCTCCCTCCGCCGCCGCGTCCTATCAATCTCGCCTCCCTGACCTTACATGTCCTCTGCGCGACCTTTGCAACTGACCACTACACCATTACTATGTAAATAGCGCCCTGCTAGTATTTTGTGTCTCTGACAATAGTGCGGCCGCATGCTCCCCTGGACACTTTGATGATAAGTCTCCCTCGGCCTGCACTGCCGGGCGGGCCGGGGCTAGCTGGCTGGCTGGCTAGTGGCTACTACTACATTGTAAAATTACCCTGGCAGCCATACTCTGTGCTTGATTATATTCATAATAACAGCGTGGTGGTGGAGGTGCGTAAAAACTATCCAGTCAGGATTCATTAGGAAAGCTGGTCATCTTAGGAGGTAGCAGATCTACTCTCGAGGGGCCGACTGTAACACACCCACACACGCCAATATTGCAATCACCAAACTCTTAATTACTAAGAAATTGAATTGGGAAAATCAAAGTGGGAGTAGTAACTCGCCAGGCCCGTGCAGGGTGGTAGCCATTAGGAAATGGATGAAGGCCATTGGATGGTTAAAGACTCGCACGCATGAAATTAAAGACAATTATCGGCCTGAAATCCTCCAGTGGAACAACTTTTTATGCAAATGAAGCAATGCATTATTGATGGGAGGCTTACTCTATTAGAGGTGGGAAAATAATCTAAGGAAATTCTAAGAATAATCTAAGGCATTTTGACAGACCCTAACCTATTATGATGAGTAGAAAATAGACGCAGTACCTTTTTATGCAATAAGGATATTTGTGATATTCATTCATACAAATTTGACTTAAGTAGAGCAAAGCGCTCGGATAGTTTATTGATACATTTAGAAGAACCTTTAGACAAAGATTTTCATTGTGTTATTATTATCAAATTTGTTATATCAACTCCCAAGATTTCAAAAGTATAGGTTACTTATGCACAATGTATCTTGACAAGATTTGATAGAAGTGTTAAAAGAAATCCTTCATCTTCAAGGCACTTTAAGATATCTGTTAAGGTGCCTGTCCAACAAGGCTCGGTCACATAACTTTTGTAATATCTTTCTGCACCCCATCTACTAAGCTATTTGGGAATGTAAACAACTTCTCTTATTGTGGCAAAACCAGCAAAGAGTCTGAGTCAATACAAGCTAAGCTGCCACTTTATTAAGTGCCACATTGTTACAATAATTACTAGCTATATGATGATTGGGATATCTCAAAAATAGTTTTAAAAGATTTGTAAATGTGGAATCAGTTTTTATTACAATGATATGTAGCTCAATGATGATTTGGATATCTCAAAAAAAAATTGAAAAAAAAAAGATTCGCAAATGTGGAATCAAATTTTTTTCAAATATTCACCATTGGCATTGTTTTCAAGATATTTTTTGAAATCAGCAAGGCACACATCAAGATGGTTAAGCATGAATTGTATAGTATAACTGTGAAAATCATGCTCCTCCAAGAAGCTGTCGCTCCTGTAGGAGGGTCAAGCTGTGGCCAAAAAGAAACAAGACTCCTTCAGCAGCCTGTGAAATGCTACACTCAATGTTCACGGCAGTTTTGTCCACAAAAACATTCGGTAGGAGGGAGAGCTGTGAGTGTAGATTGGTTGAAGATGTGGTGCCGCTCCTTCTTCCCTGGTCAGTCCTGTCACGATACAAGACACCCAACGGTCATCATGCTTGAATGGCCTAAGATGGCCGGGTGGTGACCCATGTCTGGGCAGCGGCCACCACCGTCCGGCCGGCCGCCGACCGGCTGGGAGGGAGCTTTAAGTGGGTGAGTGGACGATTAGTGTCAGATTACACTATAATAAAGACTGGCCACTGGTCAGCCTTTGGCCGCTTGACTTACTGACCCCTCAAGCATCAATCAGTGCACATGATCAAATCTTTGCACTCACGCTGGGCGAGATACAGGGATCTAGATAGGAGTCCTCCGGCAGGGGAAATAAAAAAGGTATTAAATGCATCTGGTTTGACCTGTGAGTGCAGAGATTTTTCAATGGAAACCAATGCTATGTCCAGATTCAGTGTATGCAAATGCAAAGAGAACTGTGTTTCACTATCTGTTAGGTTCAGGCAATTTGGACATTGATATCTGGACAAATCCTCCATAACAAACAAAACTAATTTTTTGTGGTGAAATAATTTGGCGGCAGACAACTGTCCTCTGCTAGAACTGAATCACATTCTTTGAATCCTGTGTCATGCCAAGAAGGGATCTCTTCAATCCTTTCTATATAATACTTTTAAGACTCAGCAATTCACAGGAATGGTTTTGAATAGTTTATTCCATGAACAATTTGGTTGCTTTATAAATGAGTGGCAAATGAGGTGCTTTCTGCAGCCAAATTGTGGCTAAAAGCCCCCTAGGATTTTGCGATAAAGAGATGGACTCTGTGTTATCTGGATTGTTTTATAATATCATTTTGACTTTAAATAATGCCCCATTTTACATGTATTTTCTAGCTCCTCCCCCCTTCCGCCCTGTCCCTGGTGATAGCTTTTTGTTTAGAGTTCCTTTAGGAGCCATAGAGCAGGGATGTCATGTTCTCTCCATAGAGAGAGATCTATGACTTACAAAAAATGGACATTTTTACTTAGCTTCCCCTTAGCCCCCATTGAAACTGCTCTAAATCAGCTTAAAAAGTGCAACATCCTGCAGTTGGACATTTTAAAATGTTCCAGGAAGTGATCGGTAATTGTAGGCTATCCTGGACAAAGAGTTATTGGTTTTCAAAAAAATATTTCAAAAACGGCCATAAAATAACAAGGAAGAGACATGTTAAATGTGGACTTAATTGCTGGTGGCTGAAAAGGCTGGCTAAATGCTAGAGGCCTGCATTTATGGAAGCTATGTGGAAATTTATGAGTTTGCTTTTCTTAATTTGCATAATTGAGAAATGTACTAGGCTTGAGTGCTTGTGTATATCATTTTCTCAGCTACTTAGAGTACTGCTTCTTTTGGGAATGTTTCTGAATATATGTATCTGGATATATTTCCGCATGAACAGCTATGCTCACTTCAATGAATTATCTTCACGAATGGTTAGTTGAAAATATTCTTCCGACTAATGTGGACACATCTGTAACGTAATGTATTGTAGGGTATGGTGATATTCACTTTGTCAATACAATAAACCATGTTGAGAGAGGAGCAACTGTTAATTAAGAGTACTTGTTTGAAAGACCAGTCATTACATGTCACATATATTAAAATACTTTACATCTTATCGGTCCAAAAGGGCCACCCACAACCAAGACCACCACCTTAGATTGGTACAGTTGGTGGTCCCTCTTTTCAGCAGGTTTTAATTGAATACATCTATTTCAATTTAGAAGAAGAAAATATTCATCAAAGCACTGGCCACTATGAATATCTGATTCATTTTCATTTTTACGGCATATCTGTAGCTGTATAATAATATACATCAGTTATTTTATCTTGGGGATATCATCCATATAAAGTTTTTGGAAAAAAAATTAGAAACATCATTTTTACTGCATATCTGAAACTTTTAGATATACATCAGTGATATTATCATGGGAATGTCATCCATATGAAGTTTTGGGAGTAAAACATTAGGGAAACCTTTTTATATAAAGAAAACAACAAAATCTTTTTCCATCATTGCATTGTTATCATGGCTGTATTCACTGCTGCTGAAGTTGGTGAGTTTCTCTAGGAGGCAGTGAAAAGGTAGTGCATGGGAAGTGGCAAGAAGGAGAGAGAATAAAAAGCGAACCGTTTCTTTGAATCACCTTTCCCTTCCTGTTACGAGCAGTCATTGTGGTCAGGCAGACCCTTAGCCCTGTGTTCAAACACACCCGAACAATAACCTGCACACTGCCAGTCAGCGCTACACCGCTACAGGTAGAGCAGCGGGCTGAGAAAATGCATATTTCATTGGGTATGAGTGCATTGTTGCGCCCTCCAAAGGGCCGCTGATTGAGGCATGGCTCAATGGACGTGCTTGACAATTATTGGAGGAGGTATTGTGGTTGACAAGTCGCATGGACCGAGGCCCAGTCATGGAGGCCCGCAGAAGACAAATAAGCAGCCGTGCTAATTATTTTGACCAGGAAAACTGGGGCTGACCTTTTCCCCCAGAGTTTGCATTCAGGACGAGTGCTGGGCAGCCGAGTAGTAGCCTTTTAATGAGAAAGCAATTATTTTTACAGGAAAAAGCTGTTGGGTGACCTGTCGCGGTGGCGGTGGCTGCATTGCGGGTCCATAGCTTAGCCAGCACCAGGGTGGCCTTACTCCACACACAGCTCTGGGGAAACGGTCCTCTTGGCTCTCAATACAGATCCCAACTCACTCACTTCTTATGTATATAAACCTAAGGAAAGCATTGGAAAAAAAATAACTTGTTGCACATACAAATATCAAAGATTTTCGCTACATAAGTTACAAAACCTAGAGACTGAGTTTGCAGTGATTATGTCTAACTCTTATGTTAACTGTCTGTTCTCACAAAGAAGGGTCCTTTCAACTTCACAAACCCCCCTCCCCCTCCCTCATTACATAAAAAAGCTTCAGGATTGGGTTAGCGGGAGGTGTTTTCCTGTTGTGTATCCTATAGTGGGTGTGACTATTACAAAAACCAGCGCAACAAAAAGATTTGCTATCATGCTGATGATTTCACTCTTTTATATATATAGTTTTATTTCATATCTTTTTTCAAATATGAGGTATATTTGAAATAGTAAAAGGCATGTGGGCTTGATCAAGAAACCCTGCGGTTGATTCTTCTTTCCTAGCATGTTACCTTGTTACCTTATGTTTTCCATAGCAATGGTCATCCGGTGAAAACCCACCTTCGCAACATGCCCACATGATTAACAATATAACATAGAGATCACATGAGGTAAAACCAGGAGGAAATACTCAGGCGGGGAGACGATGTGTCATGGAGATAGATAATTAGTGAAATTAGCACATCTTTTATCTTTGTAAGTTCGTAACCTTAGCAGTAGTCCCCCTGTGAGGTAGTGTTAAGGAAACACACTCCCTTCCTGTTAGACTGGTCTGCGAATGCACTCATTTAGGAAAGAAATAGAGATTTATGAATGGGTGATGATCAAGTGCCTTGATTGCCTCTATATAAGTAGAGCTTCTTTATCACACTCTGGTGGGCCATAAGAGGAAGATTCTAGTGTATTTCTTAGTATAGAAGGTTGATTAAGTACAGTGGAGCCGGTTAGCTTTGACATGTATGCACTCTGAACACCAACCATACTCTCACCCACTAAAATGTATTTTCTACTTTTTTAATTGATAATAACATAATAAAAGCGCTCATTAGTTGAACATCTTGGCTTGTAGTTGTTAAAATGTTTATTTTTCATCTGATCACTTGCCACCTGAGCTAAGCCTTGAAGTTGATGTGGAGTTAGAAAATGCAAGGATAACAAAATTCCTAATGGAAATTTCCTGTATAAACAATGGGGCTGTGCTTAAAGACTGCTTAAAGCAGGTACGGGTAAGCACATATCTTTCAAATGCTTTAGCCAGAAAGCTTGACCCCTGTTACTTACATATGTTGTGATTCCGTCTTGATTTATAGGTATTTGTGTGTTGGAGAAAACACATGTCTCTGTTGACCTCCCTACCTGTTGACTCACCTGTAGTGACCAGGTGTGATGTTTGCTAACGAGATAGTGCTGCTTTAACCTAGTCACTCAAACAGTGGCCTTACAGTGCTCGCCGCTGCACAGTTTGGATGATATCTTAGTGATATAAGCAAAGTTCCTGAAAAAGTGTGTTTAAAACTTCCTCCAATAGAGGCTTCTTAACTTTTTGTAGCAATATTTTTTTTGGAAAAAAATATTTCTGAAATATTTACATATTTATGAGATCATTCGTGTTCCCATGGCTTGAGTGTCCATTTGTTTAACCCATTTTCCCCCAAAGCAATAATCATATGGTCAAAAACCGTACAAATGACTGAAAAACTTACGAGAACTCAATGGAATATTTGAGTGAAAGTTGCTACTTATTTTAACAGTTTTTTAACGTTATTTCGTTCATCTTCAATGTCTTTTTTCAGGAAGTGTCCACCATGCCATGTGTTCCTGTTGCAGTTATATGTAAGAAGGTCAATCCCTGCCCTTCTAGCTGGGATGGCCTTATGGTTTGAAAGTATGGCCCCACTCCAGGCCCCTCAACTGGAATGATTAATAAAAAACACACACCTATGGGGGATGGAGGGGTTGCTGGACAGCATGGGTTGGTCAGGGGAGAAACCCCCAAATTGGGGCCCTCCACCTGGAGTGATTAATAAAAAAACACATATATATATATATATATATATATATATATATATATATATATATATATTTGGGGCATGGAGGGGTTGCTGGACAACAGGGTTTGGCCAGGTGAGAAACCCCCCAATTGGTACCCCTCACCTGGAGTGATTAATAAAAAAACACACACACCTATGGGGCGTGGAAGGGTTGCTGGACAGCAGGGTTTGGTCAGGTGGAGTGAGAGATAGTCGCCATGGAAATCCCTCTGGCCTGAGCAGCTTAGTCGTGGTAGTGTGTGCTGTTTTTTTATGCAGAGGGCGGGTGCGGTAGTGGTGGTGCTCTAGCAGTGCTGGGCATATTGTCGGGGTCAGGCGAGTTGGACTGCCCCTTGCAAGAGAGAGAGAGAGAGAGAGAGAGAGAACGTGTGATACATACACACGTATATAGAGCAGTGTATGTACAGTGATGACCCTCGTTGCCTCCTCTGATAGAGAGCGAGGGCAGCTGAGGTAACCAGCGCTGGTTTTAGGGTGAGGGTTGCCGCGGCCGCTGTCAGGAGCCTGCTAAAGGATGCACCAAGCATATCAATGAACGTACTGCTCCTAAAGATGGCCTTACAACCATGTCAATACATGCAGAGTGAGCAGGTCGCATCAAAAAGGGAGATGGACGTCACAGTCACAGTCACAGTCACAGGATGTCGGAGTTTATATTACTCTGAAGTCAAGAGAAGGGGGAATGCAGGTGATACGATATCTGAACCCCTATTGTGTCGAATTTATATGAGTATTGCTCTATGGTATACCACTCATGCATGCAAAGTCAAATTATCTTGACCTGGTCATCAAGAACATAAAAAAATAGTAACCAATACCTAAACATTCTTTGTAGTTAAGTACCATACAGTCTTCTTATTGGGGTAAACTTTCTTCTTTGGTATATCGTTGGTCATCACTTGCTGATACATTTTGTCATCAAAAATACACTTTGTTAACTGTAAAAAATACCACTACCTTTGAAGACATCCTCCTACTCAGAATTCTTAAAGGATTGATTTCAATGAGAACTTAAAGGATATTTGGTCGGATTAGGGTGTACATATATGCTCATAACAGATAATCATGAGCTTATCAAGTCCTGAGTTAATTAAGAAGGGCCCTTGTATTAAACTTGTTACACATCTCAATTATATATATATATATATATATATATATATATATATATATATATATATATATATATATATATATATATATATATATATATATATATATATATATATATATATACATATATATATATATATATATATATATATATATATATATATATATATACATATATATATAAATATATATATATATATATATATATATATATATATACATATATATTTATATATATATATATATATATATATATATATATATATATATATATGTATATGTATATATATATATATATATATATATATATATGTGTATGTATCAAATACATTTTAAATACAATTTCAATATGTTTAAACCTATGATCCAGCCTTATACACATGATAAACTTGCATTATCGAATGCCATACTAGTATATTTTAATAGCCACTTTTATGGCAAATATTTCATGGAAAATTTTAATATGTTTTATCCAATTCAAATGTGTGCGTGTTTTTTTCACAAGTCCATTATGAAGATCTATAGGTATCCCTGATTGTGACAGGCAGTCAGAGAGCCATCACCTTGGGCCAGAGCTGCCCTGCAGAAAAAACACCCCTGCAAGTATCTCCCAGCTGCCCCATTCACAGGACCCCAGCCTGCAGGTCAAGGATTCACTCACATTTTTGATGTCCCATATTTCAGCTGAGGATTCGCCTTCCTCAGGTAGACCTGAAGTTCTATGATAAATCAAAGAGTTTTTTTAGCACCTGAGGGAGGTGTGTAATGGGTTCAGGTGAAATAATTATTCACAATTTTTAAGTGGAAAGTATATGCAAATTAGCTAATTTTGTTAAATTATCCATTATCTCTCCACAGACATGCATGTCATTCGTATATTTCATTTAACCTGATGTTTGTATTGTTAAGCGCTCACAGGTGAAGGCATGTTTCATTACAGTGATTACCTGTACACATCCAGCTGATTTCTGTTAGGCCAACTTTTCATGGGAATGTATTTTATTGCCTAAGCTTGCACCTGGTCATCCTCCAGACTGCGGGATTCACCATGACAGGGAAAGGAGGCAATTTGCACACTTATTCATCAATAAAACGCCTGTCCTTTCTCTTAGCTCTGAATCAAAGCAGCGTGTCGCGTATGAATACCCTTGATGCAGCACTGGTAGATATAATTGCCAGCGATACACTCGTGATGGGCAGGTGTCCCAACGTTGCGGGGAAATTACCCGCCCGCACAATGCCTACAAACACCAACAAAATGCTTTCTAACAAGCAGGGAAATGTGGGACAAAGGCCACATGAGATTGTTGCATTGTCCGGATTGATATGCTCCATATCGTTGAGGGTGATACAAGGGAGCTGGGGGAACTTAGCTTTAATCATTGCACCTGTCTGAGTACATGGGCTACATGCGTAGTAGTGGTGGTGGTGGCGGTGGTCCCGCTGAGGCGGTGGAGAGTGCGCCGCTGCTCGCTACGTGAGCCGAGTGAGTAGGCTGAGGCCCGGTAGAGGGTGTACGTAGCCTGGTGCATACGTACGTATCCTGGACTGGCCTCTCGTAGTGGTAGTCGTCATTGGTTGTCTGTCAGTCAGTTTTTAGAGGGAGACGTTTGGCATGTGATAGTGCACTGCCTCCAACACCAGCACCAGCGCTCTGTGTATACATGTATGGCTGCTGCTGCTGCTGGGATGAAGTAGATGCAGAACCCGGCCCCTCGGCAGCGGCTCACAACTCGGCCCCCAGCTCGGCCCCGACCTTTCCCCGTGACATCACCTGGCGTAATCACCGTTATCAGCCCCACACTCCACCAGCTGAGGGAGCCAGGAGCTAGCGATGGCTGCTACCTCTCCGGCGCGCCGCCACCGCCAACACTCACCCGAATAACACAGGTCAAACCGGCTCAAACATACACACACACACACATACACAGACAAACAGACACACAATGTTTGACAAGAAATAGTGTTAAGCTAATCCTTCCTGGTATTATCACACAGGCAGATATAGATTTCCAGATACCTAACTTTAAAATATGAGTTATGAAATTCAAAAGGAGTTTTAAAAAAACACAATGCAGTATTGACAGAAAAGGTAACCATGGTCATACTTTACATATTTCAAAGCATAGAAAGCTTGAAGTTTTGCTTATAAAATGCAACATGAAAATCACGATTAGTATCTACTTAATTTTTGTCTTTGATGGTTTGATTTGTTAGAAATATCAGAGGAGTTTTCCATTGACCAATCCCTATTCCTGCTATTCAAATATCAAAATAAACGAACTTGTATAAGAAGTTTTAAACAGTGTATATGTAAATTTCTGCATTGCACTACTGGGTTATTAGTGAGTAATTATCATAACCCCTGGTCCAAGTTCCTTTGAAATGACTTCCATGGAAAGGGAGGGACTCCTGCGGCCCCTAGCGCTGCAGTGGTATTCCCATACACCTCCATAATCACATGCATGGTCAGAACGCCCGAGTGCACACCAAATATGTATTGTTTTTAGTTGTTTAATTGGCTGCTGGTACGGCTGCTGGTGCATGTTTGGACTAGCCAGGTGTGTTCTCACAATGCCCCCCCCCTCTCACTTGTAAGAAGCAGGGGGCAGTAAAGATAAGGGTTAGTACTAGGCACCATTATATGGCCAGCGTCATCTGTATAGGGGTCATCATACGGTTGGGGGGATGTAAGATCTATTGATAAGGGGGGTTGCAACCTGCAGGCAGTTAGTTCATTGTCTGCAAAAAAATCATGCAAGAAAAACAATATTATGACAATTGAAAATATAATTGCATAGTGGTTTAATTGCATTTTGACCCTGAAAGGTGTGAGAGAGAGAAATGAGGGCTCTACCCTTCTCCATCACCATCTTTAGCCAAAGGTTACCTGCGACAGAAGGATTTATTTGTGAAATTTATGATATTGAGAGTTTGATAAGAAGTATTGAAAATCTGATCAAATTAAGTCAAAAAAGGTTTTTTAGGTAAAAGGGGAGGGGATGATCGTACCCTGAAATCCATTCCTTCTTCTTCCTTTTTCTCTCTGGGTTTCCGTGTCGGCTGCGGATGATGACGGTGGATTTATGGTCTTGCTGACAGGTGGATGGTTTGCTAATCACTGCCTGTGTTTATGACACAGGTGAAACACTGACCCTGTCCATTCTGGGCCAGGCCATTCACATGGGATGATAGGGCGTGGCGCCTACGGCCATGTGGCCGCTCTGAGCAGCGACAGACACCACCACCAACGCCAGCCACCGCTGCCGTATTCCCCCCTCCGGCCAACCTACCCCCAGGCCATCCTCACACACTAACCAACCGTGGGCATCTGTGACAAACCGGAACAAAAAACATATACTACTGACGGCTGCGTGTGGTCATTGACTGGCCATATGTGTGTAATACAAGATATACATGTAATAGGTCAATCATTCAGTTAATATTTCAAAACCTATTCCTGTTGCCATTTGGGTCATCGGATATCCATTTATGTATAGAAATTCAAGCATACGTAAAAATGAAATTTAATCATCTAATACATATTTCATAAAGTGATCTCTAATACTGTGTGGCCATCCACTCTCCATCTACTTGTAATGCTCTGATTTGATCTGAATCTGAAACTAATCCCCCAGTTTTTAATCCAACAATCCATCCATAACTTGTGTGTGTGGTCATCAGCTGTCCATCTCTATGTTCCTATATCTAATGCTCGGATCAGATAGGAATCTGGAGATGATCTCTCAATTTCTAACCAAAAACCCATGAACAAATGCTGTGTGTGGTCATCAGCTGTCCATCTATGTGTATAATGCTCTGATCAGATAAGGTTAAAGTCAATCTCTCAATTTCCGATTCAAAAATCCATTTATAATTGCTGCGTGTGGTCATTGAATGTCCATGTACGTGTATGGAGCAGTGATCAAATAGGAAACTGAAGTTAATCTCTGAATGTACCTTAGACTCGTGTAGTGTTTGTTTTGTCATTGATTTGGTGATAAGCACCTCTCTTGTTTCCTTTCTTTCTATAGGAAGAATTGAATTCAACAGTGTGCTCCCAGAATACAATGGGATTATCTTCTGTAAACAATAGATTCTTCTACCAGGAGTTTTTATCTGCTGCTATTCAGGGTGTGGGGTAGGACGATTGCTGAAATAATTTCAGCTTGAATGAATCTCATTCAAGGCACTATGAAGAAGGAAATAATTGGGAAGGACTTTTTTAATTAATTCAATTTTTTTTTTAGAAATTTAAAATAAAAAAGACACTATGCATAAGAATAAAAATTGTATAAATTTACAAAATCATTACTGTTGATTTAGAAACATGCTGTGTCTGATGACAATTTTTCATAAGCTGTAAGCTGTTTGTTTATGATCTATGTCATTAACAATAGGCAAAGTTTGTTAATTGACAATATTTTCACTGATATCTGTTCAGAAATTTATTTCCTAGAAATTCAAAAAAAATGTAGGAGTTATGTACGTAATCCACTGGTGACATCTGTTGCTATACAGAGATTGCTGTCAGTTTTATTTATATATTTTTAACATTTTAATTTTATTTTCAAAAACAAATTTTAAATTTATATATATATTTTTTTAAATGAAAAGGAGATGTTGCATTGGTTTATTCATGCGGAAGATTCTAATGAAAGCCTCAGACACGTGGACAGGCAGCTTTTTCTCTCTGACTTCATTATTTCCTAATATCTTGCCTGCATGGTCCATTTGTTTTTCCAGACCCCTAGCTGAAAAGAATAGCCGGTAAAATGCGGCATTGTTGCGCCGAGCAGGCCTTCCCTCCACGCCACACATATGGAACATGTCACACCATTTCAATTCTTCCAACAACCGTTTGGACCTCAGAAAACAAAGTCTGGAATCTCCACCTAATTTTTTTGGTGTTTTGAATGTGTCGGGGGTTGTTAGGATAATGATTTGCAATGCTGGCCTTGCCAACACCTGTGCCTGGCTGTCCACAAAGCTGATTAGTTGCGCCTGATCGGGCCTCCTATTTGATTGGGCGAGGCCGCTCTCGGCCACCCTGGACAGCTAATTACAGTTCCAGCAGCATCTTCCCCCGTCCCCTTTCTGCCCGCCTTTATTCTACTTCACTGGACATCTGGGCTTAGCCCTGAGCACTTTTTTTGTCTCCGCCGTAAAAAATGAGCGAGGTCAGATTAAAAAATGGAAATTGACCCCTTGGCCAGTTAACCGGCTCTGACCCTTTGGCCGCTTGATTGACAGTGGCCAGAGATGTGTCCAGCGCCGTTGCGGGCCAAACAGGTTTTGTTATCACCCTAGAGGGGCCCAGGAAGGGGCAGTACTGGCAGGGGAGTCCAGGAGGGTGTGGAGGCAGCTCCTTAATGACCCCTCTCTGACCTCTCCCGGACCAGCCCCACGGGCGGCAGCTGCGGCCGGCCGAATCATTAACTCTTTGTGTGACCCAGGACCGGTAAAAAACTAGCGGCTGACTAGTGTGTTTGTATTGCCACAGCGGGTTATTGGGTGACAGCCCGTATTGAACTAGTTCAGCTTGGAAGGTTGACCTCTGCGAGAGGTCGCCGTCTTTGTTATGTGCGTATATAGCTCCACGTGCTGGTTGCGAGAGATCATTTTGTCAGTCGCTGTGGAGCTGTACACATGTAGTATACACTAGACGCTGCTAGTCGCCGCTCTGCAGCAGCCAGTCAGCCAGCCAGCCACAACATGGTAGCCAAGACCTGCTCTTCCTACATGCTCTGGCAGGGACCACGGCACTCCGGTTAGTACACACACTACTACTACTACTACTCTTTCAGCTTCACTTTCAGCACAACATACGGATGCCTAGGGAGACTTTATCAACCACAAACGGAGCATTTTGGAGAAGATTTCACTCAGATTTTACTTGAAGATTCCTCGCTAGTCATTCAAATTTGGCATTTTTGTCAGTCACCATGGAAACGTGGCCTGTTGAGGCACCATTGTTTACCCGAATATGATCGGCTGACAGGAGTGTGAGTGCAGAACAAAGCCTAAAAAATAAGCCAGGAAGGGCCAGAGAGGTAGGGACATGTCTTTGTGGATCGTGTGGCTGCCAGGCCAGAGATTCTGCTCGTCGTCGTCGGAGGAGGCTGGGTTGGAGGCCGTACGTAGGGAGTAGGAGTGGAGGCCGGGACGAGGAGCCGGGACATAGTGAGAGGTGAAAGCCAGGTCACTCCCGTGCCAGTCCACGAATTGTCAGCGCCTCTCTCTCTCTTAGACCGCCGCCGCCGCCGACGTACTACTTGTGTTTCCTGAAAAACAGTTAGGAGGACCACGTTCTCCACCTCCTCCTCTTCCTCCTCACACACAACTGCTGTAAATCATCACACGGGCAATGCCGCAAATCTACTTCCCCGTTACCGTTGGACTAAGCCTGGAATACGCACACGGAAACATAGCCTAGCCTTCTAATGTTTTGATTGTATTTCCCAATGAAAAGTTCTTCTAGTAGTCAAATTTTGAAAAGCATTAGAGAGGTAGGTTTTTAACTGTGATAATAGTATGGTTTTTATTATAGAACTTCCAGAACTCTTTGCCCACAAAATCAGTTGGCATATGGTTGTATTTGAAATTCCATTCCTTAGTTTGTTTTTGTAACAAATTGGCAATATTCAGGCTGATGTATTTTAGCTGTGATCATTTCTTTAGGATTGCAATGAAATATTTTGAAATGAATTTGTAATACTAATTCTTAAAATCATGATTTAAATAGTAAGAACAAAATTGAATTGTATTAATACTAAATAACCTAACCACAAGTAACCTGTTGTTGTTTTCTTGGAGATTGATTTTTATTTGAGATTTGAGAATAACAGGACATAGGTATTGATTGTGTGTGTGTGTATAAGTATGGATTAGTGTGTGATGTACCTCGTGAACCTTGAAGTAGTTAGACAGCAGTGCTAGGATCGTGACCACCCCAACATGAGCATGAGGGAGTGGATTACCTAGACAACCCCACACATTAATAACCCACTAGGTGTGATGAAAAATAAACCACGGTGACCTCATTGGTAGCCGCGGCGGCGCTCTCGCTCGGCAACGCTAAAACTAGCTCTCCCCTTAGACACCCTCTCCTCTAACCTTACCTGAGAGCAACTCTCCTCTCTCTCTCTCTCTGACAGCTAGCTCACCAACGCACGCAGCAAATGTCGAGGTGAAGTTTAAAAATAATATTTTCTTGTACGTGAAAAACAAAAGCTTATTTTAAATTTTGTGTCGTCTTGCATATTTTTTATCACAACATTTTATCTTCACAATTCTATATCTTATCTCTCTTCACTCTGACAGCCAGCTAACCAAGGCAGGCAGCAAATGTTAAGGCGAAGTTTAAAAATGATATGCTGTTTTATGTGAAAAACAAAAGCCTATTTTAAATTTCATGTCTTCTTGCATATTTTTCATTACAACTTTTTATCTTTACAATTTCATATCTGATCCATTACTTTTTGAATCATTGTTTTATATCAGTGGATTTTTACTTCTTAT
Organism: Maea johnstoni; assembly: GCA_963942565.1. Lineage (NCBI taxonomy): Eukaryota > Metazoa > Annelida > Polychaeta > Spionida > Magelonidae > Maea > Maea johnstoni. Next base: position 32,252,388 of record OZ012686.1, read on the forward strand.
GTTGTTTTTGATATTGGATATATCGAATTTAATTTTGATAAAATTTTGATAAATGACAAACCTATGTAATGGGTGCTTTTGATCATATCTATTGCTGGGAAATCATTTCTTTAATGCAACAAAACAATACAATCTGTCAAAAAATAATAAATCAAGTTGTATTTTTTAGTTTTGATCATAAGCTTAAAAGATTATGTTGAGTTTTCCCCTCAGGTGGATTGCTTCGAGTGAAAACATGAGAGAATCCATACAGATATCATCAGATTATGAGGAAAATACAGCTTGATTTTTTTAAACATACGTTAAACATCGCGATATTGATTTGATAGTGGAATGAGTGAATGAAAAAATGCGCTTTCGTGAAAAGTTGTGGGTGAAGTCTGGAGAAGGACAATGAAGGACAGGCGTGGATCTCCCCGCATTTAAAAACACGAATGGGGATTGTCCCCGTACTCGCACGACGAAGATTATTGTGAGCTATTTTGTGAGATATTAACTGAAGGTCCCTTCACTGATCTTTTACTAATCCCAGGATGTGTTGCTATGGCAACCGCATCCTGAGAGCAGGCCTCCAGAGTAAGATTGCGCTGGTGACACAATGACAATTTTCACTAACAAATTCTCACATTCTGATTGGCCAGACAGCGCTGCCTGGATTTAAATATTAAAGTATCGGCTTTACCCATTGATTACCTTTTCATAGGTGTCTGCATCTTCTTACCTGAAGACTCATTGACGGTTTACTATCGTAAAACACAATATTGCATCATGGCATTCTCAATATGTTTTCTTGGTGATTTCCCAAACATCTCCTCTCAATATTTTAATACGCATGTATAAAATGTGTGGCATCTAAACCAATTAATGATTTAAATATAAATGATTTTTTTAATATCAAGGGTGGAAATTATGTCGGCGGATATCTATGTATTTCTTTAAAATTTAGAAAGAACATTAGGTTTTTATCAAAGTAATTGTGATTGTGAAATAACATTTTCAAAAGTATTTCATAATTTTTGGTGTACCATTTCTGATCAATAATTTTATTTTCTGATTTTATTTATATAAAATAATTGTTATTCAATTCAATCAAGTCAGGTTAAAATAAATGGTGAAGAAATGGAAAATGTACAAGGTAAATTTTGATAAATTAAGAAATGAAAAATCCTGATAAATATAATCATTATATTTTGCATGTATTTTATTTACTTGTTGGGGTGGTATAATTTTGAATATATTTTTTTAGGATAAGCTGATCTTGAATACAGCCATCAATTAATACTTGGAATTAGTATTTCTTGACTTTTATTTTTATATTTTATTTTTACACTTCTAAGTATATGAGAGTGAATCTGTGGAGATGGCAAAGTGTGTACAAATCACAGGTTAATCAGTCAGGTTGCCGATCTATTGTTAATCTCCTGGAATGAAGGAAGAAAAAAAAAAGCATGTGCTTGCTCGGTTCTCTGTGGAGTACTCGTAGAATAGTTGTGGTTGGCCTCGACAAAGCGGCCAGAGATGTCTGTGGTTTTCCTCCTCATCAGAAATCAGCTCACATGCCTCCTGCAAGCCTTCCACATAAGCTTATCTCAAGATTTGTCACTTGTTTGAGCCGTGTTATGAAAATCTTGTGGTGAACTCCACCGTGGTGCAATATGGAATCTTTGCACACACACACACGGTCTGGATGACAGGTCCTCCACCTCGCAAGACAGGTGGGAATAGAAACCATATAGCACCACTAAGTAGAAATAAATTAAAATACACTTTATTTTAATTTTTCTTCAGAATGTAAGTTGCGTGAGATATTATAAATCTTATATGTGATCCATGATGCTTTCGTGGACAAAAAAGAACATTTTTAGATAGGAAATTATTGAGAACGATATATTTTAGTGTTGTAGTCATTTTTCTGCCATTTGAGTTTGAATGGTGAGTAGGCAGTCATTGAGTGAGAAGGGTTTCTTAGGAAGGTTTTGGTTTGATTTGGGTGATTTGTACGTAGCATACCATGGAGGTAATATACGGGCAAGGCTGTACACATTAATCTAGCTCTTGCAGAGAATGCAGGTTAAGTGCAACCTCTCCAGACTCCACTCAAATCTCTGGCAACCGAGATCAAAGTGTAGATTTCAGGAGAAGCAAAAGGTCGGAGTTGAGACCTCAAGGATAAACCCTCCTCCAGGATACACTGACACCAAAATAGTAATTATACAAGAAGGGGTTAGATTTTAAAAAGAGAGGGTTTAATTTTTATCCAAATTCATCAATGGATTTTTTTTATTTTGCATGATATGATCTCTTGAAGAAGTGGCCCATTTTCACCGAGCATCTCTTGTGTTTTATTTAATTTCAAATTTCTGATGTATCGTAAGAGAAGGTGATCCAAAAATATCTCCTTAGTTCTGATTTGGAATAAGCATTATATCCCTGTATAACCAAATCTATGGTGTCAACCCTGGATTTTCTAGTAGTATATTTATTATAAGTTTCATGGCTACCTCAGGCAAGGGTTTTTCATCCTCCTATATTCCTACCCCTCAATTCCCCAAGTTTCTCCCTGCCTGTCCTATGGTTGTTGTCGCCGCCACTGCCATCGAGACAGCCCCACCCCTTGAATACTAAACGTGCTAGGCGGCAGAGGAGGAGGTCAGGCGTCCACTGGGGTCGACCGATGCCACATACATACATACATACATACAGCGTGCCTGTGCACAAATGGAGAGTGACCAGAAATGCTGCCCATTGTGTGTGCTATATGCTTCTCCATGTCCTCATACTACTGCCTGGTTACATGTCAGTGCATCATCCGCCTCCGTCTCCTGTGGGCCGAGCCGACACCAACACCAACGGCGCCCGCAACCAATGGCCAGCCACTGGTACTAGCCCCAACCACAAGGTTATCTGGGCCCACTCACCTCAGAAGACCGCAGCAGCAGCAGCGGCACATTTAGGATGTACTTGCCTATAGGCCCTCCACTTCCAGGTCAACTTCCCCCAAAAAGCTGGGGACACACCCACGTGCACATGCAGTGCACTGCAGTTCAGGGTTGAAAAGAATTGCAGGAAGTGTACATACTTGTAAAGTTTGAACTTGTGAGGTGAATTGTCACGTCAATTTCAAATAGAGTATACTATTTTCTCCTTTCCCCACTCACTAAAAAACCAAGGCGGTACCAAATGTAAAACTCTTCAAAGTGTATGAACTTATTAGGAATACATATCTACTTTGATAAAAGTTTTATTGGTGTTTGAGGTTTTTATTAGGTTGGGCTAGTTGTGTTGTATTTTATTAGCTGTGTAGTCAGGAAGTTTCTGCTTGAGTCTGTTTACAGGGCGGTGTCACATAGGTTATCAGGCGAGGGAAAATGAGTCGCTAGTGCTGTAACCTGCATGTGATAGGTCCTGAGTACTTTAGCTCTCACATCATGTAGGCCTGGCTCACAGGGAGGGATATATGATAACCAAGCCCTGGTCAAGGATACACAGTTCTATATAGATTACCACCAGCTCTTGCCACTCAACTTGCCTGTCCTCATCGTAACCTTTCTACAGTCAAGGATTCTACCATATAACATTTATACTTTATCATACTGGTAAATGTAAACCTGTCAAATCCTTAATACATGAAAACAGCACTTAGTCGAATATCTTAATTGTCCTTTCCATTGGTCAGAGGTGTCAGAAAATGTCCATATGAGGCGTGGATTCTTGATTTATGTAGAGAAACTTTGTAGTCTTGATCATGATCACTGAATGGTCTAATAGATCGCAGCTTATTCATGTTGGTGGAATTCTCTTTGATAAAACATAGTAGTAAGCATGACCCACATTGGTGTTCCCAAGCGTCTTTCAGTGTAATTTCACATTAATTTCACCAGCGAAATCTATTGCTTATTAATGAAGTCACCTTCCCCTGAGGTCAGCCCATCAGAGACCGCTGCCTGCATTGCTCACAGGTCTTACCTCCAGGGATTTATGACTGGTGCTGCCATCTATTGGCAAGCTGGGGAACTAAAGTGATACTACAGGCCAGTGCAGCAGCGTGGCAGCAGCCTGTTCACATGGAATGTGGATACTTATTATGAGTCCTGCTAATGATTTATTTAAGTATAATCATCCGTGCGGATGTAGTGGTCAATGATGTTTGTTCAGTTGATGGTCAGTTTATTGTCATGTTAACCTAGGGGTCAGCTTGTGTCTGTAGCGAGTGTGAAGCCAACATTGTGACCGGGCATGTGACACCCGGAACAACTGGAAATACATTGTCTCAGTGGTTACAAATAGTTTATCAACCAACTCATGCCGTAGCAGCTAAAACTGCCAGACTACTTGGTGATATCTCTATCAAAAACAATTTTTAGAATATATATATTTTAAAGTTATTTCCAAAAGTATCAGAGGTCCAGAAGACTAATGTCAAGGATATCTTTAGGGTATTCCTTCTATTGTATTTTCCTTGTGGTACGGATATGGTGCTAGCTAGATTTGACTTGAAAATGTTTGTTATAACTTATATTTAGTATGTTTTCTACTCCAACCCTTAGTCATTTGTACTGTGTCAAATATAAGGTTGATAGGGCAATTTTATTCAGAGTTCTAGAATCTATGATATTATCAATATTATCATTATTATTATTATTATTGTTATTATTATTATCATTATCATTATTATTATTGTTATTATTATCATCATCATTATTATCTTTATTGTAATTATTATTATTATTATCATTGTCATTATTATTTTTATCATACTATTATCATCATGATTATCATTATTATATCTTATTGTTATGATAATTATCATTATCACTATTATCTGTCTAGCAATACTTATGATGCCTCTGTTTGTGTCTTTTCAGAGCCGAACAACTTTGTGTGTGGGACATGCAAATCCACCTTCAGCTCGGCCTGGTTCCTGCTGCAACACGTTCAGAATGTACACGGGCTCAAGATCTACATAGAGGGTACGGTGGGCACGGTGGAGGCTGAGGAGGCCGAGGCCCTGGGCCGCCCCAAGTGCCCCGACAGACCCGAGTCCTCAGACTCTGCCGCCGCCAGGAAAAAGATAGAAAATGGTACTTCAGAAGTCGATAAGAAAATCGATGAGGAGCGCGAACGCGAGATCAGTCGCGATCGGGAACGAGAAAAGGAGCGCGAAAGGGAGCGTGAAACTAAACGTGAATTTGAGAGAGAACGTGAACTTGATAGAGATCGCGAGCTTGATAGAGATCGCGAGCGAGAGCGCGAGCATGAGCAGCGAGAAATGGACCGGGAGCGTGTGGCGCGGCATCAGGCGCAGGCACGCTCCGCGATGATGCCGCCAACGTCTATGGATTCACTTCAGCCGCCCCACCCTTTCATGTTTCGTATGCCAATGGCGGAATCACAGAGACAACCCTTGTCTCCACATGCTGCTCTGAACAACCCCTTCAGCCGTCCACCGGGCTCAGATCTACGCATGGACTTTATAAATAATCCTTTTGAGAGGATGCATTTACCGGTAGGTCCCACCCCAGCCTTTGAGCCACCACACGCAGCATTTCCTTTTGGCGAAAGGCCACCGCGCCCAGGGTTGGCGGGCCTACAGGGTCTGCCCGGCTTGCAGAACCTACAGGGACTGTCCGCCATCGAAACAGCCGGCATGCTGGATTTTTACTCGCAACGCCTTCGGCAGCTGGCTGGCACGTCGACCAGTCCCTCTCCGTCGCCGTCGCCAGCACGTAAGCAGCAGGGCACGCCACCTTTCTCTCAGAGTGCCAACTCGGCCTTTACCGGCACCGGTAGCTCCGTCGACAGCGCCAAGACAAGTCCTGTCCAGCCCGCCAAGCTCAAGGCCTGCGAGTTCTGCGGCAAGTGTTTTCGGTTCCAGAGTAATCTGATTGTTCACCGCCGTTCGCACACCGGCGAGAAGCCTTTCAAATGTCCCTTGTGTCCGCACGCCTGCACGCAGGCGAGCAAGCTCAAGCGGCACATGAAGACGCACAAGCACAAGTCCTCCATGTCCTCCAACATGTCCGACAACAACAGCACCACCAGCAGCACGCCCGATTCCAACAAGCTGCACGGCCGCTCCGAAGATTCCAATCTCGACGAGGACGAGGATGAGGATGATCTTGACGATGAGGAGGAGGAGGAGGAAGAAGATGAGGAGGAGGAGATGGAGGAAGAGGAGGAGGAACCTACCGATCTGTCCCAGACGGAGGACCCCGCGGATATGACGCGCTTGAAAAAGCCACGGGATTATTTATATGGCGAAAACGAATCCTCGCAAGAACCGACTGACTTGTCGGTCGGTCACGTCAAGGGAAGCTCTCAGCGCTCTCTTCTCAGTGAAGTTATGGAACATACAGGGCTCAATAGTATAGCACAATACAGTGAAGCTTTCCAGCAAGCGCTAGAGGAGAGTGGGCGCAAGCTGGACCTCGCTAATAAGGAGGAAATAACGGAGAATGGGGTAAAAAACTCTGAGTCTCACTCGAAAGAGCGTAGCCTGCCTACCACCAGCCAGCCTAATGCAATAGGGGATGAAAACGAACAATATTACAAGCGTATAAAATTGGAACCCCAGGATCACCAGGATCAACTAGCCGCATTTTATTCTAGCATATGGTTCCCACCCACTCAGGTTCCTCCCAGGGACCTGTTCGCAGCCTCCACCACAAACGAGCTGGATAAGCACCATCGAAACGGTGTGACTCCCCCAGAGAGTGCCTTCAAGGTGACTGGCCATAGTCCCAACCCCACTGGCTCCCATAACAGCACGCCCACCCTGGGCACCCCGACCATGCCCACCTCCTCCCCGTCGCCCGGCCGGGAGGGCCCGGTCAAACGGCGAAACGATCAGTGTGAGTTCTGTGGCAAAATTTTCAAGAACTGCAGCAACCTAACTGTCCATCGTCGCTCGCACACCGGGGAGAAGCCCTACAAGTGCTACCTGTGTTCCTACGCCTGCGCGCAGTCCAGCAAGCTGACGCGTCACATGAAGACGCACGGCCGCCACGGCAAGGACGTCTACAGGTGCAAGTTCTGCTCCATGCCTTTCTCCGTGCCTAGCACGCTAGAGAAACACATGAGGAAGTGCGTGGAGAACCAGTCGCCCAACGCGAGCGGGGTGCAGCCGCTTCAGGAGACGGACACTGACAACACCAGCACCAGCACCACCATGTCCACCACCGCCTAAAGACATCAACAACAACGACATCGACGACGAAATCGACGATGACGTCGATGATGATGATGACTACCAGGATGGCAGGAGGAGATGGTGATGTTATAGCATGAGACATTTGTAGATGGTCGACTACTATTAAGTACTACTACTACTACTACTACTACTACTACTACTACTACTACTACTACTACTATTGCCCAATACTTACAGTGGTGCTGCCACCTTGTGGGTGGTGGCCGCCATTGAGGTGTACCTTTTCTAGTACGGACTGTATGCTGCAGAGTGCCCCCATGTTGGCCTAATAGGGGCTTTCAAGCTGTATATTATACTCCCATCAATTTGTAGTGGACGGTTTACAAATTTATGCCTTTCATTTCTATTCACTATTTGTTAATCCCAGTGTCATGGTTAGGAAGTAAACGACTTTGATGAAATATGATTTTGAGGGACGGAGGCAGCGGCCATGTTTGTTGGGACGTCATGCTGAGGGGGTCCAACGGGCGGCATACTGATATTCACACCTCCTCAGCACTGGCGAGACCCGGCACTTGGCTGCCCTCCCCCGCCCAACCCCGATAACCCAACATGACACATGCGAGAAAGGTACAGATTTGTAGATTTCAACATAGTTCTCAAGTGTGCTCAGTGTTAACTTGCCGATATTTAGTTTCCTGGCTTTGTGTCCTGTGCTTTCTTAGTAGTGACGGCATGGGCCACTCCGCAGCAAACAGTCCACCTCTAATCTGATTGGTTGAGAAATTAGCAAATACTCAATGACTCCTAAAATAGAGGACAGGTTGTCTCACTCTACTACGTGTTTGATAGGTGAGGGCATCCAGGTCTTTCAGAAAGGTAATCATGACGTATATATGTATATGTTACTCTACCCCACCATTCTTCATCAGACAATGTCTCACATCAGGAGCAACAAGCAATACAGATGCTCTTATATCAAATTTCAAAAATAGCGAAGGATACCAGGGTTGCAAATAATTAACACTTTTCGTATACAATTAAATTGTGTTTTTTTTTCATAGATTTTAGCATTGACGGAGAATTTAAGTGATATATATTGTAAACTTTCACGTCTCTCTAAGCAAGGTAATTTCTCTACCGTAGTGCCTGCCATTCTAAATGACGCTTAAAAAGCATATATTTTTCAGAGAGGGTTGTTTGCCTGTTTACCGCTTCGTAGAAGCAGTTTAGTTGTACAAAGTCCTTGAGTTGCAAAGATTGGCTAGATATATAAATATTTGCATAAGTTTTGATGGTGTCTTCATGCATTCTATGAAGCCATGTTGTGCTGTGGAAACAGCAGAGGTAAAGCAGTAACAGTGTGAAAAGCTTGAGAAGTACGGTGTAATTTCACTACACCACAAGTACCATCTTTGGTGCACCGTAATAATTACGGTGCACGTGTAATGAAGAAAGAAAGGATTGTGGCAAGTAAAACGCAATGCATATTGAGATCCATTTTATCATATACACCCTGAATTATAAGATTCTAAATTTTATATTGTATGCATGCATTCTGAATGCATTTTTGTATTTTAGCAAATTTTGAAGGTTTTAATATTAGTGTTCATCGTGACTCTTAGAGTTCTCTCTCTGCATTTGATGTAGTTGGGGCAGCTATAAGTTTGAGATTTGCCACTCGGGAAAATGTGTTCATGACAATATAGGTAATTTGGGCTGGTGTATGGTAAGTGTCATTCCATAGAAATGATGCTATTTTGTAATTGAAGGAGTTTTTAGATGGGAGCCCGTCTGCCTGACTGCACTTCAAGTACTCCTGATTCTTGTGCCATCAGTGAACCCCCCTCCCTATATTGCCAGTGGAGGGGGGTACTTCTCTCCACCTAGGGACCTGCTTGAAGTCTGGGCCCAGCTCAGTGTGAAACAGCAGTCAGCAGAGGGCGCCTCTGCATGCAAGGAACTTTTTTATGGAATGACAAATCCTTTCTTGGTGCTACACAGGTCGAGACAAAAAATCTTCTTCGGTAGTAGCATTTGTAGCTGAGTCAGAGCAGCGCTGACGTAAATTCTAGTTGTAAACTAATTTGAGATCTGGATCTACCATGTGCCATGTAATTAAGTGTCATAGTGTGTGTGTTTGTCCATACCAGTCCCAGCGGGCCGCGGCGCTGTGCCATAGCGACACGCAGCGGCCCGCCCAATAGGGGCTGAACTTTGTTATGAAAAGCTCTTGAATATGGAAAGATATATTTTTGTTACTAGCTAAGTGGTAACAGTCACAACAGATGAGGTGACGTTTCATTGTGATAGACGGGGAAACAACGTGTCGCAGATGGACACCTCACACAAATTTGTAGACTTCTATCGCAGCGGGGAGCACTTGGTCGCACCGGACCACGAGCGAGACATCCAGGTATATCCACCTCATCCTTTTCACCCTTCTCTTCTGGAGAGCTCTACATTGACAACAAACATATGACGTTATGATAATCATGACCAATCTGGTGACGCCGACTCCGTGGTTCCGTGCGACTAAGTGCTGCCTGCAGTTTTTTGCCATTTTTCCTGTGCTACTTTTTACTAGTTTAGTGTCAGAATTGTTTTGTTTTTTTGTTTTTTTGCTGAATATGACAATGAGTATCTACTGTAGTACCCGAGATTGCACATATCATTTGCATTGTGCTGCGTTAAGGTGGGAAATATGTATGAGACAGACCAAAACAAACAAAAAAAATGTTTTTTTGACGATAGGAGTTGATCAGACAATGATCCTGAAAACACAATCAGTACCCAAAATGTTGCCGCCTTGACCTTTAATACTCGAGAAGAACACTATTAGTCCTTGTAGATCCTGTGAAGGATCCTATACTCAATAATTATAATTGATCAAAGTCCCTTGATTTGGCAGATTCATACATTATGTTCACAGATCACATCTGATTACCTAGTAGTCCCAAGTAGTGACAAAGATGCATAAGTTTCTTGAATCCGTCACAGTGGTATTTAATCGGCAGCATTTTGGGTCGTGGTTCTAGTTTCAGACATGTCTGTGAACTTCTTTTATTACTGCAGTGAAGAACATCACCTCTCACCTACTGTCTCTCTTTCCTTATTCACTGTATTACATTGAGCTGTATATAAAAGCATTCAATATTGTGAAATGATAATTAGGGCAGATGGCCCAGACTGTACTGAATGTTTGTATAACTTTCCTATTTGGAAGATGTGACTTTGAGAGGGGATGTTCTTTGCTGCCCGGTATCGCCCATGATGTATTGTACAAACGTGGGTATCTCCACAAAGTTGTAGGTGGATACACTAGACAAAAACACTGACCTGTGTTCACTGGTCAGTCCTTGTAGATTTTATCTGGCAGATTTTGCATGGCCATCTTCTCTCTAGTGTCTTTGTTCGCCACTAGGGGGCTGGTGAGAAGATGCAGCCACGTTGTTGGTGTATATTAGAATCTGTACCAGAATCCTTCACCCCAGCAGAGTTTGGAGGCAGCAAGTAGTGCCACCTATTGAGAGAGAGTAGAGCCAGCATGTGATTAGGTTTTAGAGAGCTCCTTAAACTCGCCTCAGCTTGTTAAATCAAGACAAATGTGCCATATTTGGGAAAATTCTTGAGTGAATTAATGATATACCTCATGTAATGGGGGATTGGAGCCGCAAAGCGACTGCTATTCCGAAAGGGTTTCTTGATTGCAAAAACTGCAATGGCTTATTTTATGTTCATGTCTAACTGTGCTTTTAGACACTGTTCCCTGCAGTCTAAAATTAGGGATTTATAAGGTGCAATATGCTATTTATTGCCTATTTTTGAAAAGATTTAGACTATGTTCCATGCGTAGCAAAAACTTTGAGGGAGGGAAGGCGAGGGAAACGAGTTCGGTGGTGACTTGCCTGGTTAAACTCGGCCACATTTCTGCCTGCAGCAGCAGCAGCAGCAGCAGCAACTGCAGCAGCAGCAGCAGTAGCAACTGCAGTATCAGCAGCAGTAGCTGCAGCAGCAGAGGCAGCAGCAGCAGCAGAAGGGGCAGAGGGGACATGAAAAGGGGGAGGGGTTGTATAGGTATTTGTCGAACCAACTCGATGCTCGTAGGTAGCTCTAGGACAATTCATTTAGGTATTTTACCATTTGATTGGGTCTTAAGCACATCAGTAGGTTTTTATTCTGATGGATATATTTAACAGTTAGATGGAGACAAAGTTTGATTGTGTATCTTTTTGATTTGCTCAATGTCATTCTTGACGGAGGGGAGTGTCGTAGCACCAGCTGTATACATGTCTCTACAGCACCTTGGCCCACCCACCCCCAACTGTTCCATGCCCTAGACTTAGACATCGCAGCAGCAGCAGCCGCAGCAGCAGCATAATACAGCAAAAAGTAGTTCTGGTCACGAGATTAAAATCAGACAAATTAATCCTTGTAGCCAGAAAAAGAAATTTAAGTTGAAAATTTGTCTAGCATATGGGTGTTTATAGTTTACCAGTTCAGCTACTGTATCATTCTTGCCATTTTTCACCCTCACTTTGATATTATGGGATAGTTTAAGGAGATTATTGTTAACGTGGTATATACAACCCTTTTATTGGGGGTTGATGGGGGACGGGGTAGATGGTTGTCTTTTGATACTATTTAGTACATTCTCAATATGTAAACCTGCTTTGTTTTAAACAATTTACTACATTAGTGGACCTATCTTTACCCAAAAGCAGCAGCAAGTCAACTGACCAGAACTACTTTGAACGCCACAAATAATGCAACTAGATGCTTCTAACACACTCCATTGCTAAGACTTCTACTACTACTTCTACTTCTACAAATACCAGGACATCGCTATGATGTCAGGTTTGCAGATTTTGCACAGAGTTTTCTATGTTCTGTATATAACAAATGGCTGAAAGACTGAGTAGGGGAGAGTAAAAAAAGCGATGTTACCAGTCTTTCATACTGAAACACAGGAACGGGAAATGTTTACCGATTGTAAGTAAGCGTCGTAATCAGCCTCTCAGTGGTATCAGTCTCCTCGCTTCCTTAATCCTCACGCCTTCTGGGGGCCAACAAAATACTCTTTTACATTTAGAGCATATTTTTTTCGGCTTTAACCCTTTCAATGCTGAGGCTACTTTCGTCCAAAGAAGAATGACGCAAAGATTTTTGATAACCATCCAAACGCTGTCATGTTGGTACTCATTGGAAAGCTCTTGCGGAGTGCTCTCAGATGAGTACCCATGAGCCAGGGTTTCAGTAATTTTTCAGGTTTTTTGCATCATTTTGTATTGGCAAAATTAGCCACCAGCAGCATAAGGGTTAATTAACATATTTTCATTATGAAAAAATGCCCTGCCTAGTCAGTGACCGTTACCATTCAAGTGACAGAATATTCTCATTCAGATCAGAACATAATTTCAGTTGAATTTAAGTGAATTGATAAAATTTCTTCTTCCCTGTTTTGCCACGTTGTTTGGGGGTGATCGTTTTGGGTTCATCTTCCCTTTAAAAGTATGTTCCCTCAAATGTTCAATGAAAATTTCAGCTTTTGGCAAAATCAATTGCTTTCCTTCAGGATCTGGGTAGATGTTTTTATACACAAATTTTATGTGAAGTTTTTAAAACGTTTATCATTAGTTTGTGTTTTAAATTGTTTATATTTAGATGTTTCACGTAACTTTATATAGCTAATTGTACAAAAAAGTTCTGTTACTGGTTTATTACAAAGATAATTTGTAACTATATTTCTTAGTATATTGCATGTAATTTTATATGAAAATGTTCGTGGATTTTATTAACTTTATTTGGTCTGTCACTGGTTATGGAAAATGTCAGTAACTTAAGAAATTGTTCAGCTGTTTTAATTTTTGGCATATTGATTTGCCTTTTCACATTCTGTTACCCCCCCCCCCTAAAAAAAAAGTTCTCAGTTGGCTTTTCCTGGATTTTGAAAGTGATTTTGTGTATGAGATTGATGCTTGGCGCTTAGCCGTCATTGGTAGTTGCCGATACCAAGCTAACTTATTACAAAATGGTCTGTGTTTGTGTCTGTGTTTTATTTATTTCTGGTACCAGTACATGTAATGTACCAAAAGGTTTTAGTTGCACTCTGGAGCAGCTGAATGTATTTATGATGTTGATAAGTGTATGATCGTACCAAGTACACGTACCGTCAATACAGTCAATAAACTTATTGTAATGGTTCAAACTTAACATTTCTTTGTTGTTGTCCTTTCTTATTCTTGTTTGCATCAATACATTCTATGTAATCTTATCTGCAGCAATGGGCTTATCTTGGATGAAAAGAATTGTTGAAAACCATGTTTTAAAAAAAAAAAGAATGTTTGTATTACTCTCCAGTATCAAGGAATGATCTTTTGATATTCTTAAAATTTTGCCATAACTTTCAAGATGTCAGATCATAAATGAATTTTCACATTTCAATGTTCTGAGCATCCATTGTTTGCCTAAAACTGTTGACAAGTTATAATATAAGGAAAAACAAATTTGACAGAAAATGGCATTTGTTAAAACTTTATTTGATCATAATTGATATGGGAATAAAATACACTTGATATATTATAATCTTATTATCGACTACATAAAGATGTACTTAAGGTGGCTTATGGGGTTTATTTGTGAATGTAGGGCCTTTTTGAGATTTTTACATATGTTAAAGAGCACAACCTTTTCCTCATAATCAGACCAATTGTAACTTTTTAGGCCGTCACTGAGCAGATTAAGAAACAGACTACCATAGAACCTCACATAGGCTTCCAAACAAACAGGAAAGGTTTACGGCTCTTTTCTCCATATTGAATTTCCCCAAAAGATGATCACCTCAAACCTGCATTTTGGGTATCTAACATAAATGACATATACTCCAAATTTGGTTTATATCACTGAGACTAGTTCAGAGGAAGATTTATGAGTTTTCCAATTTTGACTTGGTTCCAAAGTTATGCAATCTAGAAATAAAAAAAAACTAAAAAAAAACTTTTTTCTCATTTTCGATGAAAGAAAAATCATGAAAGAAATAGTTATAAAATTTAAACAAAGCAAAAATTAAGATGTGATACACTTCCCTCTGTATTGATCTTTTCCTCAAATTTGAAGGTCCCCGGTCTGTGATTATGGATAGGAGCTCTGTTTAAAAACTGCTAAATTTTACACTTTTCTACCGCAACTAATCTTACACCCTTCTGTGAGGGTACTTTTGTGATACTTAATTTATTTGTCATCAGAATACCTCTCAAGCAATATCTTTGCACTTCTGTGATACTTAATGTATACCTTGTCCAAAGACTTGTCAGGCAATATATACTTTATATAGGCTAAATAGACAAATAAAAGCAAAGTAGAGGAAAAGCAATATACCCCATAAGCTACCTTAGATATATGCTGTCAAATACACCCCTTTCTAATTGTGTCTACCATCATTATTCTTCCCATTATGTTATACATTGCAATACATTGCACACTAAGATGTACCCCACACACTATTGATACACAATCGAATACACAAAAAGTTGAAAAAAGTCATACTGATCTTATTTGTTTAAAATATAATGAACATAATTTTCTTTAAATTCATATTTTTTCCTAGGTTTTCCTATATGCAATGTTCTGATCACCAGCACTAATGGCTTGACCTATTAGCAAAGATTTGGTAATATCCTTCAGATTGGAGAATATTTTGGGAAAAGTTTGAAGGAGAAATTTTGATATCAATTTAACCTAACAAAAAGCAACAAACATGTAGCTAATTTATATTACGATGTGCGGTCAAAGCTATCATAATCCCATTTGTTCCTTCAACGAACACGTGGTTTAAATGTCAATTTTGAACAACTCTCCTTGCTCCATAGCCACTTTAGCATGCTTAAAAACGAATACAAATCAGCTACTGGGCTAGGTAGGTTTATTGCTAGAGTGAAAAAACTTCTTTAATATATCTCTGAATAATATTCCGATAATTGAAGAATAACATTAACAACATTCACTAAAATATTTTTCAAAATTTTGCTTTTTTGTAATGATATTTGCATGGGTGCCGGGCACATGGTGTGAGAAGGAATATCGGTAATTAACCCATCCTCAAAAAGGCAGCAAATGATCTGCAATCGTGAGTCTTCTTTGATTAAAGCATCATTCAGAGAATAAAGGCAAAGCAATTAAGGCCCTTTCTCTCAATCTTAGATATAGTTCAAACTCACTATATTTCAGTTATTGTCATCATAATACGCACAGTAGTTTTCAAAGAAAACAGCATATATATGATTGTAGGGTCAGCTTGGGATTTTGACATACCGTACATTCAAGCCTACACTCGTTTTCCTCCTAATCAAATAAACTATGTCTGTCAAGGCCATCAGTAAGGGACCAAATATCATAAAAGCCTTTCATAGGCTTGCACACAGACAGGAAACATTTTGGCCCTTTTTCCATATTGAATTTCACTAAAAACATGGTAGCTTCTAACAAGCATTTTGGGTATCAAATGTAAAAGAATTTGCTTGAAATTTGGCATAGATATGACAGAGTATTTTGGAGGCATCACATATTTTTCAATTTTGACTTGACTGCAAAGTTTTGCAATTTAGTAGCTGAAAATGCATTTTTTCCTCATTTTCAACAAAAATCCTGATTTGTACGGAGCAAAGAAATGTGAAAAAATGTGATATCCTTTCTTCCGCTTTAATCTCGCCCCACCATTTTGAAATTTGGAGATCCCCGGTATATAATTGTTGATAGGAGTTCCGCTTGAAAACAATGTTTCTCAGCTTTTAATCACAAAAGATTGACGCCCGACTGGGAGTGTTTGTGTTGATGCTCCTTGTGTTTCTCACAAAAAAAACTTTCAGGCTGTATATACATGTACTTTGATTATGGTAAACTGGTAAATGAAAGCAGGTTGAGGAAAACTTATTCGAAGAAATTAACCCAAAAAGATAACAAAATGAAGCGTCAAAAGAAAAGAAATGCAACAATGCATTGCGCCATTGTTTTAGGTAGGTGATGTATTCAAGGTTACAACTTTTGTTTAATTCAAAATGACCTTTAAATAAAATTGAAATGTTCAACCTGGGAGTAGGATCCATCTCTCTGGTTCAACGAATTGTTTTTTTAGAAAAGTTCAGAGCTACCTTTCGACCATGCAACATTTCATACAATATTTATATTAGTTTATCATTTACATCCTCAAATATACGTTCGAGGGTTATTGTCACCAACTAATTCTCTGTGATTCCTAAATCGTAAACATTCTAGTTATCAAGTGACTTCCGCAAGCCAACGAAAGTTTGACATCGGCACTATAGGCCTATATAAGGAGTAAAACGTACACTGGCATTAATTATTAGAGTGATACAAAGTCGCAATTGGTGTATCTTTCATAAAACTATTATTTCTGCTGATTATCGATATGTATCTCTAACTTTGTAGAACTTTTCCATATTAAGTGAAATGATAATTCGCCGTTCATAAACTATACGTTGGTATTAAAAAATAATAAGATAAACATTTTATACATGAACTGTAAATACCTAAACCCATCCGCAGTATATCTCAACTGTACATTTGTAAAATGTGCATTCGAAAGCATTACATGATGAATTAGACATATCAATAGAACCATTTCTGTGATTAATTTCAAAAACATAAATGTGACACTTATTTCGATTAAAACCTGGATAGGGTTCGTTAGATCCATCTGTTAGCATATATCGTTTGGTGTTATCTTTGATTTTGTTGAAAATTCATTGTTTAGATTAATTTTGTCAGACAATAACACGTGGAAAATGATTACTCTAACTTTATGATAACAACGTAAAAGGAGATTTTTAAGAAACTTTTACGAATATATGATAATTTGAACATAATTCATAACAGGTCAGTTTAAATCGAACACTGGGAAACCCGCATAAAGACCACGTGATGCTATGTGTCTACTAAACGCTATATTGAACGAGAATATTCAAGCTTGTCTGAAAAAAGCACTGCATACACTTGTCAAACACTTCACTTACATATCGGACATGCTGCAAAATATATACAATCAAATAGTGCATGTACTACACTAAACAAATTGATGTGATTAACTGCTCTGTGAAAAAAGTCTCTACAAGGAAATGACACGAAACGCTTACTACTACCTTGTGAGTATATATATATATATATATATATATATATATATATATATATATATATATATATATATATATATATATATATATATATATATATATATATATATATATATATATATATATATATATATATATGTATATATATATTTATATATATGTGTGTGTGTGTGTGTGTGTATATATATATATATATATATATATATATATATATATATATATATATATATATATATATATATATATATATATATATATATATATATATTCACAATGTCTTAATGGTTATTCATTGTCACATTTGAATCAGTGATATCGAAAGTGAATCACTGAGTAGCTGTGACAAAGGGTTGTACTGGCGATGAGCTGGGCTTTCTGTTCTTGAATCCAGCGCTGTAATAGCGTCATTTGCAAATATAGATATTTGGCCATTGGATGAACCCTATAACTAGTGTTGAAGGAACAACAACATCAGTTCTCAGCCTTTCTTCGTCTTCTTTATCTACAATAGGTCAGTGTCCTAGTTGTGAGTTGAACATCTGCTGTTTTGTCCTATCCTATTCTTGACGAGAAACCACCTCAAAAGAAATTGCTACTCTCAATGCAGAAGAAAATTGGCCCCAGAACCATCTGCACCCAAGTATTCATCTGACTCTTTGACACCCTCAAAGCCTGTCCACCCCTGCCTTTACAAAGGCGCCTGGTAATAGCCAGGGTACCTACCCTATGTTGCAGCAGTAATCATCACTGGGCATTGCTTACAAGTGATAAATATTTGTCTATGTTTGTTCTGTGGGGCCTGCCAGTTAGGAAGCCCGCCTCGTGGTGGTGGTGGTGGTGGTGGGGTGGTTGGGTCAGCCGGGGGAACTGGGGCATCGGAGACGTACCGCTTGGAGCAGCAGCGGCACCTTCGGCACTGGGCCCCACGCCTTCTTAACCCATTAATGCTTAAGAGGTTCGCTTGAAATTGTCGTCTGGATCTATGATACTTTTGATAATAACTTTGGAATTCGGAATAATTTTTACAATTTTTTTGAAGAAGGTTTGTTTGCAATATTTTGAATAACATTGCTCCTTCAAATATTTTTCTAACATGACTTTTGCCTGCAAGATTTCATCAAAATTGTCTAACTGCTTTTGGCCTCTGTAAGCATTAACGGGATAAGGCCAACATACAGCAATATCTTGGCTCTGGCATTGTCTGCTTCATCTTGTAATATGAACACCGTCTTCCCATTGTCTGATACCCGGAAGTTTAATTCTTCACGTTTTCTATATTCTGTTATCTTGTATATTTTCTGCAATCTTAGAATAAATCATCTGTTCATTTTTAAGTTATTTCAATTCAATTTCAAAGTTTATTTGTAGTAGCATTTGACATTTCCGTTCTTTTAGGTTCTCTATGTCTCAGAAATTTTGAAACGGTTCCGATATTCAAAAATGTTTTCTATTGTTTGCGTTTGGGTTTTCTACTGAGTTTGAAAAGTTATTACTTATGGATTGTATTCCATTAGGGATTAAAGCTGCAACATCGTTCTGGCAGTAATTAATGGATTTTCGAAATCTGACTAAAAATAATAAAACCTGGTTAGGGAAGGTATCTTCTGTATCCAATATAACTTATTCATAAATATTTCCCAGCCATACATCTCCGAAAAGTTATTATGCCAAAAATAGATAAAGTAAAATGTTACACACACACACACACACACACACACACACACACACAGAGAGAGAGAAACATATATATAAATAAATATATATATATATATATATATATATATATATATATATATATATATATATATATATATATATATATATATATATATATATATATATATATGTATATATATATATATTTATATATATAAATATATATATATATATATATATATATATATATATATATATATATATATATATATATATATATATATATATATATATATATATATATATATATATATATATATATATATATATATATATGTATATATATATATATATATATATATATATATATATATATATATATATATATATATATATATATATATATATATATATATGCAAACGTTGGCTGCGTTAGTGAAATCTATCATATCGATCATTGTGTAAATTCGGGGATAGAACTGCAGGTTGAAAGAGAGCGAGTGCTAAAGTGGTAAGTACTACCACCAGGTCAGACTAAATACTTAAAATGTAAACTCCAGTTCCGCCTCACCTCTTTCTCGCTTTCGGAAACGGGTCGAACAGGCGGTCATTATTATACCAGGAGACAATTTTACTTTGACCCTTATTGCAATTGATCCCCTTAATTCAAAAGTATAAGAGGCATCACTTATCAGTTTCAGCTTAGATGAATAGGGAAGTGTGTTTTCCTTGTCCTGCCCAGCCCTATGTTGGGCCTGTATGACATCAGTATGACGCGCAGGTTTATAATGACACAGAGAACTGGGGGCGAGTGGGGTCTCCACCAAGGCCAAAATAAGACATTACTTTAACCCTTATGCTGGTGGTGGCTAATTTAGTCAATACAAAATAATGCAAAAAAACTGAAAAATGACTGAACCCCTGGCACATGTGTAATCATATGTGAGCCCTCAGTGAGAGCTATCAAATGAATACCAACATGCCAGGGTTTTTTTCAAATATCTTTACATCCTTGTGTTTGGACGAAAGTAGCCTTAGCATTGGAAGGGTTAACCACGAATGTCGATGTTCTTTTCATCAAAGTTTTAACGTACTCTTCACAGACAGGTCTGACGAACAACGCAATTATTGCTTTCTATGGGATATAACGCAAAACTGTCTTCAGAAACATTTTCCTTGAGAGGAAAAGTATGACTTTCAATCCAATACTTTTCTCAGTGCATATTAATTGGCATGACAATTGTATGTTTGTCAGAGTAACAGGGCTTTTTTATGTATGTTAGGAGTTGAGGGCAGACGGGGTAGAGATGCAATGTTTGAAATTATTTCAGTTCTATATTGACCTCTCGTGCGCTCCCATGCATACTCAGAACCACATGGTATCAGCTTGTTAACTAGTCTCAGTCACTTGGCTCTATGATTCTTCTAAATATTATCGAAATCCAACATGTTCGAGAAGCACAGATACCCACCTACCGAGATTTCTGTTACATACTTATGTGTTCATAACATGAACTTTCAGAGTAGGGAAACTAGTTCGTGGAATTGGGAAAGTAAATGTTGATCTCATTTGGGCAGGTGGCCCTTGAACTTATATCTCAGTTCAGTTCCTGCAGGAGACTGCCATCGTCCCGACCTCCTTGCAGGTGACTTGAGTTCAAGTCCTGCTGGTAGAGAGGGATTTCTTAAAGGAGCACTTCAGCCATGGTTTCTTGCAAGTGACTTGTGTTCAAGTCCTAGCAGAGAGGCATTTCTTAAAGGAGCACTCCAGCCAGAGGTCCATGCAAATGACTTGCATTCAAGTCCTAGCAGAGAGGGATATCTGATAAAGGAGCACTTCAGCCATGGTTTCTTGCAAGTGACTTGCATTCAAGTCCTAGGAGAGAGGCATTTCTTAAAGGAGCACTTCAGTCAGAGGTCGTTGCAAGTGACTTGCATTCAAGTCCTAGTAGATAGGCATTTCTTAAAGGGGCACTCCAGTCAGAGGTCCCTGCAAGTGACTTGTGTTTAAGTCCTAGTAGAGAGGCATTTCTTAAAGGAGCACTTCAGTCATGGGTCCCTGCAAGTGACTTGCATTCAAGTCCTAGTAGAGAGACACTTCTTAAAGGAGCATCCCAGCCAGAGGTCCTCGCAAGTGATTTGCGTTTAAGTCCTAGTGGAGAGGCATTTCTTAAAGGAGCACCCAAGCCGGAGTTCCTTGTCCTACTAGAAAGGCATTTCATAAAGAAACACCTCAGCCAGGGGTCCTTGCAAGTGACTGTAGTCCAAGTCCTAGTAGAGAGGCATTTCTTAAAGCAGCACTCCAGCCAGGGTTATTGTCATGCAAGAGGCATTTTTTAAAGGAGCACTTCAGTCAGAGGTCCCTGCAAGTGACTTGTGTTCAAGTCCTAGTAGATAGGCATTTCTTAAAGGAGCATCCCAGCCAGAGGTCCTGGCAAGTGACTCGAGTCCAAGTCCTAGTAGAGAGGCATTTCTTAAAGAAGCACTCCAGCCAGGGTTTTTTGTCATACAAGAATGCCATTTCTTCCAGGAGCAATCCGGCCAGGGGTCCTTGCAAGTGACTTGAGTCCAAGTCCTAGTAGAGAGGCAGTTCTAAAAGGAGCACCCCAGCCAGGAGTCATAGCAGAGAGGCATTTCTTAAAGGAGCACCCTAGGCAACCTAGTAGAGAGGCAGTTCTTAAAGGAGCATCTCAGCCATGGGTCCTTGCAAGTGACTTGAGTCCAACTCCTAGTAGAGAGACATTTCTTAAAGGAGCGCCCTGGCCCACATTTGACCACCTCGTTTATCCCTGCAGCAGTGCCAACGACCTGATTAATTAGTGATCTCTTTCAAGCAATATCATCTTTAAAATCTTATACAGAAAGAAGTTCTTTCATTGTATGACCGTTTTGCAAATGGTTTGCGATTACATGTTTTGATTTCATATCACTTTAAAAGGTATTGTAGCCTTATAGGATCCAGGCGACAATTTCTCCAGGAGGAACTCCAAGCAGTGAGCTTGTATGCGTCCATTCCTATTCCAAAGTGTCAATTCGTAATCCCCCTAGCGTTATTTTCCTACACTACAGCAGATTGGGCGCAGTCAGCTGAGGTGGGCCCCGGTGTAGCCTAGACTTCTAGTCTGCCATTTGTAATTTTCTGTCATGTATTTTTTTTTGTTAGTAGGTACCAACTGAGAGTATGAAGACATGTATGTTATGTATTTCTCTGGTACCAACTAGTCTAGGTGGCCATAATGTTCAATTTAGACTACACTAACCTCACCAGTGTGATTGAGGATTCAGTATGAGTATGACAAACCCGAGATATAAATACTTCACATAATAATTAGAAGCTCCCTGGACAAACTAAAATATATAGAGATAGGACCAGTTGGTGCCATCTATCGACCATACCTGGTACTACGCCACACTGCTTGGTCAGCACCAGAGATATATATGCTTCACAGAAATATAAATTAGAAGCTCCCTGGTCAGCACTGATGGGAATGTCAACTAAGGGACTAGGAACCTAGTCTAGGTGGTGCTGTAAGCTGGTAACTAACTACCCCATCTACTAGGCGTTACTGTGCTACACTTTATTATAACAAAATGTATGCCTGCGCCTCTTACTACATAAGGGCATGAGGCCTACTGTTGGTCATTTGAAACAGAACCGAAGAACAGTCAAACCTGTACAAGAGGCCACCTTTTCAGAGAGATCACTGAAAATTCATTGAATTTACCCTGATGGAAAATGCCACTTGCTTCGCTAGACCACCACTTTAAACAATCCTATAAAGTGTCTATCTTTGCAGGTTTGAATAAAAATGCGCACTTAAATGAAAGACTTCTTGCGAGAACACCTGAGCCGAAGCCAAGGTCGCAAGGGGACGAAAGCAGGTGTTTGGCCAGACAGAGGGGTACTCTAACCTATCCCTGTAAAAGCATTTGAATATCCTTAGAAACGCATAATTTGATATCATAACAAATTGATACCGTAGCAAGCAATAGGATGATGCAAACGCCATGCTGTTGAAGTACAGTCTAACCCGGTCAAGAAAAACCATCTAGTGAAGAGAGCACTTTTCAATGATGACCTTATCAAAATTGCGAAAAAAAAGAAAACATTGTGTTTACCTATTAGGGCACAATTGCTGATGACCCTACATTGTTCTTTTCGGCAGATTTAACATCTTTAATTTACTATAGTGCATTAGATGAGCAATTCAAGATAGTGCTTAGTATCAAAATGCCTCTGCTTTCATGCACATGGTGCAAAACTGTTAGTTGACCACGTGATCAACTGAAGGCACTATAAAGATACCATTTTATCCCAGACGTGGCGTACACGTTTCCCTTTCATATGCTTAGAGTAATCATTTCTGACAAATCCAAAACTGGCCCTCAAAACGTTGTCATGAAAAATGCATGCTTATCCTTGAATATGTCAAGGTTTCTCTCCATTCTCTGTCCTTGCCACTCGACACCCACTATGAATCAGAGGTCATGTCTCTTTCACCTCAAACCAGCTAGGTCAGTATATGGGTCTTCCTTATCAACAAGATGACCTTAGCTCTTTCGTAAGGATAATTAAGTTGTTCGTGACATTGTACTTGTCATCCAATTTGCAAAAAAAAACAAACGTACTTGTCCTCATATGATTTTGGGTAAACATTTTTATTGGGTAATAGAAGTAGTAAATACATTCCTCAAAGTTTCATTTGTATTCAAAGAAATGTTTGTTTGTTTTTCATGAAAAAAGTTAACTTTATTTGTG
>OZ012686.1:32281097-32364412 GCA_963942565.1 Maea johnstoni
TAATGATAAGCACTGACATCAATCCAAGTAAAGCTGCGTTCCAGACAGTAGTTGCGCATGTCATCCTGTCTAAGTCCTTATAATAGTCCTCTGAAGTAATAGTCAGTATAATTTGCAATTTAGCAAATGGCAAATTGAACTACAATTAAAAGATGCAAATGATTTATCATTCTCGAGAATATATCAAAGAGTCATGTGACTATGATTCAAGGCTAATGGTTTGTTTGTCTGTAAATACCGAGTCCCAGAAATGGTATACATTTTATTGACATCTATTAACATAGCAAACGTTGATAATTGCAGTATCCAATTACCGGCTTAATGCAAAGCAAATATGCTCACCTACAATCTAGGGGCGGGCACTGCGATACAAATAGGCTGATATACATTTGGTTATTTCTGAAAGCCAAAGAATTGGCATTTTCTGGCCGTAAAAATAGGAAATCTTTGGCTAAATACTAAAACTATCATATAACTTAGATTTAAGCAGTATTTTAACACAATGGAGGATTCAACTAAAAAATTGGACCAGCCACCATAGCATGTTTTATGAGAAGTTTTGAACTGCTCTTATCTTTAGGACTGCTATGGGTTGTTATGGGTTGCATAACCCATCATGGTCCACATTTTAGTCCAGATTAATAAAAGTCATACCATAGATTGGAGTTGAGTTTATTTCATACTATGGACATATCATAACTAACCTAGTTCTAACCATGGCTCTTTGGTAGTAATGAAAACGTTTAAGAGATCATTATACAATGCCAGTTGATAGCAACAGCAACACAACCCATCATGGAAGACCAGACTCTATTCTGGTTTGTCCTTTCCTATATTTACACAGAAAAAAATCTTTCATTTTTTCCCTAAAAGTTCTATTTATCCATGTATAAATGAAAATATTCAAAAGACTGTTGCACATACTTAACATTAACAGTGCTAAACTTACTTGTTTATCTCTGTAAAAATCTAAATCTAAAACCCTGTAAAATACAAGTTCTCCTATGCTCCACGGAAACCACAGTACAATAGCTTTAAAAGAAATCAAAAAACATATTTTACATCCCTTGCAAAATGTCATGCTGACAGACTCTGAACTTTCCCTTGCAATGGTTTTTGAATTTGAATTGGCAAATATCTTGCAGCAGGTCGAAACATTTTGGCGGTTTTCTCCCTTTCTACTGGCAACCTGTGCTATATGAGCAGGGCCTTTTTCAGCAGACATGGTAGAATTGCCCACAGAAGATCTTGAATGTTGGGTTGTATTATCAATTTGAGATTTGCCTATTTTATCTATGTTTGACATGCATGCATTTTCAGTGTCAGGGTTTCTACATGGTTCTGTTAACATAACCCCAATGCATGTCCTGCCTCTCCTAAACTGTGCCTTTAACACCAGTATAACATTAAGATTTGTTATTATAATTGCAGCCATACTTATCCACACAGTGAGAGAAATAAGTGCTAAAGCTCCAAATAGTGGAGCCTTTTGGCTGAAATCTTGAACACAACAATACATATCTGGACGATAAACAGTTGGCCATCTTAAAGGCCAGATACTTGAAAGTGAAGAAAACAAATTAAAGAAAAAGACGAGAAGTACACAAACCATGAACCGCTTCTGGGTACAGAGCCGATTATAGTGTAAAGGTTTGCATATGGCAATGTACTTTTCCAATGACATCAATAATAGTATATGTTGTGTGCCTGGCCATACTACTAACCTTATCTTGCCTATTATTTCACAGCCAATATTGCCAATGGCAAGGGAACCAAAAGCTGCATTGACAGTTGCAAATGACAGTAATATACCTGTTAGTAAATCATATACAGCAAGTACTATGGTCAGAAGTCTTGAAATAGGAGTTTGAAAACTTTTCAGTTTCAATACCACTATTATGATAAGAATATTGCTTATGAGAATCCCCAAGGATATGATTGCATATAAAACAGTTATTACTATATTTGGAATAGAGTGATTAGCTTCCATTTTAATGCGTTCTACTAATGCAATCAACGAAAAGCATCACAATTCCTCAATAATCCTCGTAACATAACAGCTGGTGACACAATGCAAAAAATTGCAGTTTATGACCTCACTTTAAACTGAAGTCCCCTTATTACATGAGGTCAACTTTAAATTCAATAAAGATCTCCATATTCCAAGATAGATATTCCAAAGAAACCATGTATTCCTATAGAAGCTTATTGGTGAGAGTTCATTGAATGCAATCAACATCTATAGTATCATACCGCATCACCATAATCCTCATGATACATCACAATCGGGAGATGCAACCTTGCAATATGAAATCTCACTGCAGACAGAACTCTGTTGTGATGTTCACCTTTGAATATAATGCATATCCTCACATTCATATGTAATTAATCCCGATCCAATGATCCTCCGTATAATATATGCTTAGAGCATTATGGGTTTGTAGTCCTTTTACTGTAATTTGATGTAATGGTTGGACTAGTGGCATGTAGGTAATATATTGTCTATAGCTGATATGTTTTTTGGAGTGAATTTCAGTGTGTAAATCATTTCACGCAAACACACACATGGCTTACAGTAGCTTAAAATTACATTGCAATTGATGAGTGTTACCATGGTGATGGCATGTAAGTGCAAATTTGTTTAGCTCTAATGTGAAAGATTTCCCTTTTAGTGCAAATAAAATCTAGTTTCACAAAAACACCTAATGCATTAAGGTGGCTTATGGGGTTAATTTGTGAATAAAGGGTCATTTTGAGATTTTTTTACACATGTTAACGCCTACGTTTCCTTATAATCAGACCAATTATGAATGTCTAGGCAATCATAAAGGAGAGTGCACAGGCTCTCATAGTCTTGCGCACAAGCAGAAAATGTGACCCTTTTCTCAATATTGAATTTCACCAAAATAGGGTCGCTTCAAACATGCATTTTGGGTATCAAACATGAACAGGTTTGCGTGAAATTTGGCATTATTATAGCTCAGGGTATTTTGGAGGGAAGGGTATAACAGTTTTTCCAGTTTGACTTCACTTTAGAAGTTACGGAATCTGAAAGATGAAAATTGCACTTTTTCTTATTTACACAACTATTCTGAATGAATTGGTTACAAAAACTGTGATACCATTCTTTCCTTGTTGATCTTTTCTCAACATCTGTGAAATTTGAAGGTCCTAGGTCCATAATTGTTGGAAAGAGCTGCATTTGAAAAAAATGCATGTCTTTTCAATCACTACCCAAAAAGTCTTACACCCTGCTGTGAGGGTACTTTTTAGATTTTTTATGTATTCCTTATCAGAAGACCTTTCAGGCAACATATACTTTGTATAGGCTACACAGTCAAATAAAAACAGGGCAGAGGAAAAACAGATCGAAAGAATTTAACCCCACAACCTACCTTAAGTCATGAGTACCACAATAACTTCAGTCACACCAATTACAGTTTAATGTTTTCAATAGCTCTGCTACACTAAAACATCATGCTTACTAAAATGCCTGATTCACTTTACATGACATACACAAATATTCAGGGTTGTCATGAGTAAATAATTGGAAGATATCCATCAGTTTAAACAGATAACAAGTATATTTGCTCTTGCAACAACACACAATCCTATGCTTCAAGTAGGAGACTACTTTCGTTTATAATCACTTTTTCTGCCAAATTAAAGTTGCAGACACAGGTCATCTTGAATATCTCTGTTAAGGGTATTTACAATGTGTAGTTATAAGTTGAGGTATTGAATATGTACATACAATCATAAATTGCTTATTTGTTAATAAAAACTAAATTGACTTCAATCTTGAAAATAAGGTTATGCTCCGAGTTGTATATCTAAAGAGATGAAGTTAGGTGCTGAGTATGTTTTGATGTATATGTGAAGTTTCACAGAGCCTTAGCTAGCTATGCGAGCTAAAAATTGAAATATAAGTTATCACATTTTAATTCTCCCTGGAATATGGGAAGGAACAGAAACTAATCATAAAATCTTGATTAGAATATCTTCCCAAATAAAAAAGTTATGGCACTTTCAATAAACGTGATTTTTTCTTCTTCTTTACCTATTGCCTGCTGAAGAAACCCCACAAGGGGCACACCTTATGGTTTGCAATAGGAGTTGGCACCTCCCGGGCAACCCTAAGCTGGGGTGGCACCCTGCTCCCCTTGTGATGTGTGGATCTGTCTATAGATACTCTGTATCTAAAATATCCCTTGGTCCTCTTTGGATCTGAGGGTTCTGGTCTTACTCGCCCTCCTTTTCTTCGTTCACCTAGAATAATTGTACTTTGTCATTGTTCTTCAACAATGACAAAGGACCACTTTTTGTAAATACCTTATGGCACTAAATGACCTTTGTGTGTTGCTGTGCCTTTAAACACTTATTCATTCATTCTGGCTGAATGATGTCATTAGTTAGGTACTTTGCCGCTTTAGTCTTTCTGACCCAACCTTGGCTGGGTGTTTTTTCCTCCTTTTAGTCCCAAAAAGTTTGTCTTTGCCATCCAAACTTAGGAGCAGTAATTTCGGAGTGGATATACCTACTTTCTGTCTCTTCTCCGTAAAATGTTGATTTTGCTTATGAGGTGCCCATTGTAAAAGTTTACTCGAGATCACTAACATTTGTTCTCTTTGCAATGGGAACATTTTGGTGAATACTAGTGTGAGGTGAGGACTCTATCACACTAAGCACAGGTTCCTAGTCTATGTTTTCATTAGATAATGTCTCTTCTAGTCTCTATCTTATGCTCAATGTCTATGTGTTTGTTCCTGTGGATGGTGATAGATGCGATGGGTGAATCCAATTTGGATGCCTATGGAGACCCAGCCATTCTGGAAACACCCTTTGAACCCAAAGTTACATAGGTTCTAAAACGGTCACTAGTGATCACTTAAAAAGCGTATGAAGTACTTATATCCCTGACTCTCTGTGTTAAATGAGATCATATAGCCCCAAAGTATGTGTAATAAGTGTCCAGTTTCACTGACTGGATTGTGGTTAAGTATTTGATATTGAAAACAAACAAACTTATTTAATAAGGTAAACAACCAAGATGGCAAGACGGAAATCCAGAATACTATATACTGTAGAACACACAATGTTAGCGTCTGTTTATATATAGCGTACATAGCGTGCGGTTCCGCTTCGCTATATATAAGAACGCTGTACTTTTATCTTACTGTACTGGCGCTGTCAGCGGTGGCTACTGTTGCTAACATAAAGATACACTATGATGCGAAAATTCCCCAATTTGCTGTATTTGAGACGCGATATATATGTGTTCTACAGTATATATATATATATATATATATATATATATATATATATATATATATAAATATATATATATATATATATATATATATATATATATATATATATATATATATATATATATATATATATATATATATATATATATACCAGTATATATAAATGAACAGCAGAAACCTACCTGGTGAAGATCGTAAGTAGGAAACTCAAGGGCCTGAGACAATATCTAGTGAAGTGGGTGTGGTATGATGAGTAATATTGAGAATCAGAAATAACAAGAGATTTCATCCCTTATGTAATATTTATTGAGATATGTACAGGGATTCACAAGTATAGGGAAATTTGTCTTGGCTTCCGAGTTCCGACCCTTTGGAATACATAGATGAAAGCAATGCAAAGCCTTGAGGCCACTGTTTTACTATAGACTGTTTAAAGAGGCCCATGCTCATTGATTTTGAGCATCTTATTTATACAACAACTATTGACTTATACATGTTCAAGAAAATGCTATTTTATTTCAGTTCGCCATGCATTTTTGAAACATGATAGGAGTATGGTACTATACCACAGCCATGTTTAAAACATTCATATGTCGTTAAAACAGTTTACAAAGAAGATTATATTTCTCATGCTTGTCCAGCAATGCATATACAATTGGAGGGGAGAGAGAGTATTAGCCAAGGAGTGTGAAGGAGACAAACAGTGAAAGAGCTGGTTGGCTGTAAAATAAGGTGAGTGGGCAGCAGCAAAAGTGTCTCTGACTGGCCAGATGTTAGTAGGAGTCATTTCTACTGTGCCAGGCTTTAATTATTTCTGGCTCAGAACAGTTAATGATTTAAAGAAAAAAAACAGTGCTAAAATTGTTATCAATAAATACTGGATAACTGGTGTATCACATGAACTTGAATTTGGACACTGTGTGGAAACTAATGATGACAACAAAAAATATTGCCCAAGATTTAGTGCACCTATCAGCTAATAAGCCTGTTACGCTTGGTTTGACAGTGCGACACGTTACTGGCTCGTCGAATATCTTAGAAATCCTAAATAAGTTTGGTCATTCATCCTGCTATTCAAGTGTGCTAGAACAGGATACTGCCCTTGCAACCAAGCAACTCAAGACTGGCAGTATTATCCAGAGGAGTTTATAAGAAGAGTACCTCTGTACTGTTGTTATAGATGATAATGATTTCAGTGAAGAGACTGTCACAGGTGTTTGTATTACTCATAATACTAATGATTTGTTAGTGATCTCAATTTCAAGGCTGTCTCAAGTTCAAAAGCATTAGAGTCAGCAGCTTTAGACATGGCATTCTGCTTAAAAATCTTTCCAGGGGGGACAGGTTATAATACATAGCTGAAGTTAGATCACTTGCCGCTGAGACAAAACTTGGAAATCTCCATATAACTGAAGGAAGCCCCAAAAGAATGGATACCATTTATACAATTCTCAAACAAAGTGTAGAAATTGTTGATTCCTTGGAACTTGATAAAGTCACTTAAGTCATGGATCAAGCTTTCTATTCAAAAGCACAACAGATTCAGGGCAGAATGATCCATTCAAGGACAGATCAGTGATTCGGCCTGTATGGCAAATATAAGTAAATGCTATCAGAATTCTGGGTATGAGGATATTTTGATAAAGACAGATTTGGTTGCATCAGGCTCAATTAGTGGTGTTCTCAGCTGTGCCATTACAACCGCAGTGTTAGGGCACACCAACATATGTCTGAAGCTTTACATTGGCTGATGTAGCAGGCCTTTTTTGAAATTTTGTTAAATAAATATTTCAGTGTACTAGACATAGCATGTGAACCTTAATGTCACAGGCCCAACAAAGAAAGTGAATGGCATTTTGTAAGAAGACCGGTTTAGGATGGTGCTGAGAATGTATTAGGTATATGGCCAGAGGGAAGGGCTATTACATCCTGTATCAATATCTGGTCCTCATATTTGGATATGGTGCACAATCCACTTTTATTTCTCAGAGGTACAAGGGAAGGTGACTGAGAACTTCACCTTGCATCTGTCGGGAAAATACTGCATGGTTTTTTGCAAAGTGTTTACTGTGCAACGTTTTAACCGGCATACATTTATGAGATGTACAATTTATCCATTACCCATCCCGAAATACACAGCTTTTAAGCGGAGAATATGTTGTACACCAACATGGCTGGTATGGCTTTTCTCCTATTTCTTATGACATGGCAATAGAACACAGTAAACCATGGCAATATAACACAATTTGTACAGATAACCAACACAGACAGAGACACATTCACATGCTCCTGCTATTTTGACAATTTTTCACCTGATCCAGGATTTGGAGTTAATTGAATTTTGTACAGCACCTGGATTGTCACCAGGACAAAGATAGTACAACCAATTTCTGTAATTTAAAGACATGTGAAGAGAATTTTGATAACAATTGTATTCAAGAAACTTCTTGGTGATGCAATAAAGTTATAAGATTGAAACAAAGGAACACTGCTTGTATATCAAAGGATTTATAAAAGGAGCCATAGAACCAGGCATATCAGCTTGACCTCTCATTAGTGCACTTGACACATGCATCACCCACAGTTATGGAGGACTATATCAAAATGATGTATCTGATTGGCACTTTAAAGGAAATCACAGGATCCCTTTCAAGTAGTACCAACCAAGGAATAGACAATACACCACACCGAGAACAGTGGTATAAAGTTGTTTCCACCAAAATTATTCAATATTCTTGCCCGATAACATGTGTATCAAATGAAGTAGATTTTGGAAGTTTTGTGGAAACTAGCAATGACAACAAAACCAAAATGATATCAATCTATCCACATGATGTATTTTGATGGCACCTTGGAGGAAACCACAGGATCCCTTCCAACAGAATCGGACCTTGACCACGACAGGTGTGAGGTTGGTAAATCAAAACCGGATTGTGCAATGCAAGATTTCACACTGACTTCATAGTTATCCCCTTTTCCAGGCAATTCAGCGTATTATCTAAGGACAAGTACACCTATCATCTGCATGGCCAAGGTTCACTTAATGTAAACGACATGGCACGCTACCTTGGATGTGCAGGACATGAATGTGAAATGGTAGCAAAGATCAGAAGACTTAACTACAGAAACAAAAAAAAATGCAGGCTGAAAACGATTTCTGAATGAAACTGTAAGCTTAGTTTTCAAAACACGATGAACTTCAAAGGGTTATGCACAAGGCCATAAGTGAAGTGCAGAGCAAATTAAGTAAAGTCCAGAAGGAACTTAAGGCTGTGGAGGCTGACAAGCGAGAAATCAGGAATAAAAACTAAGTCATTAAGCAGAAGCTCATAAGACGACACACATCAGTAGAGAAGATGAAAGAAAAAGTTAAACTGATGAAGGAGGATGCAACAGTTAAGTCTAGTACAGAGCAGCATCTAGAAAAGACAACTGATGAAACCTATAAATTGAGGGAGAATATCAAGACAGTTAAAGTTGAAAAGTTTGTGCCCAATTAAGATCAAAAGAAACAAGTCCAGCTGTTGCCAAAGCACATGATACATCACAAGAAGTAAAACACATGCAAGACCGGCATGAAGAAATGCAAACATTACTTGATGAAAAAGAAAAGGAAGTCAATGGATTGAAAGTAGACTTGGAGTATTGCGAGACACTTTTGGCGGATGACAAAAAAGGAGTTAAAACTCTTTGACAACGATAAGAGTGCCTACACGCCTGAGGCCAGAATTGCTGTTTACAGCCTTTTGGATCAAACTGTTGCGATGGAAAAAATTCCAGAAGTTATCAAGGCATGTGCATGGTACATGTATTAAGACAACATACTAGGTAAATTATAACACTGATATTGGGGAAAAATATTCTCAAGTAGTTATGAGGATGCTGATACTCAGGGGGACATTTATGGTCTAAAAAGGCCTCACTCCTTTCTGATGAAGGCAGCTTTTGGATATTATTTGAAAAGAAGTTATGAAACCAAGCATACTCTTAGCCAGGATTTGGAAACAGGTGTCTAAACTGAGGTTTCATAGACTTTTGGGTGTCCAAAGTGTTGTACGAAGTTCAAATGAATAATGAAATAAACCCCATAAATATATAAAGAGATTTTGCATTTTAGCCCAGTAACTGCTATGCTTGTATAATAGGATTGACACAACATGCGCTATCTTCTAGAATTGTCATCATCAGCAATTCCTGAAATAAAGGAATAAATATAATTAAAATTTCTGACAATTTATTCTTTTCTGCAAACTTAATCAGAGCAAATATACTTTACCATTAATGGTTTAATTAACATAAATATGTTACTTTACAATTGAAATATCAACTATATATGAAATTTGGTTATGATTGATTTATAGAATTGCACAATTTAGTTATGATTTCCTGGACCTCCGTGATCCTGATCTTTCGTCCAAACGTAACCCGGCCTTCCGTGATCCTGATCCTTCATCGACACATAATCCGGACTTGGGTGATCATGATTCTTCTTCGAAACGTAACCCGGACATCCATGATCCTGATCCAACACAGAACCCGGACTTAAAAGATTCTGATCTAACACAGAACCGGGACTTCGGTGATCCTGATCCTGCGTCGAAACAGAACACTGACATAACCTTTCAGACTTCAACAGAATCGGACCTTGACCACGACAGGTGCGAGGTTGGTAAATCAAAACCGGATTGTGCAACGCAAGATTTCACACTAACTTCATAGTTATCCCCTATTCCAGGCAATTCAGCGTATTATCCAAGGACAAGTACACCTATGCTACATGAACAACAGTCATCAGGAAACTGTAAAACCAAAAGTACACCGACGTTAATAACTGGGGACTTAGAAATACTAGTACATAGCACCAACATTTATGCCTGTGATCTCTTTGAAGCGGATGACTAGACATTCAATCATTTGATCTTTAGGAACATCAGTTGAAAAATGGAGTCAATGTTTATTTCCAATCAACACCTTAATGACTTACAACAAGGAAAACAGCTTGATGAAGAAATCAATGTGGGATTTCTGTAAGCCTTAGACAAGATTGAGCATGGCCAAGGTTCACTTAATGTAAACGACATGGCACGCTACCTTGGATGTGCAGGACATGAATGTGAAATGGTAGCAAAGATCAGAAGACTTAAACTATAGAAACAGAAAAAAAATGCAGCCTGAAAACGATTTCTGAATGAAACTGTAAGCTTACAGTTTTCAAAACACGATGAACTTCAAAGGGTTATGCACAAGGCCATAAGTGAAGTGCAGAGCAAATTAAGTGAAGTCCAGAAGGAACTTAAGGCTGTGGAGGCTGACAAGCGAGAAATCAGGAATAAAAACAAAGTCATTAAGCAGAAGCTCATAAGACGACACACATCAGTAGAGAAGATGAAAGAAAAAGTTAAACTGATGAAGGAGGATGCAACAGTTAAGTCTAGTACAGAGCAGCATCTAGAAAAGACAACTGATGAAACCTATAAATTGAGGGAGAATATCAAGACTGTTAAAGTTGAAAAGTTCGTGCCCAATTAAGATCAAAAGAAACAAGTCTAGCTGTTGCCAAAGCACATGATACATCACAAGAAGTAAAACACATGCAAGACCGGCATGAAGAAATGCAAACATTACTTGATAAAAAAGAAAAGGAAGTCAATGGATTGAAAGTAGACTTGGAGTATTGCGAGACACTTTTGGCGGAAGACACAAAGGAGTTAAAACTCTTTGACAATGATAAGGGTGCCTACACGGCTGAGGCCAAAATTGCTGTTTACAGCCTTTTGGATCAAACTGTTGCGATGGAAAAAATTCCAGAAGTTATCAAGGCATGTGCCAAGCTGAGTGAATGTGATGTTGACAGAATGCTGTCAGTTGCAACGATTCACAACATTAACCACAGACGCTTAGCAGTAAGCCATTTCCAGCTGGTTTATGATGCTCCAAAATTGACAAGTTATAATAATAAATTCACAATATGTGGTGCTACATTTGGTATTCTTGGAGGGCATTTTACTAGAAAGGGAAGACTACAATCAAGCCTTCTCCCTATTCAGATTTTATTTAACTGTATTATATTGGGAAAGTATGAAGAACGAGCTTACAGACTTCTATATTTCAACCAGAAATGTAGGATTTTTTTCGAAAATTCTATTCAAGAACTGGTGGAAAAATTCGTACCAACTCGACCTTCGAGACCAAACAATCAAAAGGCATGGGTAACCTCAGATTTAAAATCACTCTTTAATAAACGGGATCGTGCATTTAAGTGCTACAAGCTAACCAAAATGACCATCACAAGGCAAGGTATCTACAGCTCCAACATGAGACGCAAAAACAAGAGATCAGGCATACAACCACTACACTGATTCCATCTTCGATCTTAACAGCCCCACTGACGCAGATAACAAGTCTTCCACATTAAAACGATTCTGGTCCTTAAAATTTAAGAGGAAAGACTCCTGCGGCATGTCACCGCTTCGCAAGAACGGTACATTAGCATACATTTTAGATGTAAAAGGGAAGGCTGGCATACTAAACCAACAGTAGTCGTCAGTATTCACCAAGTCGGCTTGCAACACTGTTCCACAGGTTGAATCAAGTTCCTACGAGGAAGAACGCGATATTGTTGTCAACGGAAGGTGTAAATAAAATCTTAAAGGGCCTTAATCCGAATAAAGTTTGTGGTCCAGACAAAATCCCACTATGTCTGTTAAAAAACCTGGCAGATGAGCTAGACGAACTGCTGGCATGCATTTTCCAGGCAACCCTCGATCAAGTCCACGTTCCTTGACAATGGAAGTATGCGCTAATAACACCACAAACATACAGCAGCTAACTACAGGCCAGTGTCACTCACGTCAGTATGCTGCAAGCTCTGCGAGCACATAATCTCCAAATCGATCATGGAACACCTTGATACCAATAACATTCTTACCGATATCCAGCATGGGTTCAGGGCTAAGCTTTCATGTGAAATACAGCTCCTCATATTCGTCGACGAACTCCATTGGAACCTAGCCAACGGATCGCAAATAGATCTAGCAATCCTAGACTTAAGCAGAGCTTTTGACGTTGTGCATCACGATAAGCTCCTCCACAAGCTCAGCTATTACAGTATTCAAGGTCAGACCCTGTCCTGGATCAGATCTTTCCTTTTGGACAGCACCCAGCGAGTATCCGATGATGACAAAACATCAAAAGTTGCTGCAGTGTTGTCTGGAGTGCCTCAGGGCTCAGTCTTGTAGCCAATACTCTACCTGGTATTCATCAACATAGCCAGAGTGCATTAAGTCAAGCTGTCAACTTTTTGCTAACGATGGCATGAATTACTGAGAAATTGTAACCCCATGAGACTGTTCAATCCTCCAGAAAGACCTCGACAACCTACATGAATGGGAACCGCTGTGGGGCATGTCGTATAATCCAAGCAAGAGCAACACCATGCACATCAACCGTAAACTTAAAACCACAGAAACTGACTACAAACTAAAAGGGGAAGTACTCAAGTGTTTGGACTCTGCAGCATACTCTAGCGTGGAACAATCATGTGCAGAAAGTACCTGCCAAAGCCAACAGGACCCAAGGCTTTGTTTAAAGAAACCTATCGGGAGCATCAAAACCAAAATAATGGCATACCAAACACTGGTTTGTCCGCAGCTGGAATACTGCTCAACCATGTGGTCACCGCACCAGCAATACCTAATCAACTCCCTGGAGATGGTCCAACCCCATGTGGCACGGTTTGTAGTCCAACACGGAAAGTGTCACTTTGATACTTCTAGATCTAAACTGGTCTGAACTCATCCAGCGAAGACTGGGAGCCCAAGTAATCATATTGTTCAAAATAAACAATGAACTAGTATGTATCCCACCCACCGAACTATAGCATAGTTATTCTTAAGAAGAAGGCCTCAATGAGAGTGCCACGAGTACTACTTGATGAAAAAATAAACGTAAATAATGAACAAAATTCACAACTAGACCAGAAACATAACAAAAGAATACAAATTGTGGAGATAGTGCAGATACAATTCTCCACTGCTATATGACAGTAGTAGATAGATGGAACATAGTACTACTAAATGGGAAAGAAAACAAGACTTAGGTTTTCAGTAGAAGAGAATATCAACACATACAATACTTTCAAAGACAAAATGTAATCACTTTTTAATCTCTCGTGTACCATGTATGATTCATCTTATGAGGAACGCAATTCTGAAACTCTTTAAAGTTATAATGCTTTCTATAAACTTTCCTCACGATATTGTAAACTGACCTTTCAGGCTCAGAGCAGAGGTGAGAGACAGCTAGCAGTTGACCACGGGGGAGACAACAACCAGCATCTAAGCCCAAATAATTCTTTATAAATTAATCTTTTCATGCACAGACTACCTAGGATGTTTGGCACAATATCAATATTTCCGAAACTTTGGTCACCGATAAATAAATGAATAGAACATTAATTACATTTTAAAGGTTAATTACACCTTCAAATATTTCAGTGACGCTTTGCTTTTATTTAGAATAAATCCCTTTCTTCTTATCTACATTTCTCTGTACAAGATCATCATCACCTTTTCATTCAGAATCTTGAATTCCTGTAACATCTTAGGAATCCTGCTTAACATCAATTCTTCCATAAAACTTTAAATCAAGGAAGCAGTATTTCTGAAATACCTTAACAGCATTCACATATGTGTTACGTTTTCTATTCCATTTTCATTTAAAAACTGTTAAAATATCTAAATCCACAAATGTGAAATATAAAAATAGCATCCCGCTGAATGAAAGGATGAAATATTTACCACAGGTTTTAATGATATAGACGAATAGCCTATGTAGCAGGTAGGTACAATGTTAATGCGGTATTCCGCGATTTCAGCTTAAAGGCATATTCTAAGCTTGAATGGCTTTACAATTGGCTAGAGCTTGAGCTTGGTCACCTCTGATGTAGTTGACCAAGGTAGATGCTACCTCGCACACTAAGTCCATCTAACAAAGTGTTTGGAACTCTAGGCTGGAAAAGTTCTTTCTGCAATGTCATCAACGTATCTCTTTTTTGGATTCCACTTTCTGACTCATCAAACTCTGACAGGCAGTGAAGTGATGTCATCAATCTATAGAACTCCAGGAGTTCATTTTGAAAACCAATTGGATCCACAAATGGCTTTTGAAGATCCTGCTCGCCATTTTTCTTAAGTTGCGTCCTCAATGTATTGCAGATTTCCGACTTTTTGGTGGACACAAGCTCGTCTAACTGTTCAGAGTTGGCTGACAGTGCAGGAGATGTGGCAGGTTTTAGGAATGCTCTCAGATGCTTAGCAACAAGATCGACGAATATCACTGCATCGTCATAGGTATTCATTTCACCACGATCAAACAGTCTTTCTTCCTGATCCTAAAAGTCAAAAAAATAAAATATATGAAATAACAAAATAGCGAGCTCATGATAGTTTCCCAGAGGACACAACCCATTCAAACCTGAAGATCGACTTGACAAGTGTCGTAAGGACCTGCCATACTTTTGAAAATTACTTAGGAATGAAGCATTTATTTTCAAACTTTTTGAAGGAGAGTTGTAGATAAAGTTTTAGTGAACAAATTTCCTTCAAATATAATCCAAACATTATGCTTTTGTTCGAGAGGTGTCGCCAAAAGGTCAGGTGGTTTGTCTGCTATGGGTATAAATGGATATACCTGCAAATAACTGTATATTTTCCTCAACAAAGAATTTAAAATCTTATAAGTTATATTTACTCAAATCAAGACTTTAGTTAATATAATTAGAATCTATGCAATACTTTATAGATTCCTCCTAAAAATAAAATGGGAATGTGTGTAGCAGAAACATCAGTAACTGCCTGACAATGGCGGCACCAAGTGGGAAGCTAGGTAACTAAAAAATATCTATACTAATTCTTTCAAATATTGTAAATATATGCTTGGAAGCTATTTTCAATACTCCACTCGTAAAAAATCTTTCAATTTCAGACAAGAAGCATCATGTAGTATTTCAACAACTAGCATTACTTCCATAAAGTATGAGCATATGAAGGTTAAGAAATAAAGAAGAGCAGAAATTCTCACCTCTCCAGTTCCGCCGACATTGTCGTAGAGGTCATCCGCCAGCCAGCGGGTCAGGGCGTGGAAGCAGTCGCTCATCCGTCGCTCCATGTGATAGGTTATCATTATCTGGACGCACCAATCAAGGGCCAGCTCAGGCTGGATGGGATTACTACACAGAGCTGGAAATTCAATGAAATACACAGGTTACCAGTTATCTTGAGGACATATACAATTGAACATTTGAAATACAGGTTCTATTGTTACTCCTGAACTATTACACCTATACCTCTGTTACTTGTGGTATTAGCTACTGCTGCTACCACCAGCATCATCACCACTACAACTACTTCAGATACAGGTGAACTGGCTAAATCCGGATGCAGACCCTAAATTTCTGTCCTGATTAGGCAAAATCCGGATTATGCATAAAGGCATAAATAGAAAAATTTAACGGAAAGGCGTGTACATTCTAAAAATCAAGCAGAATCGTGACCCATCGACTATATATTTACAACACCCCATATCTCCCCTCTTTCCCTGACCCTCCCACCACATCCCACTGTCTTTCCTCTTCGTTTTTTGTGGAATAGGACATTATTTCTTTCTGTGGTAAGGACTTGGGCGCGTCATATCATGTGATAGGGCGCGCTCATTTCATGATCGACAATCCGAACAAAAGCATGCTCTTAAACCTTAATTGGTAAAGAACGTGCTTCGAAAATGGTCCGGTTTAGGGGAGGTGTGGATTGAATTGTCTGTAATAAGCACTGAAATTTACATATACATGTATTGGAATGGACCAGGTCCTTGAAATACTCAGTTATTTGGGACACGTTTTGAAAATTATAATGTTTATTGGTTAAGGGTGGCCCTTGTTTTATGAAAATACTGACAAAACAGAGTAATGGTTCTTGATACTTGGCGAAAACAGCCACCTGTAATAGATCAAGGGTGGTCCATATTTATCAATAATCATTTTGCAAAATAACTTAAGTGGCCCAAATTCATAGGGTGATCTGAACTTCTGTGACTTAATGGTTTGTTTGTTATCGTCAATGCTGAACATGCCTTGCTGTGCTGGTTGTAGATGTTCACGCAGCTTGATGATGATCTCGGCCATGACCTCTCTGACCTCTACGTCATCATCCTGCAGCAGTCTGACCACGGCGCTCCACAGCTGAAACACTGAACCACCTGAAGAAATAAAAAAACATGCACACTGTTGAAGAATTTATTTTTTAGAATTTATTTTTTCTTCACTCTTTCTGCCACCTAAACACAAACAAATATATGCACACTGTTGAAAAATTTATTTTTGGGAATTTATTTTTTTGCAACTTTTTATGCCATATTGGGGTAAGTCGTGCCTAGCCAGTTGTAACTGGTGGAGGAAACCGTAGTACCCGGCGAAAACCACCGCCTAAACCCAACTTTCTCACATGCCCCTGACGGAATTTGAACACGGACAGTGGTGAGTGACAGCTAGCAGTCAGTGGCAACTCCTTAGATCACACGACCATCAATCAGGCAAATTTGTCTCTGAAATTACGGTATTCTTACGTTTAACCACACAGACCCCAAATAAGCGCAAATTCCCCTTTTTCGGAAATAATTTGGAAGGGGCAAGCCAGCAGACATTACTTGCTGGTCTTCTGATCCTCCCCCACCTACCCCCACAAACGTAAATGTTATCTTACTTTCACAAACTGTATATTGGTTGTAATATCAAGCGTGTGATCACTTCTCGCTATCATCATTCCTCGGTGCGCAACTGCTGAAGCTTACAATCAGGCATGGTTTAACAAAGACAAAAGATTGTGTTCAAGCTCGTAGCCTACAAGCGTTCAAGCTTATAGCGGCTATAAGGAAGATTGCCAATAGCCCTTCTACTGAATTTTTTCCTAACCTGTCACCTGCACATGAGCTTAAATGGAGGAATACGGTACGTACATACTTGGCATGTGAATAGAAGAGGTACGTACCCAGCATCACGTTGAGGTCAGTGAGGAGCTGATAATTGATGATGATGACCTTGGCAGCGGAGTAGCGCAGGTCTGTACTCTGCTCTATGGCACTGCTCTCACATACGAGGCGCAGCCAGGTATGTACTTCCTCCTTCATCTCGGGACAGCTACCACACCCTTCCGCTACCACTGGCTGCAAACATATAGGTAATAAACGTTTAAAAAAGTAAAATATCCTTATTTTAAGTTGGTGAATTTTTACAATGGTAAACACGAGTTGCCAGGGGCCCTAAGTATAAAACTTCAAGTAGTGCTTGCGAGGTGCTTGTGGTTAGAAATACAAAGGGAGAACAATGGACTGTCAAACCACAAGCACATCGCAAGCACTACATTTAAGTTTTATACTAAGGGGCCCATGACTCGCGGCCGACAAAGCCTACCCCTTTGCTGTAAGTGCCATCCTAGGCACTAGAAGGTGAAAACAATACCTATACACATAGCAATACACGGCATAGCGTATATCATACATTCTATCACAGCCCCTAGGAATACATGGCATATTGTAGACCATACAAAATTACATTTCAATTCTAGAGTGAAAATATATTTGAAGGACCGCTGTAGGCAGGGTTAAGATCAAAGACTTTACTTAAAATATTTTCTGCTCTTGTCACTAAGATATTGAAAAAAGAAAAAAGCCAAAAGCGGGTCTTAGAGCACAAATGGGTCAAAATACAGAAAATTGATAAAACAAGGTACTTTTATTCAGAATTGAGAGGATATCTTTAAGAGTTTTTGGTTCACAATTGCAGTCTAGGTATAAAAAGATGAAATCTTTACCTCATATTTACAAACAGAAACAGTGGAAGAAGTCACTTGCAAAGAGGGTTCAACCAACCCCATAAAAACAACTTAAGATTTCATACTACAAATGGGATTTCATTTACATGAAAAATAGATATTTGGCGCTTGTGCCCTGATTCTACAGCAAGGTTGTTTAACCCTTTCAATGCTGAGGCTACTTTTGTCCAAAGCACAAAGATTATTGAAAAAAATCTAAACCCTGTCATGTTGGTATTCATTAGAAAGCTCTTGCTGAGTACTCTCAGATGAGTACCCATATGCCAGGGTTTCACTCATTTTTCAGGGTTTTTGCATAATTTTGTATTGACCATCTTAGCCACCACCAGCATAAGGGTTAAAGGTTATTTCTTGTAAAGTTAGGGGGTTGCTTACCTGTTGTGAGAGTTTGAGTACTAATGAGAGAATATTGCCTGAGCACATAAGGGCCGCACATCTCACTTCATCCCTGGAAAAAAGCACACATAATATCAGGAACAAAAAGAAATATTGGGTTAGTGTTATTTTTTCTACAGTATAAGGCGAAGTTAAGACTTTCTAGTTTTAAATGAAGGTCAATTAAAAGAATTCAGGAAAACCTAAAGCCATATCCTCAATACACAGCTAAAAACATTATTATCTCATATTATCAATCAAAGTGATAATTAATGCTTCCATATTGCATAAGGTGTCTTAGCATGAAATCAAACATCAGTTTGGTATCTTAGTAATGTAGTGTGTGTGTATATATATACATACATATACATATATATATATATATATATATATATATATATATATATATATATATATATATATATATATATATATATATATATATATATATACATATATATATATATATATATATATATATATATATATATATATATATATATAGAGAGAGAGAGAGAGAGAGAGAGAGAGAGAGAGAGAGAGAGAGAGAGAGAGAGAGAGAGAGAGAGAGAGAGAGAGAGAGAGAGAGAGAGAGAGAGAGAGAGAGAGAGAGAGAGAGAGAGATAGAGAGATAGATAGATAGATAGATTTATACACACATAAAAGTATATAATATTTCCACACGCATATGCTGAAGTCATCAGCTTCTACCAATATAGGGCCTTGAGAAGCACTTACTTCTACAACAAGACAAAACATTGGAACAGTATGATGAGGCAGCAACCTCTGGCTGTAATACTACATACCTGAGGGCCTGCTCTTGCAAGGTATTAAGTACCTTGAACACCTGCAGAGTAGGGAATCCTAGTTCCTGCTCCTCTTGAAAATCTGGCCACTCACTGAGCAGCAGCAATGCCTGCAGATAAAACAGTAAGAGGATTTAACATGTTTGTATAAATGATCAAAGCTTAGAACTTCATCAGGTACCTAGGGAATCAAGCAAGAGTTTGTAAAATAATTGAAAAGAATGTTTCTACAAATCTCCTTTAAATATTTTTTAAAGATGCTTCTCAAATGGATTGATCAGAATGATCTTTTTGAGTTTCTACAGGGATGAACAAATTCAAAGAAAATCAGTTTTGTATTCAGGACACTGGGTATCAGGGTATCACAAGAACAGCCTAAGGCTTAGACACACACACACAAAACATACACATTTTATTAAGTAATTTCTATATATCTTCATTGCAGGGTGGATACCAGCACATTAAGTGATAAGCAGTACAATTTCCCTTTAAGTAGATAAATGTACATGATCATTATCAGAATCTTAAGCTGTCAATCTTGAAAAATAATATGGTATTCAAAACTTCATGAGAACCCACATGGTATTAAGTTTCAAAATTCTACAGAAGTATATTTCATCACATCAAAGCTAAGGGGCAATATTATATCTAGATTCTTTCTATTGAAGTGGATACATTTTGACTTCTATATTCTTTCGGGAAATGTTTGCCAAACGAGGTAGTATGTTCCGCCATCTGTAATTCATCACCTTATTTCATGGCAAAAATCAGAAAATATAAAAGAACCTTACCTCAGTTAAACATCTTTCATGTTTTTCAGTTCTCATCAACATTGACACCAGACATTGTAGAATACCAACACTGTGAAATTGACCTTTTTGACCTCCAGGTGACATTGACCTTTGTATGACCTTTTCAGAGT
Organism: Maea johnstoni; assembly: GCA_963942565.1. NCBI lineage: Eukaryota > Metazoa > Annelida > Polychaeta > Spionida > Magelonidae > Maea > Maea johnstoni. The sequence goes on from OZ012686.1 coordinate 32,301,355, forward strand.
TTCCTTCATCTTCACAATCCTCACCACTTCTCATATCCGTGTCACCCTGTCCTGTCAAAGCTGAGCTCCTCAAATAGATCAAAACCTGAAGACGAACTTCGTAAAACTCCGAACGCAGTAGAAGCAGGATGATATTTTCTTTGCTCCAAAGAATTTCTTTGCTTCCAAGATGTGTTGCAGAAACCTTGGTATTGTCATCAATATTGCTAACATCACCACTACCCCCATCTCCGTCATCCCCTCCTGCATCATCATCATCATCATCAACATCATCATCATCATCACGTTCTGCATCATCATCAAAATTGTGATCAGTCTCCTTCCGCTCCTCTTTGTTAACCTCCGTTGCCGGTGTTGACACGAGAAGAAGAGCAAGGTTTGCCAGCACCTGTTGAAACTGGCAGAGGCCAGGTGTGTGAGGTGGGTAGTGATTAGTCCAGGTGAGCTCGAGTGTGATGGCATCGCAGGTGAGTCTCAGGAGTTCCTGTCTAGCTGCTGAGGGATTCTCCTCCTCCTCGTCCTCCTCACTCCACACCTGGCTCAGGATCTGCAGGAAGGCAGCCCTCGTCAGAAGACAAGCATTCTCTCTGGAATCAACAGGGAATGAAGTTCATTAATAATATATATAATTGCAACAGCAGGGATTGAAAAGAACAAAAACGTAAGCAGCCAGTTAGCAGGAGGTTTCATACAACAGCATTTTAAAACAAATTGTGGCATTGGACTTTGCATGGAGCAAAATCAATTCTTGAATTAGTTGCCATTTTCCCATTGGTTGAACTCTACACTAGCTATATCTAGCACAGTGGTCATAACCTGTTGGACAATAGCAAGGTTGACTTAACAATATGTGGTAGTATTGCATATAAGTATCTTTAAGATTGGCTTTACAATACCTGGTAACGTTGCATATATGTATCTTTAATACATGGAGAGAGCCCCCCCCCCCTATCTTGTCGGGGATGGTCTTACATATGGTATGCCCAGATTTTCAGGGAGGGAGGGATAGTGTGCCCACCTTGTGCTTATCCAGCGTGCTGCCAACAGTCCCTGTATCAGTACATCTTCTACCTCCAGCCTGATCACAGCTGGTAGTTCCCCACAATCCTTCAGCAAGTACTCCACCTGTAAACAAGGAACAACACTTATTCCGCATTGAGTCAATTGATTTTTGGCATCATTTACATGTTTGTTTTGTGAGACAAAAAACATAGAAGAGAAAATAAAGAACAGTTAAGCCATTCGTCCCCTGCAGCAGTTTGAGAAGATTTGGGAGTATCTTTCTGATAAATGTACCATAATATTCTCCTAAAGGATTATATTGCACATGAAACTGATAATTTGAAAATGTTAGTTGATACATTGATGACCAGAGCAGTGCTCCACATTTGTGGTACCCCACTAGCCCAGGACTATTACTGTAATTGTAAACATAAGTTGATCGTTAACACCTGCTAGACTTACCTGTAGAAGTATTCCATGTATATAATTGTGTGATATCCCAGCACCCCTGGCTTTGAGTAGGGATCCTAGAAGTTGTTTTATGATTTCAGGGACTAGGTCCTTGCTGACCAGTGGTCTGAGAGCCCTGGCCGCCATAATCCTGGTCTTATACACAGGGCTGGACGCACACCTGCAAATAGCAACATACAATTAAAGTTTTAACCCTAATCTAGATTCTGAAAGAAATGGTTATAAAACTTAAACGGAAGTTAAAATTACCAATAAAATAATACCCTCCCCTCCATATGTATCTGTCCTCCACATTTGGGAAATTTGAAGGTACCTGGTCTTTAATAGTGGCTAGGAGTTCCATTTGAAAACACAATGCATGTTGTTGTTTTTTCATTTTTTTTAGCCATAAATTCTTGCACCCTGCTGTGAGAGAACTTATATGATGTTTAATGTTTTCCACATTGGAAGACCTTTCAGGCAAAAAGAATGCATTAGTATGTTACCCACCAGTAAAAGCTGGTCACTGGTGGGCATGGGTGCACCTGCATACTTGGAGGGTGCTTGAGTGTCTCTTATAGCCAATTAGCCAATCTAGTCAACTTTTTGTAACTTTTTTTGAGCATGCATTAATTATCTATAATACCTGAGAGTGAAATATACCAGGAAAAAATGCTCCCAGATTCAAATGGGAAATTATGGTCCTCTACTATTGCAGGCAAGTTGTTGATTTCAAATTCATTACATTATCTATGATACTGGAGAGTGAAATATACCAGGAACAAATACTCCCAGATTTGAATAGGAATTACAGTCCTCTACTAGTGCAGGCAAGTTGTTGATTTCAAATTCTTTACATTATCTATGACATTTGAAAGAGAAATGTACTCACTTGATTATATAAGGAACAAATGCGGCCAGATTGAGGCTTGAGTCACTCCCTTCTCGAAGAGCAGGGAAGAGTCTTCCTAGTACCATGAGGGTAGGATAGAGACCAGGATGCAGGCGAAACTGGCCTTGACCACTGGAAAACAACAAATAGACCCTATCAACGGTATGCTGTGGCCTAGTGGTTACGATGTCTGGCTCCCAAGCCTGAGTTTGCAGGTTTCAAGTCTCTGCTGCATCTCCATAAGTGGGTTGGCCTGGTTGCTATATAACTGTGTGGCGTTGTAAAGGGCTGCCTATGGTAATTCTGCAACAAAAAAGACCCCTTGGAACTATTCCTGATTCCCGATGTCTATCTCATCGCAATATGACCTAAGCTGTTGAAAGCAAAAATTCCTCCTTCCTTCCTTTTTTCTGTTACTGTAGTCTAGCAACTTGACCAAGAACTCAATAAGTTAAACACAATCAAGGTAGAATGATACCTACTTCTTGGGTAAAAATTAGGAACCTGCAAAAGTTGAGCGCCGGCATATCTTGCATGCTTTTTCCACGGGAACTGATATTACACACTTCATATGAATTAATAAGAACACTTTAGCATAAATTATACATTCTATTCACACAAGCAGTAACCCCTCAAATAGTTTCTGTATTTCTATCTCGTAAAGAAAATTTAGTTATATATTCTCGAACATCTTGACATTCAAAAGATCTCATGTGAATGTTTTACACACCAATATTTTCCAAAGAGGTGTGCGGGTCTAATACAATAAAGGTACCTACCCCATATTTTCAGTAGCATCCTTCAGCTGGTCCAGGAGAAACTGGAACAGTGACGGGAAACGACTAAAGAAGAATCTTCCTGTCATGCTGAAAAAGATTAGCAGATAACCATTAAGACATAAGTAGTGCAGAGGGTCAGCTGACAAGATAGGACAGAAGGGTTGGGCTGTTAGATATAAAAAGATAAAACCCACAGTAATTGTGACATCCCATTCTGTTAATAACCTGTTAAAACAGTGCTAACAAAAATGATCTAATGGTTTCAGCAAAAAATGTTCACAATGGGTCTAAGTTATAATTAAATGTGTCACAATGCCCAAGAATATTTTTACAGCATTTTCCATAGCATATATAAACAATTTCTGTGTCTGCTTCCTTAAAATGTACCAACTTTAACATTGCTTTATGGGTTTGACCTGTCACACGTTTCGAAGCCTCTGCATTGTAACCTTCTGAATAGTAGTAACATCCAAATAGTGCATAAAATCACTAAAAAAGCTAAGTCACATTCAATATCTTTTGACCGAAAACCAAAACTGATCTTGAGTATAGGCTGATAAAATTAAAATTTAAGTTATACACAATGGTAGAGAAATAACCAGTTAGTACTATGAACCTCACCAGTTCTTTCTGTCCTGTTCTTCTTTACCACGTTTCACACCAAATATCCTGGTGGTCAACGCACCGAATAGCAGAGTGGCAGAGTTCCTGATCTGAAAATGGGAGAAAAGCTAATTTATATCATCATCACCTGAGAGCATTACCAATTGGACACATTCAAAATCAGAGAGTATACTCATATTACAGGGACTTAGACATGGATCGCCCAGCCTGTCTTTTGGGCAGGGTTTTTCCTGAAAAACTCCCTCATGGACAAGCAGTAAATACTATAAAGAACCTTTTTTGACTAATTACCACATCTTTTTCTAACAAACCATCTTCTAAGACATGGCTGAAGCATAAATTGACCTTTTTGACACAATAAGCTATCATTTATAGTTGGTACATGTATATGGATTAAAAGAAGCTCAGTAGCTAAATCTGGACATGCAGAGATTGTGTTAATGCTGTTTTGGACAAACATTTTTTTTAAATCCTGGCTGGGCCCCGACTCATAATGATAATTTTGCCATCATCAGACCAACATCACCCCAGACCAATACCAATTTTACACAGTTCCCCAATTACTTTTACTCATTCATTCCTTGAGTTTTCCTAAACATATATTGTCTGATTCAATGAAATTTTAAAATCAGCAAGAAATAACAAAATCATGGAAGAAGTTGTTACCAGAGTTTTAAATAACATTTCTCCATCAAATACAATCATAACTAAGCCTTTCTTAGAGAGACATCACTAAAATTGCCTTGTATATTAGGACCGCTGAAGGCATGAAATGTTTAAATATCAGTCACACCATTAACCCTTACAATGCTGAGGCTACCTTCGTCCAAAGCACGAGGAAGCAAAGATTTTTGAAATTCATCGAAACCCTGTCATATTGTATTCATTGGGAAGCTCTCGCTGAGTACTTTCAGATGAGTACCCATGTGCAAGGGTTTCAGTCATTTTCCAGGTTTTTTCAAAGATCATTCAAAGAAACAAAATGGCAATCACATAACAAGTTGCCTTATTATAATAAGCCTAGGTATAGGGATTGGTACCTTTAAGATTTTCACGATACGATACAATTTTGATATTCTCTTACCTTAAAGAGATTTCAAACGATACTTCCTGCCTCCCAGAGATCTTAATTTGTTATATTTAGCACAGACAACTTCATCAATTTCACTAACAAATAGTGAACTGCGGTTGTGTGAGGAAGTCCAGGTAGCAGGTAAGTCAATTTTATATCATTAAGCAGTATCAGTATAACAGCGCATATCCCTTGTGCTGGTGGCTATTTTGGCCAATACAAAATGATGCAAAAAACCTAAAAAATGACTGAAAACCTATCACATGGGTACTAATATGACAGTACTCAGTGAGAACTTTCCAATGAATACCAACATGACAGGGTTTAGATGGTTTTCAAAAATCTTTGCGTTCTTGTGCTTTGGACGAAAGTAACCTTAGCATTGGAAGGGTTCAATGATATGATACTTTTTCCTATTCAATATCAATATTTGGTATCAAATGGAGTACAGGTCCCATTACTTAGCTAGCTCTGAGAAGAACTTACTGCCCAGAATTGCGAGTAGAAGCCCAGAATGGAGGCTCTAAGACCATCCTCAATGTACGGTACCACATCCTCCCTCAGCCGCGTATCCCGAAACAGCGCACGCACAATGTTCAGTGAATGGATCTGAAAGTCATAAAGATCTGGTATCTTTTTTTTCAAAGAAAATAACAATATATCTAGACACCCACATCACTTATGTGTTGACCTATTCCAAATGTTCAGTGAATGGATCTGAAAGTTGTAAAGATTTTGGTATCTTATCTTTCAAAGAAAATAACACTATATTTAGACAACTTCAACACTTATGTGTTTACCTATTCAATAAGTAATGTCTTAGCCTTTACATTAAAGTATATACATTTTGATTGTTCATATTCATAATATTTGGGTGCCGTTAGACACATATTCACAAGGTTTCGGTGTGAATCGGCACCCAAAAACCTCAACAGCTATGGCCCAGCTTGAGATACCCATAATGTCAGCTAACATGAATCTTTTCTAATCTTTTGGCTGGTAAAATAGAAACAACCTGCTTACCTGTGGAGTGTTCTCTACAGTCAGATCTACACCCTCCGCTAGCGCCATCTGCAGGAGCTCCTTCATGGCCAGTTTGATGCAACTGCGGCCTGTTATGGCAGGCTCTGTTGTGATGAGGGCCTAACAGAATGAAAAATAGATGTCACTAGACCAAAGAAGAATGATAAAGAAAACAAGAGGGACGTAGTCAGAGTCAAATTGTGAGATCTTGTATTTCTAGTTTTATTCTACCACCAATCTTATGTCTAATGTTCTGAAGTTAAGCATTTGGTGAATTGAATACTTGCATTATTCATGCTTGCTAACCGGATTGGGTTGCAGTGTGTGTGTGTGTGTGTGTGTGTGTGTGTGTGTGTGTGTGTGTGTGTGTGTGTGTGTGTGTGTGTGTGTGTGTGTGTATGTGTATATGTGTTGGTATCCATGATAGTTCTCTATTTTATCAGAAAAAAGTACCAAAACTTACGAAAAATCAAATGAAACGATACCAAGAACAAAGGATTGTTGCACTACTCCATTTTTTTGTAAACTATTTGACCATGAGAGGTGTTTTTTACCTGTAGATAGAAAGGTACTCCTGCACTCCGCCTGGTAGTACAGAGTTTGTAAACTATTTGAGCATAAGAGGCGTTTTTTACCTGTAGATAAAAAGGTACTCCAGCACTCCGCCTGGTTGCACAGAGCTTGGATTCAGGATCCCCGGAGCTGATATCACACAGAAGCTTCTCTAGCCACTGCTGGGGCAGCTTGTGCAGACTGGCAAGCTTGGAGCTGAAACGTATGAAACATAAATTCATAAAAATATCATTTACCCCTTCCAATGCTGAGGTTACTTTTGCCAAAAGCATAAGGATGCAAAGTTTTTTGAAAACCATCTAAACCCTGTCCTTTGAGCATTAATTGTATAGCTCTTGCTGAGAACTCTCAGATGAGTACTTTCTACAGAAAAAATTGACATTGGTTGAAGTGCTTTTTTTGTTGAACACTTTTCCTGGACTATAGTTGCTTCATTTAATCAGGTTCTACTATCATTTGCTACAAATATGCTGTCAAGAGGCAGTCCTTACTTCCAGAGCATATCACACATCTTGACGAAGCCTGCGTAGGCCAACTCAAAGGCCCCTCTGTGGATGGACTCGAGAAGCTGGCTGGTGAAGTAGTCTCCTATAGACAGCACCTGTTCAACAGAAATACCATACTGTATACAGCTTTGATTTGGAGTACTAAAGATTTCGCTTTACAGCCCTGCTGGAGGGTATTTGTGCTACTTGAAATTCAGGCATTCGAGCACTCAAACTATATATTTATTCCTATATAGATATTTATTTGAAGGATGTTATTTTGGCGCTATCATGGGGAGAGCGAAAATTAAATGCCTGTAAAAAGTACCAGTTAAACAGTAATGCACAGGCAGCCTCATAACTGTTTGCCTACTTACCATGCAATGATATTTTTGGAAATTATTAGGAAATTCAGCATCATTAAGTTCTGAATAAATTGGAAGATGAGTTGTTGGTTAAGCTTTGATGAACATATTTCCTTAAAAGATATTTCTAAAGATATCTATTAGACAGGTAGATATCACTAAAAAGGACAGGTCCTTTTGAGACACTAGACATACGGTAGAAATGTTAACTTAGACGCACTACTGAATTCAAGGCTGTTTGTGCAGCTAATTATTTAGGCTTTTCTACAATCAAAAAAGAGCTCTATGGTTGGCTTTGGATGATAAATTTGTTCGATTTGGTTTAATTTTTCCCCACTCCTGAGAGCATGAATTGCTTGAAATAATTGTTGTGATAAATTCTAAGTACAGAATATATGTTTTAACCCTTTTCAATGCTGGGGCTACTTTTGTCCTAAGCACAAGAACCCAAAGATTTTTGAAAACCATCTAAACCCTGTCAGGTTGGTATTCAAAGGATAGCTCATGCTGGGTACTCTCAGATGAGTACAAATGTGCCAGGGATTCAGTCATTTTTCAGATTTTTTGCATCATTTTGTATTGACCAATTTAGCGACCAGCAGCATTAGTATTAAGGGTGAGACTTCTGCGAACTTCCTACCCCTATGATCTCGGTCAATTAAGGCTGAGTGCTCTCAGGTGAGTACCCATGTGCCAGGGTTTCAGTCATCTTTCAGGTTTTTTGCCTTCTTTTGTGTTAGCTAAATTAGCCACCAACAGCATAAGGGTCAAAACTGTCATAATAAAATATATATATATACAATATATAGTTTACCACTGTAACTCAGTGACCTTACCTGTTGGCAGGTGAGGAGCCCCATTGTATCATTGCTACCCGGGTCCTGTACGGGGGCGTCCTGTGTTAACTGACCCAGCAGCAGGGAGACCTCCTTGACGGACCTCCAGCAGCAGACCACCAGGTACTCCGGCATCAGCTTCACCATCTCCTCGCTCGCGCCCGAGGCCGCCAGGAGTTCCTGATCAACAGACATATTCTCCACACCTACAGCATCATCCATACTCATACCACCATCTGGAAATTAAACATACTTTTTATATGCAATCGCAAAGAGCAAAAGCCAAGTTTGAAATCGTAAATGCCTATTTATACATATTTGACTGAAAGATTTTTTTTAATTTTTAGAAACACTTTCTGTTTGACTGAAAGATGATAGTCCTGTTGGGTTTAACAATTCCTCTCCAAATATTTCTTTAATATTTCTCTAGGAAATAAGTGGTGTTAAAGTTGGTTGACCATGTACACACTCAAGATGCAAATGGGTTGAAAGTGGCATATTGGTGAGTGCCTGACTACCTACCCATGAAGGACTCAGTAGGTATATTTCCTTCAGGTGAAGAGTTGCTCATTACAGGTGAGACAACCTGAGACACCTGGTAACAGGTATCAATCACTTCCTTCAGCAACCTCCTCCACCCCACAGAACTGGACTTGGCTCTGAAACAAAGCGATATTACTGTTTATTAACAAAACAGTTACAGGAATTCATTATTAGCTGAGAGTCGCTGCTTTATATTATATTAGCATGGGTTAGTAAGACTACCACCTATAGAAATCAGGTAACACAATGCAATTTATCCCTAAAATCTTCTTTGTACAGAAATAAACAAATATGGCTTACAACCATCATAATGCCAAAATATTACAATATAACCAGAAGTCAAAGTGACATCTTTGTAAGTGTAGGCAAGAGGGAGGATGTAGCAGATTTCTCTGAGACAAGGAGCCAAGTGTAGCTTACCTGAGATTGGCGTCAGCGAGGATGTAGCGGATGCAGTGCAGCGTGGGATACATGGGTAGCTTACCTGAGATTGGCGTCAGCGAGGATGTAGCGGATGCAGTGCAGCGTGGGATACATGGGTAGCTTACCTGAGATTGGCGTCAGCGAGGATGTAGCGGATGCAGTGCAGCGTGGGATACATGGGTAGCTTACCTGAGATTGGCGTCAGCGAGGATGTAGCGGATGCAGTGCAGCGTGGGATACATGGGTAGCTTACCTGAGATTGGCGTCAGCGAGGATGTAGCGGATGCAGTGCAGCGTGGGATACATGGGTAGCTTACCTGAGATTGGCATCAGCGAGGATGTAGCGGATGCAGTGCAGCGTGGGATACATGGGTAGCTTACCTGAGATTGGCGTCAGCGAGGATGTAGCGGATGCAGTGCAGCGTGGGATACATGGGTAGCTTACCTGAGATTGGCATCAGCGAGGATGTAGCGGATGCAGTGCAGCGTGGGATACATGGGTAGCTTACCTGAGATTGGCATCAGCGAGGATGTAGCGGATGCAGTGCAGCGTGGGATACATGGGTAGCTTACCTGAGATTGGCGTCAGCGAGGATGTAGCGGATGCAGTGCAGCGTGGGATACATGGGTAGCTTACCTGAGATTGGCGTCAGCGAGGATGTAGCGGATGCAGTGCAGCGTGGGATACATGGGTAGCTTACCTGAGATTGGCGTCAGCGAGGATGTAGCGGATGCAGTGCAGCGTGGGATACATGGGTAGCTTACCTGAGATTGGCATCAGCGAGGATGTAGCGGATGCAGTGCAGCGTGGGATACATGGGTAGCTTACCTGAGATTGGCGTCAGCGAGGATGTAGCGGATGCAGTGCAGCGTGGGATACATGGGTAGCTTACCTGAGATTGGCGTCAGCGAGGATGTAGCGGATGCAGTGCAGCGTGGGATACATGGGTAGCTTACCTGAGATTGGCGTCAGCGAGGATGTAGCGGATGCAGTGCAGCGTGGGATACATGGGTAGCTTACCTGAGATTGGCGTCAGCGAGGATGTAGCGGATGCAGTGCAGCGTGGGATACATGGGTAGCTTACCTGAGATTGGCATCAGCGAGGATGTAGCGGATGCAGTGCAGCGTGGGATACATGGGTAGCTTACCTGAGATTGGCGTCAGCGAGGATGTAGCGGATGCAGTGCAGCGTGGGATACATGGGTAGCTTACCTGAGATTGGCATCAGCGAGGATGTAGCGGATGCAGTGCAGCGTGGGATACATGGGTAGCTTACCTGAGATTGGCGTCAGCGAGGATGTAGCGGATGCAGTGCAGCGTGGGATACATGGGTAGCTTACCTGAGATTGGCATCAGCGAGGATGTAGCGGATGCAGTGCAGCGTGGGATACATGGGTAGCTTACCTGAGATTGGCGTCAGCGAGGATGTAGCGGATGCAGTGCAGCGTGGGATACATGGGTAGCTTACCTGAGATTGGCGTCAGCGAGGATGTAGCGGATGCAGTGCAGCGTGGGATACATGGGTAGCTTACCTGAGATTGGCGTCAGCGAGGATGTAGCGGATGCAGTGCAGCGTGGGATACATGGGTAGCTTACCTGAGATTGGCGTCAGCGAGGATGTAGCGGATGCAGTGCAGCGTGGGATACATGGGTAGCTTACCTGAGATTGGCGTCAGCGAGGATGTAGCGGATGCAGTGCAGCGTGGGATACATGGGTAGCTTACCTGAGATTGGCGTCAGCGAGGATGTAGCGGATGCAGTGCAGCGTGGGATACATGGGTAGCTTACCTGAGATTGGCATCAGCGAGGATGTAGCGGATGCAGTGCAGCGTGGGATACATGGGTAGCTTACCTGAGATTGGCGTCAGCGAGGATGTAGCGGATGCAGTGCAGCGTGGGATACATGGGTAGCTTACCTGAGATTGGCATCAGCGAGGATGTAGCGGATGCAGTGCAGCGTGGGATACATGGGTAGCTTACCTGAGATTGGCATCAGCGAGGATGTAGCGGATGCAGTGCAGCGTGGGATACATGGGTAGCTTACCTGAGATTGGCATCAGCGAGGATGTAGCGGATGCAGTGCAGCGTGGGATACATGGGTAGCTTACCTGAGATTGGCGTCAGCGAGGATGTAGCGGATGCAGTGCAGCGTGGGATACATGGGTAGCTTACCTGAGATTGGCATCAGCGAGGATGTAGCGGATGCAGTGCAGCGTGGGATACATGGGTAGCTTACCTGAGATTGGCATCAGCGAGGATGTAGCGGATGCAGTGCAGCGTGGGATACATGGGTAGCTTACCTGAGATTGGCGTCAGCGAGGATGTAGCGGATGCAGTGCAGCGTGGGATACATGGGTAGCTTACCTGAGATTGGCGTCAGCGAGGATGTAGCGGATGCAGTGCAGCGTGGGATACATGGGTAGCTTACCTGAGATTGGCATCAGCGAGGATGTAGCGGATGCAGTGCAGCGTGGGATACATGGGTAGCTTACCTGAGATTGGCATCAGCGAGGATGTAGCGGATGCAGTGCAGCGTGGGATACATGGGTAGCTTACCTGAGATTGGCGTCAGCGAGGATGTAGCGGATGCAGTGCAGCGTGGGATACATGGGTAGCTTACCTGAGATTGGCGTCAGCGAGGATGTAGCGGATGCAGTGCAGCGTGGGATACATGGGTAGCTTACCTGAGATTGGCGTCAGCGAGGATGTAGCGGATGCAGTGCAGCGTGGGATACATGGGTAGCTTACCTGAGATTGGCATCAGCGAGGATGTAGCGGATGCAGTGCAGCGTGGGATACATGGGTAGCTTACCTGAGATTGGCGTCAGCGAGGATGTAGCGGATGCAGTGCAGCGTGGGATACATGGGTAGCTTACCTGAGATTGGCGTCAGCGAGGATGTAGCGGATGCAGTGCAGCGTGGGATACATGGGTAGCTTACCTGAGATTGGCATCAGCGAGGATGTAGCGGATGCAGTGCAGCGTGGGATACATGGGTAGCTTACCTGAGATTGGCGTCAGCGAGGATGTAGCGGATGCAGTGCAGCGTGGGATACATGGGTAGCTTACCTGAGATTGGCGTCAGCGAGGATGTAGCGGATGCAGTGCAGCGTGGGATACATGGGTAGCTTACCTGAGATTGGCGTCAGCGAGGATGTAACGGATGCAGTGCAGCGTGGGATACATGGGTAGCTTACCTGAGATTGGCGTCAGCGAGGATGTAGCGGATGCAGTGCAGCGTGGGATACATGGGTAGCTTACCTGAGATTGGCGTCAGCGAGGATGTAGCGGATGCAGTGCAGCGTGGGATACATGGGTAGCTTACCTGAGATTGGCATCAGCGAGGATGTAGCGGATGCAGTGCAGCGTGGGATACATGGGCCGCGTGGCGGAGGCGTGGAGCAGGTTCCTCCCGGCCACGCCCACCTGCTCCCGTAGGTGCATGAGAAGCAGGCTGACCATCTCCAGCTGCCTACTATCATACGACGTCTTGGGAGGAACACCATCTCCGATCATTCCCACATTCTCCTCTGTGGGGACTCCCTCAGAGTCAGAATCCTTACATTCCATAGACTCAAGGGCCGGTGCTCCCTGGCCGCGCTGTGAAATCTTGAGTTTTTCCTCTATGAGGACCTCGTCTAGGGCTTCGTAGTGGAGAAGGATACGAAGGAGATACGCTGCAGTGGAGGAGTTCTGCGGCTTAGAGCTGCTTGCTAGTTCTAGGCCAGCAGACATCAAATACCCCAATCTCTCCTTATCCTGAAACGGGAGCACATAAAGAACATAAAGGTCTTGCCAAAATTAGACTAGAATAAAAAGGTGGTACACTTCTAACAACAGCATTATTGGAAATTGTTCGAGGGAGAAATGTCAACCAGAACCAACCATTGGTAGGGATTAGCACTTTTAAAATTTTCACAGCACAATACAATATTGATATTTCATAAACAATGCGATATCTCAACGATGTTTTAAACGATACTTCCTGCCTCACAGCGACTGAAATTTGTAAAATTTAGCTCGGTCGACTACAGAAATTTCATTAATGAATAGCGAATTTCAGTTGTAAGGAGATGTCCAGGTAGGATTTAAGTCAATTTATATCCTTAAGCAGTATAGGTATAACAGATCTTCAACGATAGGATACTTTTTGCAATTTAATATTAATATTGGTATACCAGTACCATTTCCTACTCACTGGGCTACAACCAAAACTGATATTGCCTCGTCCCTTACCTGAAGTCCTGATAAATGGCAGGGAATGTCCATCAGGAAAGCATAGGCCTCAGTCTTAATGTACTCAAACGTATCTGTAAGGCACTCGAGCAGAGTCTGTACCCTGCTAGGGCTGACACAGTCTATCAGATGGAACAGGACACCATCATCATCAGCTGAGAGAAAAACAAAACATATAGGTGAGTACATAGTACTGTATACTAATCAATAAATAATGTACATAATAAATAATGTTGCTGGTGGCTAATTTAGCCAATTCAAAATGATGCTAAAAACAAGTATGACTAAAACCCTGGCAGATGGTAATCATCTGAGAGTGCTCAGTGAGAGCTATCTGATGAACACCAACATGACAGTTGGGATGAAAGTAGCCTTAGCATTGGAATGGCTAAAAGCATTGTGGTGGGAAAATTGTCAAAATCGTCAACAGCCTCTAAAAACATCATGTAAATTAATCATCTGGAATATAGTGACAACTAGGACATCAGGAGTCCATTCAGTCTTAATATAAATATGTTATGTTAGTGATCATACAAAATTATATCCATCTATAGTAGAGATAATCCGATGATCAATCATCGGATCGAAAAGGGTTTGGATTTTGATTAATCGTTGCCAAAATTTGGAATCGATTATGATTGAAATAAACAGCAAAATAGCGTTGTTTTGACACATCTTCCTGGACATATTTTGCCTAGGTTTTTCACCCAAAACAGAAACAGAAAATGTCTGAAATATTACTAACTTAGCGGCAAAAATATCATCAGACGTTTACAGTATAGTCACTGCTGCATTTAGCAGGTTTTACAGCGATGAAAACACTGGTATGTCTTAAGCCAGACATACTTAATGTTCATACACACTTCATTATGTTTTATAATATATTTTATTTCCAAAAATAGATACTAAATCAGTAGGTAATTACAGGTGAAATTGGGGCTGTTGTGACCTGGTAAGTAGGGCCTTAAAACCACACCATACTTTCTTAACTATGGCCATTTTGACACAATTTTTTGAAAGATTTCCTGCTGGAGAGTGCACGCTAATAAGTGCAGCTGGGATGAAAGCGTGTGCAGCCGATTATGATCGTTCATCGATCGGTTGTACCCAACTGATGAACAATCATGAAAATACGATTTGATTCCTATCACTAATCTATAGTCTTTCTACTAGTAACAAGGCATGAAATAAAATGTAATTCAACTTGGGTACCCCTTCTGTCCATCTACTTTTTCCTATACCCCCAAAATATCATGCATCACTTTCAAAGAGTGTCAATTCCTTCTCGATATGGTTAGAACTAGAGGTCCAAACATTGTCTGAATTAAAAAGGGCAAAAGATCAGTCATTGAATATTTAGAGATGATCTTTGAGTTTAACACTTTTTACAGATTACATTTTCTTTAGGGTTTTACCTGATTTCTCTTGCAAACCAAATATTAGTCTGAGGATGGTGAGGTTGGCCACTGCAGATGTGCGACTTGGGAAGGCAGCTTTCGGGTGCAAGGCATTGAACAAGCTATCACATAGACCCGACAGGAACATCTGTGAAAAAACCCAGCAATAAAGTCAGATTGAACATATCTTTTTAATCTTTCCAATGCTGAGGCTACTTTCGTCCCAAGCACAAGGAAACAAAGATTTCTGAAAACCATCTAATCCCTGTCGTGTTGGTACTCATTGGAAAGCTCTTGCTGAGTACTCTCATATGAGTACCCATTTGCCAGGTTTTCGGTCATTTTCAGGCTTTTTGCATCATTTTGTATTGGCAAAATTAGCCACCAGCAGCATAAGGGTTAAGATGCGATGGTGCTATCATCTGCTTCATGATTCAGTCTCATCATTTGACTAGATATAAATCATAGAGTTAAGATTGTAAAACCCCCACCCAAGCTAAGTAGATTTTGTCATTTATCTCAAAATTCTTTAGTGTATTTGACTAGGTTTTAACTTATACTTTGATCGGAGACCAAGAGACTGTACAACCCTTAGATCTTGTCTATCAGTCATGCAGATATTACTACAGTATAACTGGCATTCTTTAAAGGCATTGAATTTTTGCTTTTTTTGCGCTCCCCATGATAGTGCAAAAATAACATCCTTTACATATATAACTATATAGTAATAAATACTTTGTTTCAGTGCTTGAATAGTAGCACAAATATCCTCCAGCGAGGCTGCAAAGCGAATTTTTTAGCGCTCCAAATTAAAGCTGTATACAGTATTAACCTTATAGTTCTGTAGTGTTGTTTGACTGGAGAGATCAGCAGGGAGTTTAACATCCCTGCTGCCCAGTGCTGCCCTCTAGGCCCGCTGCGTCTGGAGCTGCTTATGGAGGAAGTTATCAGTTATACAGTATTACTATTTACCTTATAGTTCTGTAGTGTTGGTTGACTGGAGAGATCAGCGAGAAGTTTGTCAGCCCTGTTGCCCAGTGCTGCCCTCTTGGCCCGCTCCCTCTGGAGCTGCTTATGGAGGAAGTTATCAGTTATACAGTATTACTATTTACCTTATAGTTCTGTAGTGTTGGTTGACTAGAGAGATCAGCGAGAAGTTTGTCAGCCCTGTTGCCCAGTGCTGCCCTCTAGGCCCGCTCCCTCTGGAGCTGCTTATGGAGGAAGTTATCAGTTATACAGTATTACTATTTACCTTATAGTTCTGTAGTGTTGGTTGACTGGAGAGATCAGCGAGAAGTTTGTCAGCCCTGTTGCCCAGTGCTGCCCTCTTGGCCCGCTCCCTCTGGAGCTGCTTATGGAGGAAGTTATCAGTTATACAGTATTACTATTTACCTTATAGTTCTGTAGTGTTGGTTGACTGGAGAGATCAGCGAGAAGTTTGTCAGCCCTGTTGCCCAGTGCTGCCCTCTTGGCCCGCTCCCTCTGGAGCTGCTTATGTAGGAAGTTATCAGTTATACAGTATTACTATTTACCTTATAGTTCTGTAGTGTTGGTTGACTAGAGAGATCAGCGAGAAGTTTGTCAGCCCTGTTGCCCAGTGCTGCCCTCTAGGCCCGCTCCCTCTGGAGCTGCTTATGGAGGAAGTTATCAGTTATACAGTATTACTATTTACCTTATAGTTCTGTAGTGTTGGTTGACTGGAGAGATCAGCAGGAAGTTTGTCAGCCCTGTTGCCCAGTGCTGCCCTCTTGGCCCGCTCCCTCTGGAGCTGCTTATGGAGGAAGTTATCAGTTATACAGTATTACTATTTACCTTATAGTTCTGTAGTGTTGGTTGACTAGAGAGATCAGCGAGAAGTTTGTCAGCCCTGTTGCCCAGTGCTGCCCTCTAGGCCCGCTCCCTCTGGAGCTGCTTATGGAGGAAGTTATCAGTTTAAAATAATACAGTATTACTATTTACCTTATAGTTCTGTAGTGTTGGTTGACTGGAGAGATCAGCAGGAAGTTTGTCAGCCCTGTTGCCCAGTGCTGCCCTCTCGGCCTGCTCCCTCTGGAGCTGCTTATGTAGGAAGTTATCAGTTATACAGTATTACTATTTACCTTATAGTTCTGTAGTGTTGGTTGACTGGAGAGATCAGCGGGGAGATTGTCAGCCCTGTTGCCCAGTGCTGCTCTCTTGGCACGCTCCCTCTGGAGCTGCTTATGGAGGAAGTTCCCACTCTCCTTCAAACGCAACAAAAACTGAAAAGAACAACGCATTGTTACAACACATTCACTCCCTACAGCAGGCTAAAAAGACATGGTTGTATTGAGAATTAACCTTCGAAAAAATATCTTTTGGAAGTATCAGTACAAATCTCCCTAAAATATTTTTAATCATTTTGATTACCAAACTAAAATTATAAGTATCAATAGCATTTAAACAATACCTTCAAAGCCACTCTACCACTAAGTCAGTGCATGCATGCGTAAAGAGATAGTTTGAACATAACCTCTAACCTTTACCTATTTAATCATAAAAGGTGAGAGGTTCACCAAAATCAACATGATGCTATGTTTTAGGTATAAAGAGCCCTCAATGGTTTATGTTGGCTTAAAGCATCCGTTTTACTTACTTTCTTCATGAGGGCGGCGAGCTGCTGCCTGAAGGCTGGTGATTGGTTGTTCAAATTGAGGCTGAAGCATTTCAGAACTAGGTCAAGGTCGGTCTTGGTGACTGCTTGAGTGGTTTTGGAATTCTCACACAGTAAACCAAGGGCGTCCAGTCTTATCTGGAGAGAAGAAAGGAAAGGAACAATGTCACTCTGAAATAATCAACAAATCTATGAATGATGCCAGAAATATCCTCCATATACCAACCAGATTCTAATAGAGAAAACATTCAGGAGGAATTGAGGTTTTTGTATCAACGGTGTAGTTAACTTGGTAACTCTCTTTTTGCTGAGCAAAGTCACAAGTTAACTTTCACAAACTTTCAAAACTAAAAGTAAACTAAGTAATCTTCGGGATGGTGCTCCACAAAGTTCGAAATATTGCCATTTATTCAGATGATGTTAGACTAAGAGACAGGTATCTCTCTAACTTGCCTCCTCTAAAAGACACACCTTGCTTGACCTCAATTTCCTTCTAAAAAGGATATTTAAAGAATAATGAGCGGACATAAAATGATACTTAAAACTAACTAAGCTATCAAAAAATACTATTTGTAAATGGAATGAAACATTTTTCTGTATTGAGCTATTTACAAACTTGCTTGTGGGGCGAGAAAAGTGTAAACCACACCAGGTGTAGCCTAGATTTCTAGGCTATCATGTATTTCTCTGTTATGTTTTTTCTGTTACCAAGCTCCAAATAATCCAGGTGGCCACAGTGGTCAATTTAGTTTACACTTATCTCACCAAGATTCAGTTTGAATAAGACAAAACCTCTGGAGATAGGAGGATCAGGTGGTGCCATCTATCTACCATACCTGGTACTACACCACACTGCTTGGTCAGCACAGAAGAGAATGTCAATTATTTAGGGACTAGGAACCTAGTCTACACCAGGTGCTTTGCATTGTGACTTACCTGGTCATCATGGTGACAGAGAGACTGCTTTAAGACTGTTACCGGGACCACCTTGTTCCACATCTCTCCGTGGCCCTCATCTTGTCTGATCAGACCCATGGATCTCCCCCTCTTCAAACACGTCAGCAGCGAACCAAGGTCTGAGCAAATGAGGGCAAATAATTAGAAATATGATGTGAACAGGCATGTTAGGAATGAATGATTTCATCTATTGTTGCTTTATCAAGACTTCCCATTTGATATTAGTTGAGGAAGTCAGAGTGCCTCTAAAAAAAGCCTAACCCAAAGCCGTCAATTTCAAAACCAGGCAGTGGTGACAGCAATCAGTCAATAGCAGGGTCTTAGCCAGGGGGTGTCTAGGTGTCATCTTCAAAAATCACACAAGACACTCAAATATTTTAGTGAGGAATTTGAACCAAATAATTGAATAATTTCCCCTCAAAATGACACAGCATAAGCATATTTGGTAGTGCTCAAAATTGTCCATTTTTTCCTGGTAGACAAATCTGCCAAAAAAAATGATTGATTGATTTCAAGATTATAATCCATTTTACTATTGTCAATTTTGGGTGACCACTTTCAAAATCCTGGCTGAGACACCGGTCAGCAGTGGTGACAGCAAGCATCCAGTGGTGACACTTTAGCCCACTAGGCTACAAGGACAGTCCAAGAATGTGATATTCATATTCATTCATCAACGATATTCTTGGGGGAACCAAAGAGGAAATTAATAAATATGTTACATATTAAAGGCCTTACCTGTGTTTTTCTCAGAGAGTTGATGTATAAGAAGTGGCAGGACCTCAGGGTGATTCTTCAAAAGCTTTGGCAGAAGATACTGAAATAAAGCACAATGTTCACAAGTCATCACATGTACACATATTTTATCAAATGATTCAAAGCTGAAAGACAATAGAGAATATTCTAAACAATACACTAACGTATCTGAGTATTCTTCAAACCCTTGATGTGGAACATTCTAAAAAGTCACATTGAAACCTGCTTCTTACTGTCCAAGTATTAATGAGAGTTTTAATCAGTTGAACACCTAAGTAAATTGATAAATTCTTGAAAGATTTTCAACTTTTACAAGATGAACTGTAAGTGAATATCCAGCCTCTCATAAATCAAATGCAAATATTTGTGGACATTCTAAAACCAAAGATGTTTATGAACTTTCCTTTGGGGTAAATGCCATACAGAGGAGCATAGAGGAAAGTATTGAATGCAAGTAGGTGTTTTAATATGAAGAAAATTGTGTGTGTAATATTATGAGTGATACTACTTCAACACATTCAGGCAAAAAAGTGATAGGGTGATTTGAATGAAAATCTAAAGATATATTTTATTAGACTTTGAATTCTTCTGCTGAATACTAAATTTCCTTCACAAACATTCCTGAATATTGATTTATTTTAAAAAATAATCCAAAGGTTTTACATTACAAAAATAGTCAACTTAAGAAACTATATAAAACCCTTAAATAATGAGAAATCACCAGTCCCCTAATCTATCCTGACAGCAAGGTTTAGGACAAGAGTCCAGGGGCAAGTCAGTTAGCGCTAGACTGTAACAGAAATTTCCTTACCTCCAGTATGTGCAATTTCTGTGCTCTGTTCTCAGTCTGCAACGCTTGTACCACTGGAGTAAGAAAAACTGACTTAAGGTGGCGCCACACATCTTGTCCCCCTGATGAGGTGTTGTCCTCACAGAGCTCACTTTTCGCACAGCTCAATAGCCTTTCATACAGCTCACACACCTGTCAAGAAGAAAGGAAATTGGGATACTGAAAAGACATTTGCAATTTAACTTTTTTAACATATCACTAAAACCTTTTAAATAGTCTGGTTAGGAAAATAAGTAAATTCTCTTTTGGTAATAATGCAGTTATTTGGTAAAGTTCATCAAGTATTTGACTGGGCATGTGGCTAATAATAATTGCATATATGTCTTATCATAATTATTAAGATGTAATCTAATGAAATATCTAAGGAAATCCTTTTTTAACACATATTTTAAGTAAATTCTCTAACCAAGCACTTACGGGCGCGACTTCTGTGAACTTCCTACCTTTAAGATCTAAATTAATTAAGGCAATCAGTTTTAATGGTTGCATAAAAAGTTTTGTGCAACCGTTGTCTGCTACTCACGTATGTGGCCAGTTGCTGCTCTGCTGCGTGCCTGAGGAGTTCTGATGGTAACTGGGGTCTCAGGTATAGTACCCTACTTGCCCCGAGGTGCCCCACAAGCGCCCCCACCGGGCTGTACTTGCCCTTGCAGTGCCAGCTCATCTCCAGGAGCTGTTCCGTCATGTCCAGGATAAAACTGCTGCCCTTTGGATCTAGCAACACAAAAATCAGAGAAAACATGTGTGTTCGGAAGATAAGGGAACATAAAACTTTCCTTGGGTGGCTCAGACCAGGGTGTTAGCCAGGATTTAGAAACTGGGTGCCTAAAATTAGCAATTGTGAAATTTTTGGGCATCCAAATTTTTATGGGGGACCACAATATACTAAAATTTCAACCATAAACAGGTAAACAATTATCAAAATAATGCATTATATCCTAATACAATGTCACAGGAATTATATGGAGATGAAAAAATTCAATTATAAGCTTGAGATTGAGATTTTTAGAAATTCCACAATAAAAATTTGGGGTGTCCTGAGGGGTTCTTTTTAAGGGTTTGGGTGTCCAAAAAGGCATCCAGACACACTGCTGGCTAAGACCATGGCTCAGACATATTATAAGTCGAGCTTTTTGGTATATGCAAATGATACAGATAGCATGAAAGTTACTATGAAATGAATAAGAAACTCTTCAAAGTAATCTCTCCCTATAATTGGGCGACATACAATAAAGAGTAAGAAAAGAAGGTTTTCGCTGGTTGCCCCAGTTTATAGAGGAATAAAGGACCTCCTCGCCCTGGCCAGGGATTGAACTTTGGACCCCATGCCTCCCAGCACTCAGGCCGGCAATCTTGACACTGCGCCATTGAGTCTGGGAGCATGAAATTACACTGTGGACAGTGTTCCATTCTGTAATATGAATATCTTCCGTTTTTCAGACCAAGTAAAAGAATGTGCATCAGCTTTCTTTTGTAACCACCTAGCTTAAGAATCACATGCTATCCAAAACCAAGACAGGTGACCACTATAGCGCAGATGTCTATGAAAGAAGGATAGTGACTTCCCAAAGCTTCACACTAATTCTCCTTTACATCATTGTTGGTAAAAATGAGTCATGATATGATATCCGGTGTTTTGTGACATGAAACGCCCCAGAGATAAAGAATGCCTATACAGGGGATGGGTTTGAAAACAAGTGATGTAGTCATTTTCCCCTATGTTCTATTTAATCATATCAGAACCTTTTCTCATACCTTCCTTTGTGGTCAGTAGGTGGAGCTTTATCATATTCTCAAATATCACACCCGCTTGATACCTTAAAACCTGTGAAAATACAAACAAAAGAATAAATACAAAATGGCATTTATATTGAATATATAGCACAGGTATCGATTCATTACAGCTTAATGTTACAATGTGAAATTACTTAACTGGTTCGTACTTTGAGGTGAGCTTGAAAAGTGTCATCAAACATATGGGTACTTTTGAAAATGATTTTGAAATTAAAAAATAAATTCACAAAATATTTGGAAGATAGATGTGGGCTGGTTTCCGATCAAAATTCCTCCTTAAAATTTTTTCTGAAAAATGGTGTGTCCAAATATCTAATACCATATTAGTCTTGGCCTTTTCAGGCACTTCAGGTGCGATTGGGTTAAGGGTAGGAAAAAAGGGCAGGAAATGGGAACTACAGGTTCAGCTGCATAAAACTAATAAATAATGAAATAAAAATGAGCAGAAAAAATGCAACAAAATGTATGTCTTGTTATTTCATTTATTGAATGTTAGTTCCTTATGTATGTATGTATATTTATTGACTATGCGAAGAGCATAAAGATAGAGTACATCACAAATACATAGGAAAATAAGAACGAAAGAAAACAGTACACAAGAAGGTTAGATTAAGTCTAGCATATATAGGTATAGCTCTGTCTATCTACCAACTGCGAAAATAACTTATATACAAAGAAATAAACTGGCATATTCGTTATCCGGTAGGTTGAAAATAGGTCGGTATCACAAAATCATACAAGAGTTATAACAGTTATAACAGTAATGTATATGGTAGCAGTAAAATATATTTCTGAGTGCGTAGTATAACTTACCTCTGCAGATTCTTCCCATTGGTTAAAGGCATATGCCAATAACATCTTAGATGTTGCTGAGGTTCCTTGAAATGAAGATCTCACTTCATCTACAACACATGTTTCTGACAGAATTGAACTGAAACAAAGAAAAATAGAGGCCAATCATTCAAGTTCCAGAGCTGCTAATCTGTGGAAAACAGGTTTTAGTATATTTCATTTATATGAGAGCATGTGTAAATTTCCATAGAAATGCATGTCATAACTTACATTCTTACCAATAATGATGGTCAAACAGAACAGAGTAAATAACTATAATAAAGTTCCCTAGTGAAACTTTTAAACTGTCATACATGTGTCATATGTCAGTAATCAAACCAATTAAGTGTCAAAATTGAGTATGTCTTATGCTAAAACTATTAATAAGGGTAAGGAGTACTAAGAACAAGTCTGGAAATTTATAAAACAGGTATGTTACCTTGCGCGCACTGTCCACAACAGAAAGGCCCGGGAGGAGACTAGCTTGGTATTTGTGTCACAGCACCTGAAAATATGATAGACTATGAAATACACATGTTTTAAAACATACTTGCTTAAAGTACTCTTGAAATAAGTGTCATCTGGATACTATGGTACTTTTGAAAATAGTTTAGACATAATTCAAGAAATTATTAGTCTGCTGTACAGAGGAACATCCAAATGGGCAATTGCATGGAGATGCTAACATGAAAGAGACTGAAACTTTGCATCTTTCTCTACTGGGAGGATGAAAATGATATTAAGATAAACCCTTCCAATGCTAAGGCTACTCTTGTCCCAAGCACAAGGATGCAACGATTTTTGAAAACTATCTAAATCCTGTCATGTTCATATTCACTGTACAGCTCTCGCTGAGTACTCTCAGATGAGTACCCATATGCCCGGGTTTCAGTCGTTTTTCAGATTTTTTTGCATTATTTTGTACTGGCCAAATTAGCCAACAGCAGCATAAGGGTTGAAATAATTTTACAACTTACAGTATCAAAATCAGAGATATTGTACATGTTGAGTCCTATTTCTCACTAGACTAGGTTCCTAAAAGGTTGGCATTCCCTTCTGTGCTGACCAAGCAGTGTAGTGTAGTACCAGGTATGATAGATAGATGGCACCACCTAGTCCTCCTATTTCCATAGGTTTTAGGTCATACTCAAACTGGATCCTCTATTCCTCTGGTGAGATAAGTGTAAACTAAATTGACCACTGTGGCCACATTGACTATTTGGTGCTTGGTAACAGAATAAAATCATAATAGAAAAATACATATGACAGCCTAGAAATCTAGGCTAATTTCTCACCTGTTGAGTGCCAAAAACAGCTCATTAGCCAAGACATCCACCAGGAAAATCCCGCTAGTAGAATCGTGAGCGAGCAGGTCTTCTGGAGTCATCATCGCAGCAAACCCTGCACACAGACCCACGTACGAGTCCACTGGTAGGGTACCGCACTCAAAACTGGCATCAGCACCACCTAGTAGCCACTCCGGTACACTAACAGACTCGTCATGGGGGTGGGATGGAAAAAATCTCTTCCTCACCTAAACAGCAGAAAAAAGATTAGAGAGATTAGAATATAAAGAAAAGATTATACGTATCAGTGATGTACACAGATACCATCTTAGCTAGTGTTGCCGAGGAACACATACAACAGGCATCCTTTTTTCAAGGGAGACTACCATATGTATTTTCTTATTGAAAAAGGTTATGATATCCTTATCCAATGTGAATGGATGTAAAGTGGGGTCAAGCAATGCAATTATTTGTTTGAAAATGACGTTTCATGAAATTACTTACAAGAAAAATGTGGGTGTTCTGAGGGGTTATTTTTGAGGGTTTGGGTGTCCAAATGAAGCCTTGATGCCCTGCTGGCTAAGACTATGATCCCGCCTCAAACGTTACATCAATTAGAGAGTAAAACTATGATGTAAGACCACCTGTCACCATTGTATCCCAGTTGTGAATTAGATGTAAATGGGTAAAAAGACACAATTCAAAATAGCCCCAGACAGGGTCTTAGCCAGGATTTCAAAAATGCCTGTCCAAAACAGCAATTCCTCAATTTCAGCCCGTCCAAATTTAGCTACTAATCAACTTCAAATGTTTAAATCAATTACATTTAATAGGCTTATGTGATGGGAAGGGCAATTCAGTTCTAGAAGACTTTGTTAGGAAAATGCTTTGTTATTATACCCAAAAGGTCAAAATTGAAAATTCTCTATATATGATTTTGCCTGTCCGAAAAGGAGGTTTTCAGGAAACTGCCTGTCCAAAAGACAGGCAGGACGGGTCTTGGCTAAGTACCTGGCCCCAGACAAGGATTGCCTGCATGCTGAGGTACTTGGAAATGGGAGGGATGGCTACTTACCACAGGGAGTGTGCTTGACATGAGAATGGTCTTCAGAATCAGGGGAACAGCCATACCGCAGGCTCCACGACAGTCAAGCAGGAAACTCTCTGAAAGGTAAGGTAATATGATTAGACATGATGGGCAACTAATAACAAAACATAAATATAATGGAGTACCTCATCACTTGACCCTCATCAATTGTTCGAAGAGGAAAAACTGAGTTTTAATTCAATCGTGACTTTTCTATTTGTTAAAAGTGGGTCATCACTTACAACCTCTCTTAGTGTACTTAAAGAAGAGCAGTGTTGTGTTTTTAGTGTGACAATGTTTTTGTGAAAAGGGCTCATAGCTTACCCTTTTCTTTGTTTACCAAATATGCGTGTGATTTTGATACATATAGAAATCTGTTTGCTTTTGGGTGACCTGAAGTGTGTTTCACAAGGATGTCAGTGCCCAAATGAAGACCATACATAAGGCCCTGTCATAGAGGAGAAGTCATCAAAACATGTCAATGTAGAAACATACAGTGAAAAAAAGTGAGAGTTGTCTAAGCTAACCTGTCTGTAGTATCTTCCAAGCGTGCATTAGCAACTTCGAGAGTTGCGTTCGGAGGAGCGTCTGCTGCTCTTCACTGTGATTGGTCAGTAAGGAGGTCAGCTCGGCAGCACACTTCTGTAGCAACCTATTGCTGACCTGTATGACTGCCATACAGTCGTGCATCCTCTCTGTCTGTTCCAGGGGGCTTGCGGAATGCCTGAAGACACAAGATATTCATGAAAACTAAAACTATTTCCCTTTGAAATAGAACAAATAACCTATACCTATCCTGGCAAAGATGCTAAAAAAGACCAACAGCTGGATGAGCTAAAAGAATAGTTTAAACTAAAGACAGCTTGTCATTACTACAAATAAACTTTTAAAGCTCCACTGGTCTCAGGGGTGTAGGGCTTATGCATTGATGTTTTCATTTTCTAATGCTTGTAGCCTTTGTAACTTCCAACTTTCACAATAGATGGCATCACTAAATTAACTTTAAGATAGCAGTGTTATACTGGCACTCTAAATAGTTCATCACAAAAGTATTTTTTAATTTCTAAATATTTTTTCTTTACAAAGACAATTACAAGAGAATACCACTCAATGGTATTTCATCAACTTAAGTGAAATGAAAAATAGAGATGCAAAATACAAAATGATACCTTCAAAGCAAAATAATCTAAAAATTAACAACATCATACATTTAATAGAGCAGACCATGCAAACACCTATAGGCCGAGTGCAGCAACTAGTCCTCTACAGCTTACCTGACATTTCTAATCATAAAGTTTTATCCCCAAAAATGTATTTATCAGAAAAGCTTTTAAAGTAAATAGTTAAGCCTTTGTGGGCACTGTTGGGGATTAACAAACTAAGCATCATTTGAATATTTGTAAGAACATAAGGATACTCTAAGGGTTCATAGAATATGGCAACACCTATATGAATGTTGACTCATTTCGTATATAATAGTTTTTTTTACGTTGTTCTTGAAATAGACATGCGTTTATGTAATACTTACTCAGCCTTTTCAATGAAGTAGCCTAGTGCACTTGTAAGATATCCCACAACTGGAAAAGACACGATAAACCAAGTTTATGTACAAGAGTCTTCATAGCTCTTCATTATTGGCAAAATAAAATCATTCACCGTTTTTTTCTTTCATACTATCAATCATCTGAATTAATTTCTACAATTTGAATTAATGCTATCACACGCAAAGGTATTTTCAATGCAGTTACTATCAGAGGTTAAATATTTTAGTACATGTATAGTTCAATATACAATTGGCTGCCTGCCTCCCATTGGCTGAGAGCCTCCATAAGTCCTCTTCATAGCAGTCCAGTGGCTTTGCTCTAACCACCCTGCTATTGGTGGCATCATAGTCTTAGCCAGTAATGCGTCTGGACATCATTCAGACACCTAAACCCTCAAAATAAAAAATTACCCCTCAGAACACCCAAAATTCTTTGTGTGGAATTTCTCAAAATGTCAATTTCAAGCATATAAATGAATATTTTTCACCTTATCGTAATTCTTATAAAATTGTGTAAGAATGTTATGCATCGTTTTTAAAAAATACATGTTTATGGCTGTATTCAAAGTATATTATGGTTTACCTTGAAAAATATGGGGGACAACACTTACCATGATGGAGAGCTATCTTCAGACAAGCCTCACCTGAAATACACATGAATAATGTTACCCTCTTTGATGCCCACAGGCCAAAGTCCATCAAGAAAAGCAATATTACCAGTATTAGTAAGAATGTCTAGGAAATGGATGAATAAGCGCTTTATCATAATGTTTAACTTTGATATATACCTTTCACTTTTGTACTATGATCAATACAATTTTGTAAAACAGAGAACATAAGAAAAAGGGTGAAATGACCAATATGTCTACCTGTTCAGAGGAAGGTATATGGTACGAGAACTCACCAAGAGGGAAATTCTCTAGTAATCCAGAAATCATGTTGACCTGTTGTCGGCACGGTGTCACCATAGAAACGTCATTCCTCCCTTCCAGCTCCATGACAACCTGTGCTTTAAGCTCCAGAGCCACTTTTCCATGGAAAGACTGGGGCAATTTCTGGAGCATACTGGAAAACAGCAAACAACCATATAATTTTAATTAAATATAATACAATAGAGTGGTCTTTGTGCAGATTTTGAATAATAAGTGAAATCTAATGAAATACAATGTACATATTCTGTTCCATTTTTTCTTACCGTATGTCAACAGAGGGTCTTCCCTGATGGGTGATATTTTGAACAAACCTAATATAGTTTACCAATACACGTAATTGTAAATGGTTCTGACACTTCCATTATTCAACATTAAGACTGTTGGAGTAGGAGCTTGCTAAGGTGCAAAGAAGTGTCAACTCAGACACAAATCCAAATTATCATTTAAGAAATATCACATAAAAAGTACATCTGACATCAGCAAATAATATCCTTCACATAATTAAAGGTATTATTTCTCCTGGACTTAGGCAATTACCTATTCTCTGATCATGTTGCATTCTGGGCAAGTGAAAGAAATTATTGCATTTATAAAATGAATGAAAAATGAAATATCAAATACATCCTAAATACCTCCTGGTAGCCTAGTTGAAAAAATGAAATGCAACATTATAGTCATCCTTCCCAATTCTTTTGCCCTTAGATTACTTCACAAGGAAGTTTACATACCCTTTTCACAATCTCTACATCTCTTATCCTTTACCTGATACTTTGCACTAGGAAAACAAATTGGTTTGTTTTGATGGCACACACACAAGTGTTCTTAGGAGCAAGCACTTTCACAGTAGTTAAGAACTAGGATTAGTAGGATATCTTTCATTTTTTAAAGAAAATAAACTTTATACATATAATAAATTATCAAATATAAGGATCATTTAGCATGCACACTGAAGAGGGTCACACCTTGCAAAGACGCGTTTGAGGGGGTTTTTCAGCGCGGCCTGGAGATAGTACTGGACCAGCACCTCCAGAGTGACTGCCATGCACGGCCACTCCACAGCATCCTCCTTCAGCTGCTTCAGGACGGAGGCCTGTTTTTTGGCGCAGGCCAGCTGCTGCGGCCCTGTTTCTGCCTCCACCAACTGGAGAAGGGTCTTGGTGACCTCCTGGTCCCCGCAACCAAGGAGAGCATCTGAAATACAAGAGAAACAAACTCAGAAATTGAACTATCTATAGATAATGTTTTTGACACTGTGATGGCATCTCAGTAAAACCTAAACGAGTGAGGTGTAAGAAGGCTTGATGTTCAGGATTGAGGCCAAGAAAAAAATATTGTTTGTTTCCTGTAACGGTCTGAAAAAAATAGGGTAGGTAGGTCGGCATTATTTTTTTTGGTCAAAAATGTGTGTTTTATGCATGTTTTACGTTGATTGGGAGTTGGGAGGGCAGAAAAAACTTTGGGGTAGGGATTATTTTGAATAAAAACTTGTTAGGGTAGGGTTACAGGAAACAAATAACTTTTTTTAGGCCTAAGATACAGTTTTCTTTTCTGTAGGTGACCTTTGTGGCTATGTGTACATTGTCCAAACCAGTTTTTCATTTGCTGGAAAAATAAAAGTGAAACTTGAGTAAGCTGGAATTGATGCTCCATAAAATTCACTTGTTTTAATTAAATCATTTTAATATTATACTTTCAAGAATAATGTTACTCAAATTCTCAGTGGAAATTCCAATGATGTAAACTTAAGTTTTATGTACATAGTATCCTGGGTCACTAATAGATTGTGAGTAATTAGTTGTTCCCGCTTTCACCTAATGTGGAGCTGTATCATTCTCTGCAGAGCTCTACAGGCTCCAGACTGAGACCTACTGGCTCCATCTAGTGATATAAATATGAACAAACGCATCCTGTCTCAATCAAGAAGCCAACTGCCTGGTCAGCAGTGTGCAAAAATGTACTATAGAAAAAGAAAACAGCGTAATAGGTTAATATTGAACTTTTACAGGTAGTAAGTCACACTGTCACAGAATTCAAAATGATAATAATAATAATAATAATAATAATAATAATAATAATAATAATAATAATAATAATAAAAATAACAATAATAATAATAATAGTAATAATAATAATATCTTATAACAATCATAATAATAATCATAATGATAATGATAATAATAATGATATTAATAATAATGATAATAATAATAATACTAACAATTAGGGCTGGGCTCGATAAGCGCGGCATCGATGGATCGGCAAAGTCGTACAATCAATGTTCACCATGAGAGGACATCGATTGCCGAACTCGATACGGCCCCCCCTACCTCCATTGTTTTCCCTACCCCCAAAACACAAAAGAACCTACCCTATTCTTTAAAATGACAGTGGCGCTGAGGCCGGCGATAGCGGCGATAGCCGGCCTCCATTGAAACGGCACTACGATAGATACTATCGCGCGCGGTAGTACTTGGAAAAGTGTGGAGAGGGCCACGCAATGAATGTTACATGGTGCTGGTCCGGCCCCCACCACACTTTTCCAAGCACTACCTCGCGCGACAGAATCGAATCGAGAAAATCGACATCAAGAAAAATTAGGCAATTAATCGGATCGCAAAAAACACAGCCCTACTAACAATAATAAAAATAATAATAATAATAATAATAATAATAATAGTAATAACATTAATAATAATAATAATGATAATAATAATAATAATAATAATAATAATAATAATAATAATAATAATAATAATAATAATAATAATAATAATAATAATAATAATAATAATCAATCCATTGATTGATAACTTGAGAATGGACCCGGTAACGAGAGACAGTTGGTATTTATTATAATTCATAGTTGCAGGTGAGGCACTCATAAAGAAACACAGATTCCTTTTTACTAATCTGACTATTACAGTAATTCTGTGTTAATTTCTCTGATTTTTCTTGCTGTACTTCTACTGTAGCACTAAATAGTGCCCTATTCGTATTTATTTATTTATATTGATGCATACTTATGGAGAATAAAAATCCTGTTGCATAATGTGTGCAATTTGAAATTAAAAAAAAAAAATAATAATAATAATAATAATAATAATAATAAATAAGATGGTGATGGTATAAAAAATAATAATGATGATGAGTAAGCGACCTGCAATGTGTTGAAGAAAAACGAGCTGAAAAATCAATATTATCTTTACAGACTCTTTACAGATTTAGTTTAGATGATTCATAAATACATGAGACGCACACGACCAGCTCAAAATAATGACCCAGTGCTCACACTCACAACAGCTGCATTAAGTCACCACTAGTGACGTCAGCATTGGTGTAGCCACAGGCAGATTAGATGTGTTTCCTGAGTGAGTGCCTCTACAGGTGGCCTTAGGTATTGAAGCAAGGCCATGGGCCTTAATCCAGGTTATACTGAATTTACAACCATCTGTTCAATCACTGACATTACCCAAGAAAAGCACTGGCGAGGAAACTGAAATGCTGGATTCTGTAAAGTAATCCTATGAGTATAAAAAAAATGTAATCTTTATTTTAAGTTGGTATATCAATTACAAGAAACACGAGCTACTAAGGCTCTTGACCGACTGGACCGACGGCTTACAGTGGCCTCCGAAGCACTGGAAAGCAGCAAGGAAATAAATTTACTTTTTCTGCGCCCCCCCCGGGAATCGAACCCGGATTGTCTGCACCGTATGGTGAAAAACTTTCTAAAATAGGCCCGGTTAAGGGGCATTCCACAGTAAGCCTTCCGTCTATCACGGGACAAATTTGACAACTCAAAAGCAATTTACTCTTTAAATACTTTATTGCATGGGACAGTTTTGCTACATAATACTAGCTGGCATTACGATGTATCTTTTGAACTGTTTGTTTAAAAAATTCCTTCATAATTGAAGGAGATAATCAAGCAAATACAGCCGTCTATCACGGGACACAAAATGGAAGTGGGTTTTTCATAACATTTTTCTCTTGCAAAATTCTCCTCAAATACATGCACTATGGCATTCATGCTTAATATAATCCATTACAAAAATACTTAGCTTCTACATGATATATTTTAGATAGTAAAATACTGTGTAGTTACAGAGGAAATTGAGCTTTTGTGAAACAAGGTCTGTCTATCACGGGACAGTCTATCACGGGACAAAAATTCCACAACAGTTTGAGGGTATCTCACAAGAGTGTCAGCAGTCCTAACGTTCTAGAAACTTGTGTATAGTTAGAGTATATGCATTTCTAAGTGATGATGCATTTACAATACAAGTTTAATTCTGATGAATAGTGTTTTTGAAGCATTTTATAGGGGTACAATGAAAAAATTCAAATTTTGAATAAATACTTTGAAAATATAACTATCACTATATGCACAATTCCATTGTACTTGTAAGCATTTGTTTTATAACTTAGAATAACTTTGAACAACTAGAAACTACTATTTCAGCAGAAAAACAGCTTTTTATGAAATTAGGTCTGTCTATCACGGGACGATCTATCATTAGTGCCATAAAGTGACAGTTTACACTGTATAGAGGCTTAAATATTGCTAAAACCTATAAGCTAAGTAAACTAGCCTATAAACTACATAGTTTATTACACATGTCTAAATTGGATATGCTCAAATATCTATTCTGTTCTGGACATCAAGAAATCTGATTGTATCATGCAGTGACATGACACGTTTCCTACATGTTTTGACTCAATAAATTAAACTCATCAAAATGACCAAATTCCAACATACTCATAGAAATGCAGGTATTGTCATTAACAAAAAAAGATCACTAGTTTTTGTTACACAGGGCTCGACGTTAAGGCTAGCCCTGTAGCCCCGGGCTAGTTATTGAAAGTCAGGGCTAGTAAATTCTACCTGTGAGTAGCCCTGAGGGGCTAGATAGAATTAGAATATCAGCGCTTAAAAAATTATGAAGCCCACCTTCGGCTCTGCATACCTGGATGATAATTTAACTCAATTTACCACAATACACTGTATTCTTTTCATGTTATCAACAGAGGCTATGGTATCAACAGAGGTCACTATTTCAAAAGAGTTGTCATTAATACCAGGGCTAACAAAAATATTTCAGGGCTAGTAAAAGTTCTGGTAACTAGCCCTGCTGGGCTTATGAAGTTTTTTCTTAATGTTGAGCCCTGTTACAGTTTTGCTACTTAAAAACTAGTGAAATTCAAAGACCAAGATTGCTTCCTATTCAGCAGTACTACTCTATGCATATTACAACATGCTTGGTTAACATGCTTGATTTTAATTAGGATTAGGCTAATCCAGGTAACTTAAGGCTAGTTTCAGAGTCTGTCAAATCATTATTGCACTTAAAGCATTAAAAATACTTCTGTATGCACATGTATTTCTTTTTAGTTTTATATGCCTGTGGTGACTCAGTACTTACAGGGTTAACACGCCTGATTTCAATTACGGTTAGGCTTATTGAAGTAACTAAATTGCTAGTTGAGCATGTCAAATCAATATTGCATTTAGCATAAATATTACTTCAGTATGCACAAAGTTGAGTTTTATATCACTCTAGAATAAATAAGAAAAGTATTCTGAAGCTAATCATGAAGAGAGGAATGTTCT
Organism: Maea johnstoni; assembly: GCA_963942565.1. Lineage (NCBI taxonomy): Eukaryota > Metazoa > Annelida > Polychaeta > Spionida > Magelonidae > Maea > Maea johnstoni. The sequence continues at coordinate 32,334,334 of OZ012686.1, forward strand.
ATCATGTTTTTCCTGCCTGGAAATGCCACCACAAGTTTGATGTCCCGTGATAGACACTGATTGTCTATCACGGGACACATTTTAATTGTCATTTATTTTTGATTCTGAGAGATTTTCTGTAAGAAAACTGCATCATACTATTCATTTTACCTCATAGGAGGAGAATATGTAAAGGCAGCATTCTATGTTTGTGCATCTAAGAGATATCAAAACTTTTTGATGTTTGACTGTCCATCACGGGACAGCGGCAGAAGAAATCATGCTAAATGACATGTTTCCTTTCAAAAATGTCACAAACTTCAATATGGGTTATGTGAAACTGAGAGTTTAGGGCTCATTTCCACTTTGATATTTAAAAATCAATTTTTGAACCTTGAGAAAATGAATAATATGTCATGTCCCGTGATAGACACAATTTTTTCCACAAATTCCAGTTTCAAAATCAATAACTTAAGTTTGGGCCATCATAGGGAAAAATCAAAACCAGTTCCGAAAACTTTGAAAAGTTCTCTTTCAGATGTATGCAAAATAAACTTTAGTTTCAAAGAATGACAAAATGAGTAGTCAGGACCAAAATACTGTGGAATGCCCCTTAATCACAATAATTGGTGGAATTTAAGATATGAAATTAGAAAGTAATACCTAATCACATATCACTTTTGGAAAGGTCATTTGCTTATTATATTGGGTGTAAAAATCTAAATGGTTGTTATGCTTCTCAATTGTGATGAATGCCTTACTGCCCATCACTTTCTAGTCAGACATGGGGTAATAAGTAATAGGTAATAGAAAAGTAATAGGCAATAGACCGATTTTCAAAGTAATAGCCTGTAATAAGTAATAGATAGTCAAAATCTTTAAGTAATAAGTAATTGTAATAGCCTGACCCCAAAAGTAATAAGTAATTTTCTATTACTTTTCTATTACTTTTCCCCATTTATGACCAAAAAATCAACTGTACAGTAAACAAGTCACTTTTCCATAGGACTCCTTATTGTCACTTCTTGTCTCAAATGATTGATTTCAGTAATAAGTCTGTGAAAAGGTTTTGAGAATCATCTGAAAGGCAGTAGAATTTATTTACTGCATCTCCTAAAGAGCAATTTTGTCTTACTGCCAAGGTCTATAGGTACTTCAATCTAGGTCGGAGGCCAAACTGATTGAAGGAAGTTGATTTAATTGCAATTTGCTAAAGATAAGAATAGCTGCCATTAGGTGTACAATATTACTGAGTGTACAGTCTTGTTGAATCCCCCATGAAAACAAGAAGGCTCTGAGATTAGCTGCCCATCCTTATACTCAATTTCCCTCATGGGTTAACCGTTAAGTATAGATGTCTTGCCTACAGGGCATCAGACAGCAGGGTGTCTGGGATCATTTGGACACCCTAACCCTCAAAAATCACCCCCCAGGGCATCCCAAAAATGTATGAGTTATTTCTCAGAATGGTTCTACTTGAAACTTTAAAGGCTACCTGCAAGCTCTGTTTAATAGCCTTCATATATTCACCTTTTAAAGAATATTATCAAACCTCATTATAAGCCACATTTCAGCAGTTATATGCTCTAATCATGGTGACTTTGTAACAATCCCTTTGTCATAGTGTTATTTAACATTAAAATGACTAGATGGTCTCTTACAAACAATGTTTTCTCAATAGAACTTGCTCAACATACAATCCAGCTTATTTCTGATTATATGTATGTCATTGTGACACATAACTATTATAAGATATGAATAATTATATGTGGACTTCCAGTTGAAACTGGTAGACTTCAAGACTTAGGGGTATCATCATTTCCATGAATGATCTAGGTCAATGAAACCCCAGGTGATTCAAATTGCAATTGTAACTTCCTGTAGCTACAGACACTGTCAATCCTCACCTGCACATACATGTACATGAGGAGTTTAGAGCATACTCTGACCTCAAGGAGACCAATTTTTATGCTCATTTGAAAGGCTTTTGTGATGGGTGAATGAGTTGTTTATAAATCAACTAATAATCAGATTATACTGCATAAAGTATTGAGGGACAGGGTTTGGTATTTTTCTATATCTCTTTAATCTAAACACCTCTGTAGACTTAAAGTTTTCATGAAGCCTGCTTTAAGCTATATGTACTCTTTTATTGTCAAATGTATGGTAGACCTGCTTAGGTGGACCATTTTCTAAATCATTTTGTAAATGCAAGGTGATCAAATAACAGGGTTCTTCTGCACATTTGTTCTATACTGAATTACTGAGGGATTTGTGCACAAGTCTCTGCTCCAGGACATAAAATACTAGGACACCCCCTGTTTGCCTTCATTAATCAGTACCTTACATTCAGATGAACCCTTTATTAGATGAACTCCTGCATAAAATAAACATATTTTCTTGTCCGCAAGGTATCTAAACAAAGCAGTGTCCATCTTATGTATAATTTGCTATGGTAGACAAAATATTTATCATTGCTGGGGTCAGTAATCTTTGTGGGATTATAAAAATACAGGTCCCCTTTTCCAGGTTGGGAACTGCTTTTTATTTTCATTGTGTTTATCTACATTAAACTCTTCTACATTAAACTATCAGCATATTACAAACTTTAAGAGGTATGAAACAGCTGTTATAAAACATACTCTGACTGAATAAAATATTTATAAGTTTTAACAAGTTGACAAAGGGTCACGTTCACCCGCAGCTAGAAAAGTAATAAGTAATTGTAATATATTACATTTCAAAAGTAATTGTAATTGTAATAGTGATGGTGATTTTCAAAAGTAATTGTAATTGTAATAGGGCCAATACAAAGTAATTGTAATTGTAATATATTACTTTCAAAAGTAATTGACCCCATGCCTGTTTCTAGTACATGCACAAATATAAGAATATATTACTTGTCACCTCAGGTCTAGCCTGTTTCGTAGGCTGGGTTGGGTAAAATGCCAACATAATACTAGATGGTTAGATTCGATGTATCTATCAAACTATAGATGGCAGCACAATCTCAGGGGTTGAGGTTATAGCCTCCCCTGAGGATTAGTAGAACTAAACCTGGACTGAAATTAAGTCAGGTTAGACCAGTCAGACACAGGAGAGACATTTAACACAGGCATGTAGCAAGTCTAAAACTCAGGTACGGTGTTCTGGTTTACATCTTTATAAGGTATCATTTGTGCTTTTAACCTTATTCTGGTCAGAGATGGGTGTCCCAATACATGGCGTAATACGCAATTGACAGCTAGACTTAAGAAAATGTATTTTATTTTATAAAATCTGGTGGAAACTGGGGTTTTAGCTGTCGCTAGGCCACACATGCATCGAAAGCATGTGTTGTTACAAAAATATCATCATCTTGTAATATCCAAGCGATCAAATTTTTGACACGAGCACTCAGATTGGAGGCCCCAGCGACCTAAAGCTCGAGCTTTTGAGTACTAGTCCTGGGCACCACTATAACTTTGGGCGTCATCTTTAGGGATTGCATCACCTTTCATGCTAGATCAAAGTCAGCAGTCAGCAAGGGGTCCATTTAATTATAAACCTGCACATGGTGCAGGTCCTTAAACTATTTTTAATATACAATATTTCGCAAATCGATCACCAGGAACTACTGTGATCCTTGTCTGGGTTACTTGTTTGGCATTTGCTGAATCTTCTTTATCAACAGATATCTTTCAAATATATTCTAGTTCTACTGTTTTAAAGCAATAAAGATTGTGTCCCTATTAATTCAATCAATCAGATGATCTTTCAAAGATCTTGTCATAAGTCAATGACACCAATTGTCTCAAAAGAATTAACCAGCAATTACATATTCACGAATATGCCAATGATAAATGGTTACCATTTGCAGAGTTAAGTGATATTTATTCTAGCCCGTACTGTGAACATCGATAAGTAGCCCCTTGTATACATAGACAATTCAAAAGCAAGAGTGTGTTTTAATTTTAGATTTTTTTTTGTGCAGAACTAGAAATCAATATTTCTATTTGAAACAGAAAGTTTGAATTCAGTTGCTGCATATTCCACTTGAATTGTTGCTTTTTATTGTCCCCTGGCGGTGTTTTCAAAAATCAGTGTTAGTGGCGCCACCAGTGTCACTTTTCAGAACTAAATTGAACCCCCTCCTCTCAAATCCTGGATCCGCCCTTGACACTCACTACGATTTTTTAACGGTGTAAAACCTGCATGCAATGAAATTAGAGGGGGAATGGCTAGCGCAATTGTCATTAAAAACTAGTAAAAACTTCCAACCAGAAGAAGTAAGAAAAGCAAAATCACATACCTTTCCTCATGCAAACCAGCACTGTAATCCACCATTTCAGCAGTTCCTTTGCGCTCTCACTGTTCATATTCGCCGCATGATCGTACTATTGACCAATCAACAATCTCTTCAAATGCTGCGAACGTCTAACCAAACTGAACAGCGAGAGCGCAAAGGTGCAATAACGACAATCATTGAGGGGTGCGGTAAAACGGAAGATCGCCAACACCCCTACTTCAGAAAAAATTCCCAACCTCTACCCGCACCTAGCCGGGGCCGACTCTAATACTCATTTTATATATTGACGTTATTGGTATTAGAGTCGGGGATAACCCCTTTATGCTGCAATGTTATTTTCAAACTTTCCCAAATTTCTCCGTCGGTGTCAAATTTATCTCATACCTGACTGCACTAGGATGACTAATATGAGCTAGCAATGTGTGCCGCTAACTTCGTGTGTCGGTAAAATCACCTTTAACGGAACGGTAGTCCAAAGATTTCTTGAGAGGGTTTGTTTATCAAATGGTCACCACCATCTTGCCGAGTTTGCGAGAGGTCAGAGCGAGATTTAATCAAAGAGCGATTTCTATTTGTAATTCGGCACATGCGGCAGGCCCAAGACCATTTTCATAAACAATAGGCGGCATGTGCCGAAATACAAATAGAAGTCGCTCTTTGATTAAATCTCGCTCTGACCTCTCGCAAACTCGGCAAGATGGTGGTGACCATTTGATAAACAAACCCTCTCAAGAAATCTTTGGACTACCGTTCCGTTAAAAGTGATTTTACCGACACACGAAGTTAGCGGCACACATTGCTAGCTCATATTAGTCATCCTAGTGCAGTCAGGTATGAGATAAATTTGACACCGACGGAGAAATCTGGGAAAGTTTGAAAATAACATTGCAGCATATAGGGCCGTGTGTCGATGTTCATACCATATAGTCAATAGCAAAAAAGTATAAATATTAGGGTATGGACATCGCTGTCGGTTACCCGCACCGTGCGCTTAATCGGGCGAATACGGTAAATAGTAGCCGGGCCGACTCTAATACTCATTTTATATATTGACGTTATTGGTATTAGAGTCGGGGATAACCCCTATACCCTACAATGTTATTTTTCAATCTTCCCAAATTTCTCCGTCGGTGTCGAAGTTACCTCATACCTGACTGCACTAGGATGACTAATATGATCTAGCAATGCGTGCCGCTAACTTCGTGTGTCGGTAAAATCACTTTTAATGGAATGGTAGTCCAAAGATTTCTTGAGAAGATTTGTTTATCAAATGGTCACCACCATCTTGCCTAGTTTGCGAGAGGTCAGAGCGAGATTTAATCAAAGAGCGACTTCTATTTGTAATTCGGCACATGCGCCAGGCCCAAGACCATTTTCATAAACAATAGGCGGCATGTGCCGAATTACAAATAGAAGTCGCTCTTTGATTAAATCTCGCTCTGACCTCTCGCAAACTAGGCAAGATGGTGGTGACCATTTGATAAACAAATCTTCTCAAGAAATCTTTGGACTACCATTCCGTTAAAAGTGATTTTACCGACACACGAAGTTAGCGGCACGCATTGCTAGATCATATTAGTCATCCTAGTGCAGTCAGGTATGAGGTAACTTTGACACCGACGGAGAAATTTGGGAAGATTGAAAAATAACATTGTAGGGTATAGGGGTTATCCCCGACTCTAATACCAATAACGTCAATATATAAAATGAGTATGTTCGCGTTCCTTTACTTACCTAGATGAGGCCTAAGTGACCTAGTCGGGTGAGCTTAGACATGCGCAGTGAAAGCCAGTAAAGGAACGGATTTCGTGCTTACCCGAGTAAAATGTCCTGGCGTCTGCCAAATGGCCTTCACCTTTGCCCATATATGGCAACCGTGAAATCGTCTATGTATAAGTCGCACTTCATCACGAATGTCAATTTCAATTCATTTAAGACTAAATCTATCAAAATGTCATAATAAACATTACCGAAATATTAAGCCAGGGCATGTACTGTAAAATTAAAAGAGTATTCCTAAATGCTGGTAACAAAAGTAAACGATTTGCTTATTTTTAAAGGTGCTTACGAAAGCATCAAATACAAATAAATGTTCAGCATTTTACTGTAAATAATGATCATCTTTTATTTTATTTTCACAAGCAAAACAATTGTCGGTAAACGAAGGCGTCCATGTTTGCGCGTTGCATTGTGGGATACTTACCCAACTAACCCACTCAGGGAGTCGGTTAGTTGGGCCTGGCGCGAGTAAGCGCCAGAGTGACGTCATCGCCTAACTGGAACGATCTCGCGCTTACTCGCGCTTACCCAGAGCTTACTCGCGCAAGTAATGGAACGCAGTATATTAGAGTCGGCCCCGGCTAGGTAAATAGTAAATAGCCCTGAGATAAAAATAGAACTCGCAATAATTGTGATGAAATCAATTCCGTAAGATAATGACGATGTATTACTGACCTTTAAACTTGTTCAGTAAATGTCCAGCAATAGTTATTTTATCTCCAACAGCACGATGCGTTCGAATTGACACACCTTTCACGGAACTCATCTCTAAAATTTTGTTTCAGCGTGTTCATGTGGAAGCTGCCATGACACTACAGCCCCGACTGCTTACTGTGTTGAATATCGATTCTGATTGGCTCACAATATTGATATATTTTATGCTCAGATAAAAAAAGTAAAATAAGACATCAACCTACTATTGATAAATTCATTAACATTATAATATTTGAGTATCATTCAATATCTGTGAATAATTTTGTTATCACAAATAAGTGCTTAAAATGATTTCACAAACTAGGTAACTAGGCCAAAGGTCAAAGGGCGTGCGCATGTATATTGCTTACATCCGCCATGTTCGGCCTAGACAGAAGTTGTGAAGTTTTGTGGAAGTGATTTCAAGCGTCAGCCCCTCCCCTTGCATGTAGCTGATGTCGCTTTACGTGAGCGCAAATGAAACTCCAAGAATGGGAGAAACGAGGGTGAAAGGGGTGTTTTATTCACTATAGGCACTTGGATATACACAAGTTTTTTTAATGAACGTTGTAAACTCCCAGCCGCAGTTGACAGGAGAAAGCTTGAGTGGGGGAGAAGCTATTTAGCTTGCAGTTGTGGCTTCCTCTGTGCCTGAGTTGTGTTTGTGTACTACGATTGCATCGCACGCTTCCGGACTCTAATACCTATCTTGGATCCCTAGAGAACTGTGATTCTCAATTGCTATTGTCAGGAGGTGGAGGATTAGGATTACATCCAAGCAATCTGTGAAGGTAGGTGCATGTTCACAGCTCCAAAATATACCAGAACACTGACTGTTACATGTACATATCAACAAAATAAGCCAGACCCAAAGGCAGAGAGATAAAGTCAGTTAAGCTTCCATATCTATCCTGTGTCCAAGCCTACTTGTCAAAATGAAATAAACACACGACAGGGTAAGCTATTTTGGCATAATTCATTTTAAAAACCAACTGATGCTGTAAGTTCATCAAGCTCTTATTTTAAAGTTGTTTTTCATGGTAGAACTTCTAGGAATGTTTGGAGGTAAAGTGTCAAAAGAGGGGGTATCTGAACAAACAGTTGGGGTGGGGGTGGGGGGCAGGGGCAAATTACAAACCATAACTATCTTCATAAAGGCATAATTATTTTTAGTCCTTCAAAACTTTTAGTCCTTCCATAGTCTAGTGAGCCTTCACCTAAACACACTTAATGAAACAATAATAGATAAAAATTTGTATTTTAAACAATGATTGAGGTCCCACATTTGTTCACCCATTTAAAATTTCTCTTTTTATGTATTTATATTCTGATCTTAATTTATTTGATGAATACCATCTTCATTATTATTTTTGCATTATCTGCTAAATTTTATTTATTTAGTGTCTTCACAATACCTTTGAGATTTCAAGTAATTGATGTTTTGATTTTTACCAGTTTACACCTATTAAACAATTTAGTCAAAGGTATTTGACTAATTTGAGCAGCTTTGTATTTCTGTCTTAATAAAGTAAATCCCTTAGATGCACATTTATGGTAAATCAACAGTTTAATAGGTACAACTAGCTTATACCTGTTTCTTTTCAAGTGCCGAAAACTGCGGTTACATATTTACTCTGTGATTTTAGATTGTTTCTTATCTCTCTGATACTTGTAATGCGCCTTGTATTGGATGTTCTCTAATCTCTCTTGTTATATCTGTTTATATCTGAAAGCATTATGCAATGCATTTTAAGGTAGCTTCTAGGGTTATTTTTTACCATGTTTTGAATGTTATAGGAAGTACTTATTAAATGCCTGAATAATTTTATGATGAGGTGTATATAATATTAGGCATCACCTTTATATTTACCTGCCTTTATAAGTACCTGCCTTGGGGTCTTAGTGTGGATTTTGAAAATGCCTGTCCTAAACAGGAATTTTCCAAAGATTAAATGTCAGTCCAGATTTAGCTACTAATCTAGTTCAAATCTTTTAACCAAAGTTCTACATTTGTTAACCTAGTATTTCAAAAAGGACAATGAACACCTCAGCCATGTCCTAGAAGATGGTTTGTTAGGAAAATAGTTGGTTTTTAAACCTAAAAAGTCAAAATTGAAATGTGTGTGTGTGTCCAAAAAGGTGGTTTCAGGAAACTGTCCAACATGACTGGCAGGACAGGTCCTGACTAAGTCCCTGCCTTCATACTTTGCTGGGTGTTAGACTTGAGGGGTAAAGGAGTTACAAATCATGCAGTGCACATGCCTTAACCCTTATGCTGCTGGTGGCTAATTTTGCCAATACGCAATGATGTAAAAAACCTGAAAAATGACTGAAACCCTGGCATATGGGTACTCATCTGAGAGTACTCAGTGAGTTACCAACATCGCAACATGACAGGGTTCAGATGTTTCTTAGAACTTTTTGCATTTTTTTCTCATGGACGAATTAGCCTCAGAGTGGAAAGGGTTAAAGCAAAGCTTCTTGCTGAATGTTCATGGAAAATGATTTCATAAAAATTTGAAATTTATCATAGATGAAATGCAATTATCCCCTCTCTTTAGTTGTTCATTTGAATTATATTCACAAATAGTCTGAAATAGATTAAATATGGCAATTTATTGAGCTGCTTCTACCCAGGAAGTATAACTTTTAAAGAATAAACAAGTTAGTTCCCTTGATTTTGCCAAATAATAGCAGGGTAAAGTGCATACAGAATAGTGGAGTGTGCTAGCTGCAGCACACATGGACCCATGTGGGACATCTGTCTTGGCAGGAGCAGCTACTGCTCTAGTCAGTTGTGGGAAACCTCCTGAGGGGAATCAGAGTGTGCCGGCCTATTACGTAAAATTAATTGGCATTTTGGCCCTACCTAACTTGACAACCATGCCACGCTTAGAGTGGGTTACAGTCTCTCCTCTTGATTTAGAGAGAGAGAGAGAGAGAGAGAGAGAGAGAGAGAGAGAGAGAGAGAGAGAGAGAGAGAGAGAGAGAGAGAGAGAAGAAAATAATTCATTGTGGGACTCTGCTCTCTAGTTCTGGTTTTTATGTAATTTACATGTAGGTTGGAAACGGTTTGTTGGGGTTCCCAGCTGAATAAGGTAGATGTGAACGATTTTTTCATCAAGGTTTAACTTTCTACTAAAACTTTATTATCTTTAAGTGTGCATTATTTCAATTTTTTTTTCAATGAATCACCTTAATAGGATATGAAGAAAGATCTTAAAGGAACAAAGGATTTAAGTACTCTGGAGAGAGCTCGCACAGCAATGCAGTTCTGGAACATGAAGAATCATATTTCATGAAGCCATATTAAAAGTTGAGCATTTTGCTCTGAAATATCCGAAAACTCCTCCTTTCGTGCAAATCATTTCTTGTTTTTATTTCAATGGTTTTTATGATGGTCCATTTTTGACTCCCAGTTTGAAATCCAGGCTGAGACCCTAGGCAATGATGTGACAGTGTTCTTCCCGAATCTCAGTTTTTATGTACATCCCAGCATTCCTTATACTTCATATGTTCAAGTGTTCTTGTTTCTGCCCAATTACATGTTGAAATAGCCCTCTTCTTGTGTACACTGGCTAGTATCTAGAGTAACACCCCAGGGATAAAAGACTTGTGCTCTGGTGGTTGGCAAGTAAGTCAACCAGATGTCCAAGTGCTCAGGGATTTTGAAAATGGGCCCCCTAGAGACATGCGTTCAAGAATGGTTAAATAATAAATATCCTTTTTTTTCTGTTCATCTTGCTGTGATACTGATGATGTTGATCAATATCTAATAAAGGTAGTTATGATGAAAATGATACTGCTAAGTAAATACTCTCGTTTTTGGTACTATCACACTACCACTTCTGAAATGCTGCAGAGATTTACTTTAACTACATAGGCCTACTATGTACATTATTAGTAATTTAGTACTTCTAGTAGTAGTAGTACAACTACTCGCTAGTAGTTAGTAGTAATGTAGTAAATTGCTGTACATTGTAAAGTATTGCAGTAAGTACTACAACTGCTACTACTACACTACTAACTACATGTACTACTACTAAGTACTACTACTACTACTACTAGTTTTACATAGTTTATATATGATTATAAACTATGATTACACTTCAAATATGCTCAACCTCAAGCAACCTACAAGGAACATAGCAAATTAAGTTGTTAGAAGTGCCATTGACGTGCATGGGCCACATTGCAGCCGCATCTCTGCATTTATCCTTGTTGGTGGCAGTGTCAGTCAGTCCCATCATGCTCGCAAAGAATATGACATACAGCCCAGAAACATCTCCACTTGAACTAAAACGAGTGCGCCTGTCGACGCTGCTTGTTCTGTTGACGTCTTCGCAACTCTTTAAGCTGTCACTCGGGGAAACCTAACACATTCCCAGAATGAAACAAAGTATGTAAGAATGTGTACGCCTGTGACGTGTGTGTGTGTGTGTGTGTGTGTGTACTGTGTGTACCATCTGCTCGCGGATAACCCGGAGACATGATGATTAGCTGGAAGAGTCCCCGAGTTTGTACATCCTCGCATCTCATTCTGGTGATAACCCCTGACCTGAGCAGTCATCACCAGTCAGGAGCTGTTTTAGATGATATCATTAGCCGTGATACATATCATCCCCATGTTAGCGGGTCAGACTAATGATGTTGGGAACCGCAGGAATCTCTTGGCTACATGGATGCGCTTGTAGCCCACAAGGAGTGGTTGGGGGAGTGGTGAAAGCATGCACGAGGCAAGAGTGATCCTAGAACCCAACTTAGGGGAGGATTGAGTCAGGACTGGTTAGATTCAGAATACCTTTCAGACAATATATGATTGTTCTCTCTCAGTGTGCCTCAGGAGGACTTAAATATTTGAGAGCTGATCTTACCAATATCTAGATCCTAATTTATTTCATCACATTCTTGCCTACCCCCCAAATATCATCTCTTTTAGATATAATAGTATATAATATTTAATATTATAATTATCAAATTGCATCCAGACATATTTTTGAGCAGGCCAGTCAGGATCTTGTTCAGCTTGCCCCATTGCCATTTTTTGCTGAATTCACTTGAAACTTGCAACGGGGCCAGTGGTTATGTTGCACGCTGAATAAATGTTCACATTTTACTTTTGATATAACAGACATAGATCTATTCAACAATAACAGCTCTTGATAAACATTATCTAAAGGTAAATTCAGTAGGTAAATTGGCCTCTGACCTCACAATTTCTGTGTGCTAAAGCAATGTCACATAGCAAAATCCCCTTGAACAGTTCAGCTTTATATCTAATCTTATATGAGATAGAAGGGTTAAAGTACCTAGTCAATGTAAGCCAAATTTCAGAATAACCACCATCTGTAAGTTATTATTGATGAATCAAAATCAGTTTCCTACAAACAATTGATCAGTGGTCTTGAATATAATCATCAGGAGAATTGAGAACCTAGTGTATAAATTCTTGCTAAGACCCCGCCCCGCGTTCATCCCTAGGATTTTCTCTAGAAAGTTTTGTATTTTGAAAATAACCCGAGAACAAAGCATCATTTTTTTCAAAATATTTGAAGCAGAGTGTTGGACTTATTTATACGAACATATATATCCAGGATATGCTTTAGTCCTGAAGATTTTGACGAAATAGTCTGGCTGTTTTGGGGCGCCTATGGTCGGTGAAATCAACATTCTGTTGTGCAAACATTCCTAGACTAATTAAGTGCTTAGAGTCTAGGTCGCTCAAGACAACATACTGGCACTGTCACCCTGTGTACAGTTAGCAGTTTCAATTAGCCCAAGGCCATTAGCACACCGCCCCAGGCTAGCCATGCTGCCTGGCTGATCCAGCAGCTATTTGATAGGACTGTGCTGAGAATGAGCCCATGGCAATCACCATACATGCACATCTGCTAACTAACTTCCTAGAAGTCTTGTGGAAATTCTGTTAGTTTTGATTTGAAAAAAGAGTGATTCCCTTTTGGTATTTAAAGTGATTCCATATTGGTATTCAAGAAAGGGACACTGAACTAGAAATTGTTCTAAGGATACAGAAATTCTTAACTCCCTGCTCTCTCCCATTAAGGAATCAATCTGTTACCAATGTGTTACATGATTTCATGTCCTGAGGTACATGTTCAACTATTTTAACCGTTAGGCTATGCTTCAATGTGAATGCTAGAACAGTTCTTAACCCTATTCATGATAGAGATATCTATGAGGAGAAATGTCTGGATCTATGATCCTCTTAAAACCACTCAAGACTAAGGCATTAATTTACAAAATATCTGAAGAAGAATTGAAGGTTTGGTTCTGAGAGGGATGTATAATAAGCAATAAACATCCCAAAATTCCCCATATAACCATTTCTTCTTCAAATGATGTCTGAAATGCTTATATTTGAAGTTTATCATTCAAATAGTGGATGTATTGGTGCCCACTGGCATGAATGGGATAAAGATGCCATGCATTTTAATTATAAGCTAACACCCTGTCATGAAATCAGTATTTGATTATCTTACTGTTTCTGTCATTTGAAGCTGTTTAGGATTGGGCCTAAAAAAGCTGTTTGTTTCCAGTAACCCGAGCCAAACTAGATTTTACTCAAAACAATCCCTACCCTTACGTTTTTCTGCCCTTCAAACTCCCAAACAACATGAAAATTGCCTGTACCACAAACTTTCTGAAAAAAATTAACAAAACATAAAAATGATAATAATATTTTATCTTTCTATACCTACCTTCCTAACTACCCAATTTTTTTCCAGACCACCACAGGAAACACAATTTCTTTAGGCCTTGTCTGTTTTGGACCCCCAGTTATAAAGTTCTAGTTATATATTGATAGTTACATCCTTGCCTAAGATTGTTGTGATTTTATCTTTTCAGCTGCCATTGTAGGATAAGTAAGCAGCACCCACTACCAGAGATTTTATTTGGATTATTACCAATACTGTAAGAATGGCGGCCACGGCATCTGAGGAGGTAAATTGGAAGGAACGATGCCTCGGCCTTGAGACATCGCTGCAAAAATTCAGACAGCAGGCCGTCAATATTCGGGAACTCCTGGCAGATAAGGTAAGTAAAGCGAGCATTCTGCTATTATCATAATCCACAAGCCCCTTAGTGGGGGATGACCAGGAAATTCCAATGTCTATTGATAATCCATGCATGCAAATCTGGAGCGTACATATATGCTCAGGCACCTAGGTTCAGGTTGGGGATTCCTGCACTGAATTTGACATAACTGCGCAAGTATTTCACTGATGTTTATAATTCGCCTCATCACATATCTATATTGGACTGCTGGTGGCTTTGGTGTTAAAAGCCATTTGGTGAGCTTAAACCATTTATGCCAACATTAGACTTTGAAATTCATAAATCTCTTAAAGAGGAGTTTAACACACAGCTAAGGTAGGGGGCCAAATAGGAATATAAATAAGCTACCGTGCAGTAACTGATGATTGTGCTGTATGCCCCTGAGGGAGGGTGGTTTTGTGGCATGACCCACCTGAGGCCCCCTGCATCTTAACCCTTATACTGCTGTCAGCTAATTTGGTCAATATAAAATCATGCAAAAAACCTAAAAAAAAAAAAAGACTGAAACCCTGGCAAATACTTATCTAAGAGTACTTAACAAGAGCTATCCAATGAATACCAACAAGACGCGGTTAAGATGTTTTTTCAAAAATCTTTGTATCCTTGTGATTTTGACGAAAGTAGCCTCGATATTGGAAGGGTTAGGAATTAAACTGTTACCTGGTTTCATGCAGGGCCGGGTTTAGAGGCTCAGATGACTCGTATTATAGGGAAGAAAGTGCTCCTCCACAATGAATCAGCATCAATCACATGATGCAGGTTCATCACTCACGACATTGGTCAGCGTAATTGACGCGATCTATTTCCCGAAATCAACAACTGTAACAGATTAGGTCAGCCGTGACAGCAAGGGGAAGTTGCCCGGGATTAACCCTTTTGCTATTATTGGCTAATTTGGCCAAAACAAAATGATGCAAAAACCTGGAAAATGACTGAAACCCTTGCAAATGGGTACTCATCTGAGAGTGCTCAGCGAAGGCTATCCAATGAATACCAATATGTTAGGGTTTAGATGGTTTTCAAATATCTTTGCGTCCTTGTGCTTTGGACAAAAGTAGCGTCAGCATTCGAAGGGTTAACTTCACTGTCACCTTTGTAGATTTATTGTGCCGCACCTCTATTGCGCTTTGTGACTCAGTCATGGACGACGTGTGGGAAAGGAAATGAAAAGAACTTGTTATTATGTGTCAGGATTCGTTAGCCCTTTCATACCTGCAACTTACAGAAAACAACCTCAAATTAAATTTATGTGATATTTTTTCTTGCCAACCCTTTATCAGAAATCAACATGCAACTTTCCTTCAAATATTTTTGTAAATTTCTACTTTAACCTTTATGCTGTTGATGGCTAATTTGGCCAATTGATACAAAATGATGCAAAAAAGCTGAAAAATGACCGAAACCCTGGCACATGGGTACACAGCTGAGAGTACTCATTAAGAGCTATCCAGATGGAATACCAACATAACAGGGTTTAGATGGTTTTCGAAAATATTTGCATCTTTGGACGAAAGTAGCCTCAGCATTGAAAGGGTTAAGTTATTCCCACAAGTTTCAAGAAATGTTATTCAGATATTTCAAGAAGTTTGATCATGAATGGGTTAACGTTTTGTGTAAGTATCGCATTGCCTTGCTGGTGTTTTTGCTTGATTTGATATTGTTAGGATGTCATCTGGACCTTTGAAATGACCATTGGTCTTAGCCAGCAGGGTTTCTAAATCCTGGCTAAGACCCTGAGCCAAACATCAGCCTCTCGGAAGTGAACATTAACTCTTTATTAAAAAAATTCTTTCAGGATCATTTTGTATTCTAGTTAATTCAGCCAGTATTGCAGTGGTTGAAAAAAAGGCTATTTGCATGATATTATTCTGACCAAAACATTGTTTGGAAAATGACTATTTGAACCCAGCCAACGACTGCCCTTTGTATGTTTTGTTGAGTTGGTGCTTTGTTCACATCCTATTTGCATAGTATATCACATCCAGGCAGATAATAGTTTTATTTCAGATTATCGGGTAGTATGGCCATGAATGGGTTATAGATAATTTTAATTTCAAATCAGTGATAATTTCACATAGTAAACAAGAGCTGCCAGGGCTCTTGGCCAACAAACTTGTGATAAGCTGGTTGTGAGGAAGCCCACTCGTTATCCAGACTTAGCAACATCAATCAAGAACCTGCGTTACGATCAGACAAATGAAATAACCCCAGCTTATGTTAAGAACGTCATGCCTGCGAGCACTGAATTGGTATGATTTAGTCGTAGGTGTTTTGATTTAAGTTTCTCAGTGTTTGATCAAAGCTAGTGTTGAGAGTTTGTGGGTGAGAAATTCTGCGTGTTCGGTGCTAGTTGTTTTTAATGATAATATATGGGTATTTATAGTGATTTACTGCATAAAGGTGCCTGAAAGGGTGGAATGTGCGAGCTGAGAATAAATGCCTTGTGTTGATAGAACAGCCAAAATATGTGCCATAGGTGTGCTGTGGAGGATGGATTTATCAGATAAGGAAATGAAATTTTCTTATTTGGGGTTTGAATAGATGTTTTTATTTACTGCATGAATAATGCCTTATGTACACTAGTTGTTTAACCCATGTATACTTATAACGGCCAACAATTGCCTAGGTACCTTTTGTGGTAAAGATATTTGAAAGGGTAATGTTGATCAAAACCCAACCAACAACTCTGGAAGGACACTTTCAGGGTGTGCGATTTTTTCACTTTTCACCCCGTCCAATTGTTACCACAAATACTTCTTGTTGCTCAAAGTGAAATTTTGATTTCCCTCCTACAAGACAAATGCAATATGTTAAAGCTTGAAATCATCTTTGAAATATACAACATAAGAAAGCTCTTGTATAACTCTTTCGAATGACACCATTGCCTTAGGCCAAGAAGAAAATACTGTTTGTTTCCTGTAACGGTCTTAAAAAAATAGGGTAGGTAGGTCGGTAAATTAAAAAATATATATTTTTTGGTCAAAAATGTGTGTTTGATACATGTTTTACGTTGATTGGGAGTTGGGAGGGCGGAAAAAACTTAAGTGTAGGGTGATTGCTAGTGATTACGGTACATCTTGTTGAAAAGCCGTCCCGAAGAGACATGTAAATTGCATCCAAATAATTCAATTTGCACTACCTTTTGCACGTTCAACACACTGAAATCCATTGAACATTGGCGACCAAGCTGCTGTCCTACTGATGTTAAACCCTACAGTGTGATACAGTACGTGACAATCAGGTGACAAAAATAAAAAGCATGTCTTCTGTGTAAAGGGAGTAAGTGCAAACTATTGTTGTGACAACCCATCTCCAAAATAAATGTAAGGTTTCAAATTGCACCCAACTACCATATAAGTGCTTCTGGCATGTACCGTGGTACATGAGGTTGATAGGTGATCCCATCATCACAACACTATTAACATGTGTTCCAGTTGAAGTAAATATATGTATAAAATTATTTCATGTGATCCTCTTTCTAATATAAGGTTTCATCTTGCACTCGGAGACATCTCATTTAACTTTCATCCAAATGTTTACTTCTTTATATTGAATTAGATTCATGTGGAAGGACTGGATATCTAGGGAAAGTATTTATTTCTCAAAGTCAGTCATATTTAGTAATTTAAGTAATTGTTTCAACCTAGAAAATGCCAAGAACAGGTTAAGTGACATTTTCAACTTTGAGAACTCACTCTGTCTGTCTCATGAGTATGTGCGGAACCTCCGATATGCTTAGCAAGAAAAGTATCATACTTTGATACTTAGCCCTTTCAATGCTGAAGCTACTTTCGTCCAAAGCACTAGAACGCAAATATTTTTGAAAACCATCCAAACCTTGTCATGTTGGTATTCATCGGATAGCTCTTGCCGATAGTTATCAGATTAGTACCCATTTGCCAGGGTTTCAGTCATTTTTCATATTTTTTGCATTATTTTGTACTGGCCAAATTAGCCACCAACAGAATAAGGGTTAGGAAAGTAACTCAGGAATAAAGCATCAACTAAATGCTGGCTAAGACTCTACCTTCAAGTATTCTTGAACAGTGAGTGCTAGTATCAGAAAGGAATCACAATAAGTCAGTCCTTATTGAGTGCTACATGCAAAAATGGGTGGAATATTTATAAGTGCATGCATGGCCATGTCATCATTCCCAACCTAATCCCCATGAAGCTATAACAGTTACCTGGCTGCTTACAGTGTGTATGTGGTAGCTGGATCTGTTTGATGTTGTACATACCATGCGGGACCCAACCCAGGCCTGTGGGCTTAGTGGTTGTGATGTGTTGATAAGTTGCTGAGAAGTATGTATCATCACTCTGATCCATATAACACGCTCTGACTCTGAGTGTGCATAGTCCCCTTGAAAAGCAACAACTCAATGCTATGATAATTATGAAAATAGCACATCAATATTAAAACCTTAATTCAAGATCTATTTCAAGGTTAATCATAGGCTGGGTACTGATTAACCCATCCAATGCTGAGGCTAACCTTTGTCCAAAGCACAAGGAAGTAAAGATTTTTGAAAACCATCTAAACCTTGTCATGTTGGGGTTCATTGGATAGCTCTCACAGAGTAGTTTTAGATGAGTACCCTTGTGCTAGGGTTTCAGTCATGGTTCATGTTTTTTGCATCATTTTGACCAAGTTAGCCTATAGCAGCATTATGGTTAAATCCTAGATTGAAAATGTATTCTAAGGTTAATTATTGCATTGGTACTGATAAACATTTCTCCTTCAAATATTTCCAAAATGATACTTTAGAACTGAAGGAACATCCCTGTACCAGATCGGTCTGGCCTCTTTGGGCTAGCTGCTGCTGCTGCTGCTGCTGCTGCTGCTGCTGCAGGGAGGCAAGGGAAACATCTGATGGAAACATCTGCTAGTGGAGATCAAAGTCTTCTCAGAGATAATGGCCACCATCGCTTGAGAGATGCAGCATGCCACAGAAACAACTAAGGCCATACATAGCTCTATCTAGAATAGGATTTCGACTCATTGAAGAGCAGGGATGATAGCTAGTTGCCCCTGCTGGTTCCCAAGTGTTTACGGTAGAATGGGATATATCCAAGGTGCAAATTTACCAAATTTGTTATTTTGGATTTTTCTGAGATTTTCTATTCTGAAAAGTCAATATTGAAGGTTAATTTTCTAATGACAGGAATGATAATCCGACTTTCATTATAGCTAACTCATCCCACTCGGAAAAGTTCAGAAGAATGAACCGCTCAGATTAATTTCCTATATTCTACAGTATTCAAGATTTGTGGTGTACCTATCTCTGCTTCACACATTATCTAGAGGTCCATGGAGCTAAAAACGCATCTTATTAAGGTCAAAAAATGGAATTCTAGCCAATAAGTTATTTGAACCACCCTGACAAGGTCTTAGCCAGTTGGGTGTCTTCAAACTGTCTTGGCATAATGTGGACACCGAGACCCTCAAAAATGACAGATCAGGACACCCTGATTTAAAAAAAAAGTGTCAATATCATGCATATGATAGAATTAATTAACCTCAATGAAATCCCCATGACACTGCATAAGGATATTAAGCATTCTCTCTAAAGGTAAATATTTATAGATGTTATCTGAATAGATTGTGGTCTCCCTTGAAAAATAGGATGTCCATTTTTTTAAATGGTCAATTTTGTGCACCCAGTTTCTAAATCTTGGCACTGACCACCATTCCATTGCTAGGTGACCATTGGTCTACCCTTAATGTTTTTGTACTCAAAGATATTCGGAACTATTGACTTTCTTCAGTGGTCTGTTGTTATTGAAACAGATTCGCTCCCATTTTGTCGAATGTCTTCAGACTTTTCTTCTGCAGCCTGAGTGGATCAAAGGAAGTCTCTGTCTCGGCACACACATTTTGTTTGTGAACGCCATGTGTTAGTTGTTCTATCAGCAGAACTGAAGTGATGTTTTTGCAGTAAATGAGCCAGTATCAGCCACCTAGCCATATGGACACTTTCAGCCCAGCTGCAAAAAGCCCTCCTTTACTTCCAAACACATTAGCTTCAAGATCCCAGGGCATACTTTGTGAAACAATGAAGCTGTGCTGAGCTTTCTTTATGATCAGAGGATTAGTGGCAATGCTTCAGGAGTGGGATTCTAGCTGTTTTTCTGAACTCTTGACCTGAGGAAGCTTGCAGGAAGGGATTGATATACCAGAGAGGAGAGGGGAGTGAATGTATTGATCTGAGCCGATCTCCCTCTTCAATTCCCGCCCCTCTCTCTCTCTCTTTCTCTCTCTCTCTCTCTCTCTCTCTCTCTCTCTCTCTCTCTCTCTCTCTCTCTCTCTCTCTCTCTCTCTCTCTCTCCTCTCTCTCTCTCTCTCTCTCTCTCTCTCTCTCTCTCTCTCTCTCTCTCTCTCTCTCTCTCTCTCTCTCTCTCTCTCTCTCTCTCTCTCTCTCTCTCTCCTCTCTCTCTCTCTCTCTCTCTCTCTCTCTCTCTCTCTCTCATTCCCTCACTCTATTCAATTCCTCTATGTTTTCTGAACCTTCATGAGTGAGATGTAAACTGGTTACTGAACTCTGCCAACCCAGGG
This sequence comes from Maea johnstoni, assembly GCA_963942565.1. Taxonomy (NCBI): domain Eukaryota; kingdom Metazoa; phylum Annelida; class Polychaeta; order Spionida; family Magelonidae; genus Maea; species Maea johnstoni. Next base: position 32,354,706 of record OZ012686.1, read on the forward strand.
CTGTCTAGCAAGAAAAGATGAATGCACCAGAGAGTAAAGGGGACTTATTGTATTGATCAAACAGAGGAAAGTCATGGCTACCATCACATTATTCACTGGAATTCAGGACTTCTGTAAGGGCTCCCTCGTATTTAACATGGCTTTGCTGTGAATTTGTTCTGGATGAGTGCAGAATGGTTGCTGGAAGGAAAAGGGGGTTTCTAAACCACAGTAAATAAGAGGTGAATAAGCATTTATCAAATGAATACCTATGATTTATAATCAGTAACTATATATATTATTACATTTGTTTAGCTTGGACTGTATTGGCAGTAGTTTTATTAGAGTTGCTCTGGAAATGTTATGGGATGCAATCTCTTAAATCTGTTACCTTTGCTCTAGTTTTGTGCAAAAGTTTATACATAACGATACAAAGAGGGCATATTTTTTAAAGAGTGATTTGATTTTTGCTTCAATCAGGAATATGTGATATATATATTATTATTATTATTATTATTATTATTTTTTTTTTTTTTGGGGGGGGGGGGGGGGTTCTGACAAACATTTGAGTGCCCACCCTTGAGTAATAGTGCTAGTATATGTCAGGATAGTTAGCTCTAGCTTCTGTATAGTTATCCTAGCTCTAAAGTAGGGGATGGGGCATTCTTTAAGATGAGTGATCCATATCTTTTGACCAGGTCTGCTGGTAGAAAGTTGTATACACTAGTAGAGCTCTAGCTAATTGTTTAGGTCTTTAAAAAAAAGTTGTTTGTTTCCTGTAACCCTACCCTCACAAGTTTTTATTCGGAAAAATCTAAGTTTTTTCTGCCCTCCCAACTCCCAATCAGCGTAAAACATGCATAAACCACACATTTTTGACCAAATGCAAAAAAAATAATTTTTACCAACCTACCTACCCTATTTTTTTTCAGACCGTTACAGGAAACAAACAATATTTTTTTTGTGGCCTAAGCATTATCCTAGCAAGAGCTAGAAGTGATGCTGGCACAGTTGAAGATTAGTGATCCATACAATTTGACTGAGCGCCAGTGGGAAGTGAGTTGTTTCCATGGCCCAGCTATTCCTCAAACCCCTTCACTCGCCAAACGCCCGCAGCCGTGCTGGCGAGACGAAATATTCCCCACCAACATAAATCTTGCTCCAATAATGAGCCGTCTGACCTCCAGGTGGCAGTGAATCAATCTCTGGTCAGGCGGCGAGACAGTGGTCCCCCTCCAGCCGCCCGCCCTCCTGCCCAGGGCGGAGGAGGCCTTGAGTGGACACCAGGGTTTCAAGTGTTTGAAATATTGCTGGCATAATGCGCATTGAATTGGGGGCTCAGTGGCTCACTGGAGGATTTGTGTGTTCTGGGTGGGGAGGGTGGATGATCCAGTCATCATTCTTACTACAAGGGCTTACCCTTAACAGTTAGCCTTTATGTTCCTAGTGGCTAATTTGGCCAATACAAAATGATGCAAAAACTGAAAATTGACTGAAACCCTGGCATGTGGGTACACATCTGAGAGTACTCAGCGAGAGCTATCCAGCGAATACCAACAGGAGAGGGTTTAGGTGATTTTCAGAAATCTTTGTGCTTTGGTCGAAAGTAACCTCAGCATTGGAAGGGTTAGTGGTATGTCCTCTCATTTCATCATGTTTTTAAGAGGACCAGTACCAGTGCTCAGCCAATTAGTGTGCTCCATGAGGAGCCTTGTTCCTGGTAAATCCTGGCACTGGCAAACCTGGTACTCAGTGAGAGCTACCAATGAACAGCAACATGACAGGGGTTTGAAGGTTTTCAAAAATCTTTGCAACATTATTCTTTAGACGAATGTAGCCTTAGCATAGGAAGGGTTAAACCTTTTAACCCTTTTGATAGTGGTTTGTCATCTCTGCCTCTGCTGCTACCACTACTGCAGCTTTAGCTACTGCTACTTCTGTAGTTACTACTTTTGCTATTGCTGCGGTGGCTACTGCTGTGACTGCTGCTGCTGCTGCTGCTGCAGGGCTGAACACTTGACTGATGACTGGACAGTGGAGATCGGATCAGAAACGTCCATCACACAGACAATGTGACAAAATACAGTAACAATTTGCACAAAGGCGGTGGCTGTGATGCGCCTGCATTGAAATGTTGATGCGGGGGATTGTAGGCACAATTTGTTCCTCTTGACCTCGTGGCAGCCCCTGAAAAAAAAGCGATAGCTTTGAAGTAAAGCGGTTTAGCAGGAGACTTGAGGGACGTTGAGCCTCGCCAGGGGTCTGGGGAGATCTGAAAAGCAGCTAATAACTGAGAGGTCACCTAGAGGAGATGGGGAGGGCCAACTGGAAGGTGCATTGATTATCAGGCATTGCAGTCTCTCTACTTTTAGGGTATTATATATCTGGATAGAGGAGAGCCCCCTCCCATGGCCAAGTGGTCCAGTGTATTGTGAGGAAGATTAGAACTAGAAAAGCAGCTAATAAGGGAGAGGTCTCTGAGAGGAGACGGGGAGGGCCAACTGGAAGGTGCATTGATTATCGGACATTTCAGTCTCTCTACTTTCAGGGTATTATATATCTGGATAGGGGAGAGCCCCCCTCCCATGGCCAAGTGGTCCAGTGTATTGTGAGGAAGATCTGAAAACCAGCTTATAACAGAGAGGTCACCGAGGGGTGATGGGGTGGACCAACTGGTAGGTCCATTGATTATCTGGCATTAGAGTCTCTCTACTTTTTAGGGTATTATAACTGGATGGGGGAGGCCCCCTCCTATGGCCAAGTGGTCTAGTTTATTGTGAGGAAGATTAGAAAAGCAGCTTATAAGGTAGAGGTCACAGAGAGGAGATGGGGTGGACCAACTGGAAGGTGCATTGATTATTGGGCATTGAAGTCACTTTACTTATAGGGTATTATATAGGGTACCGAGAAGGGGGAGGCCCCCCACATGGCCAAGTGATCTAATGTATTGGGCACTGACTACTTTTGGGTTCAGGTTTTGCTTGAGGGATGTGATCAAGTTGTTAGTGTCTTTTTGTGAGGTTAGAGTTTTCAATATCAATCATCAATCTTACTTTGTTTAGGACTTACTCTTATTGGTGAAATATTTTGTCAATCAATCTTTGGATTCTTGGTGTTATTAATGGGTTGATGGCTTATATTTATAAAGATATTATTTCATAAAGCCTTTTACAAACTGAAAATGTTCATTTGTACTTCTGAAGAATGTTTACCAAAGCATCAGGGAAGTTTTTCTTGCCGTTAGCTATATTGGCCAATAAAAAATGATACAAAAAACCTGAAAAACGACTGACACCCTGGCACATTGGTACTCATCTGAGAGTGCTCATTGAGAGCTGTCCAATGAATACCAACATGGCAGGGTTTAGATGATTACCAAAGATGTTGCGTTCCTGCGAGCACTCCGGACAGAAGTAGCCTCAGCATTAGAAGGGTTAATCTTTAATGAATTGAATAAGGCCTGAATTGTCTGCGCAAACCTGACACTGTTCCAGCCACCTATAGTGGTGCCAGCGGTAGGTGGTGGGATGTTTACACGGGAAGACTTCATAGGTCGCACAATAATTGCCCTAACTTATCATTACCTGTTTTTAGATGGAGACACTGATAAAAACATCCCATTAAGATAAAAAAGATAGCTTTGAGTAACCACAGCCGAGCTTCTATAGGACTAAAAATAAATAGCTCTGTTGTACAAAAGGCGACCGAGACTGTAAGAGGCCTTTCCAATGAGAGGAATGATGTTAGAATACCTTACAGATAGGAAAATCAGAGTTTACTTTTTTCTGAAAACCCCACTTGTTCTTCTTTTCATTTGATTAAAATTTATCATGATTTTGTTCCTTATGTTGTCAAAAGATTCTGGACTTGAAATCTAGCAAGTAATTATTATGTGATTGATATGTGATATCCCAGTCTCAATTTAAGAACAGAAATATAATTGTAATCTTTATCCTAGATAGCTTTCTGAACTGCAATTTATCAAATTGCAATTAATATCATGTATACAGAGAAAAAAGGTTGATTTATCACATTTCTAACATCCTGCACACATACATTAAAATGTTAATTAGGAAGTTTTAAAATGTATTGCAATACTTCCAAAAGATTTAAGTATCTCATTTTCTCCTTAAATCAGGATTTGTATTTGAAGAGGCCCTGGTTTTCAGCCCAAACTGAAGAATATGGGGTCTTCAGTGTAAAGATGCGATACAATGCAGTGTATTTAACACTAGATTTTACAAATTACAATGCTGTGAAAAGCTTTCTTGCTGTAATATCTAAACGCAGTGTGAAGAATGTATCAAAATCCAATTAAAGTGTGTTTTAATGGTTTTCAAAAATCTTTTTCATCCTTGTGCTTTGGACGATAGTAGCCTCAGCATTAATAGAAGGGATGATAATTACTAGCAATCAGGCAAGTTTCCATATGCAGGTCAAGATCCAATGTGTGGATTGAGTACTTCTTCATAATGAGATTAGAGCATGGGTAGATCTGCCAATGATTAGGATATTATCCAATCAGTCCACTTCACATTACAAGCCAGCCTCAGTCTTGTTTCTGCATGCAAGTCATGATCCAATATGTGCAGATATTACCTCTTTATAATGAGATTACTGCCTCACTACGTATCATCATAAATCACCACATTCTCCAGGCTTCTTGCTCCGAACATTTCCAGAATCCATGATTACACGTCTTGCTTCCAGGCAGGTCCGGGCTTTAATTACATCAATCTGATGATGCCTGTGATCGGACCAGGCTCTAATTGAATCTGCTGCTTTTGATTGGTTATGTTTCGAGTGGAATGAACCATTGTATGATGATGCTGCACGGTGTCTTCTTAAAGGGGAGGTAAATAATAAACGATAAGCTAGCTATTCATACGTGAAGAAAGACCTCCCTCAATAGTATTAGCCAGTAGGGTAGGACACCCAAAAACTTAAGCGATAAATTACCTAAAATGTCAGTTTCAAACATATAATTGAATCTTTTTCATCTCAATGTGAAAAAGATGGGTGTCCTAAAATGTGATATTTGAGAGTTTGGGTGTCCAAATGACGCCCAGATGACCTGCTGGCTAAGACTATACATGCTTTTCTCTGATCCAATCTCTCTGATCCAATCTCTCTATAGCTTCTTAGGTAGGTGTTAGTTTTAAGGGTTAACACAATACACCAGGGGTGGTCACCACACTGACTTAAATAAAAAGGACTTTATGTGACCATCCAGTTTGCAAATATTATTAGTTATATAAATCAGGGTAGATTTACTATGAGTAAGTATACACTGTAAGGTCGGATGTAAAATAAGTGAAAAGTCTATGACTAGCGTTAGGCAGTTGACCCTTATGTCGCTGGTGGCTACTTTGGTAAATACAAAACAATGCAAAAATACTGAAAAATGACTGAAACCCTGGCACATGGGTACTCATCTAAGAGTACTTAGTGAGAGCTATCGAATGAATACCAACATGACAGGGTTTAGATGATTTTCAAAAATCTTTGGGTCTCTGTGCTTTGGACGAAAGTAGCCTCAGCATTAGAAGGGTTTAGGGAGGAGGAGATAAGTGTAGTGGTCAGTAGAAGACTGACCTTGCCTAATATGCCTGCTGGACCAAATTAACCCAGATTCTCTGTGCAATAGCTGTTCTCTTGAGAGCTGGAATGTTGATTCCCCGAGTAGCCAGTGCTGGCCAGGCAGGGAGAGGCGGGGACCCCCAGCTGCAAACAGACCTTGCATTGCCAAGACTTCTATCCCTGCAGTTCTGTTTGCACTGGGCAGACATAGCCGACACTGCCACATACTTTATGCCTCAGGCCAGGGGGCAGTTATGTAAGGGCCAAGGGTGCTATGTAAGGTGTCACAATTCATTTGTGGATTTTAGATATTTGTACAAGAGTCTACAGTATTACCAGCCACTGCAATGTTTGCATAGTTATGAATAGTCGAATACACATGTTGTTTTACACATTCATGCCTTGAGTTGCACTTGCAAAGTCTTCTAGGTGTAAGATACTTCTGAAAATAAGTGAGAAGTGAAGAAGGATAATTTTATTTTGTAGTTGGCATTTATTTTTCTTAGTCAAATCTTTAAAACTTTTAACTAAGCTCAGAATACTCTTCTTTTTGGTTTCCATGCACATGCACACAATCACATTCATATTAAATTTTGGGAATGAATGTACATATCTTGACCCATTCACACTCAGACTTCCTCTAGAGGGTATCGTCTGCTACTCTTATACTTTTGAATATAACTTCGGAATAAAGCCCTAGCTCACAAAATATTTGAGAGAGAGTTGCTGTTTGGCTTCCGATTAATATTTCTCCTTCAAATATTTTCTAAAAGATGCTTTTGCTGGAAAAATATCATCAAAATTGTCAGGCCTGTTTTGGCTGCTGTGAGCATTTACGGGTTAAAGAGCTGCAGAACGGACCATCAACCGGGGTCTTAGCCAGGATTGTAATAATGGCTGTCCAAAGCAGGAATTCCAAAATTGCTGCCCGTCCAGTAAGCCGCAACTTCAGATCCTTATACCAAAAAGATTCAATAGTCTATTGTATTGTACCAACAAGGGCAATTTGCACTTCAGCCATGTCCTTGAAGGTGGTTTATTAGGATAAGATTTGGTTATCAGCCAAAAAAATTCTTCATAAAAATATGTGCCTGTCCAAAAAGGAGGTTTTCAGGGAACTGCTTGTCCAAATGACATGCTGGAAGGTCCCTGCCATCAACAGTAGATTAATTTACCAATGATACATGGATGTAGCAAAATGCTCCTTTATTACCATTGCTCAAGTGAAGGACCTGCCTGCAGCTGATTTATGACCAAGCATGGCTCGCTAATTATTTTCCACTCGTCACGTCATTTATCATGGCATGGTACATGATTTTTTCGGCAAAACTATTCTCCTCTTGTCATCTCAACAGTGTCAACTCCAATATAAATTGTAGATAGAGCATGAATACAGGTAATGTAAGAAATATAGTTTTTGGTTCAGTACTAATTAAATAGCTCTTTTCTTCTTCATTTGTTTTCTGAATCAAATTTGCATTAGAAATACAATTTTAAGAGAGCACACCTTTGTTGGCTTACTATAGGATTGAATACCTCTCATTGATTGGATTGAGTGATAATGAGTTCATTTTTCTTAACCTTTATGCTGCTGGTGGCTTATTTTGCCAATACAAAATGATGCAAAAAAAATGAAAAATGACTGAAACCCTGGCATATGGGTACTAGTCTGAGAGTACTCAACAAGAGCTTTCCAATGAATACCAACATGACAGGGATTAGTCCCTATGCTTTGGACGAAAGTAGCCTTAACATTGGAAGGGATAGATAACGCTTTTGTTCTTCAATTGTTTTCTGAATCAAATTTGCACCAGTAATATAACTAAGAGAGCACCCCTTTTTGGCTTACTATAGGAATGAATACTACGCATTGATTGAATCGAGGAATAATGGGTTAATTTTAGGGCAAATGCACCATCATGATGATTTAGGTTCAAAATGTGCCTATACGTGTCACCTTTCAAATAAGACCACCCGCAAGTCTGTCCTCCTCAGCACTCCTCAGATATGGCTTATGAAAGTTAGTAAAAAACTGGCCTGAGTGTGGGTATGGAGGCTGACATTATCAGAAGTGGTGCTAATGAAGTGACTGGCAGCCCTGCTTCTGATTGGTTGAGAGATATCAGTGGCAGTCACTGATATCTCTCAACCAATCAGAAGCAGGGCTGCCAGTCACTTCATTAGCACCACTTCTGATAATGTCAGCCTCCATACCCACACTCAGGCCAGTTTTTTACTAACTTTCATAAGCCATATCTGAGGAGTGCTGAGGAGGACAGACTTGCGGGTGGTCTTATTTGAAAGGTGACACGTATAGGCACATTTTGAACCTAAATCATCATGATGGTGCATTTGCCCTTTAAGGCCTTGAACCAGGCACCTGTACATGTTGATCAGGTCAGGATTGAGGTCTGAGTCACCCATCTGACCACTGGTCAAGCACTGAGATGGACAGTGGAAGTGGGTCAGTGTGGTAAGGACACACCAGTACACAGCCTTCATGGTAGAGCCTGCTCTTATATAAGAGGCTATGACTCCTCATGCAGGGTGTATGAGGGTGTATGTTTCTGACTTGTTACCAAGGCAAAGTCTGCTCATTGTGGCACGATTGTTGGCTAAAACATCTGAGCTATCAGGTTTCATATATTTGTGATTATCACATTAACAGTGTTGGTTTGGTTAATTTACGCTAAACAAGACTTTCAAGATTCATTCTCTCATGACCAGTGCACTGCTACAGTACAGACTTTGCTTTGAATATCATAAATCTATCTTGCACTTTAGTTTCTAATGATCAACACATAGTTGATCAGAGTGATTGGTAAACTGACAGTTGACATATATATAACCTCCCTTTTGAAAAAAATATTTCCTTAAAATTGTATATATTGCAATCAAAACATTTTCATATTATGCTCTGACTAAGGCCTAAAAAAGAAATTGTTTGTTTCCTGTAACGGTCTAAAAAAATAGGGTAGGTAGGTCAGTAAAACAAGATTTTTGCATTATTTTTTTGGTCAAAAATGTGTGTTTTATGCATGTTTTTCGTTGATTTGGAGTTGGGAGGGCGAAAAAAACTTTAGGGTAGGGATTTTTTTGAATAAAAACTTGTTAGGGTAGGGTTACAGGAAACAAACAACTTTTTTTTTAGGCCTAATCCCGCAGAATCATGCAATCAATGGCAATGGCCTTGCCCCTTTTGTCCTCAATGTCATCATTCAGTTCTGTTTATTATCTGTTTGTTGTTATTTCTAGTATCTTTCTCTATATCAAAAGTTATATTATGTTTTTCTAGCTAGGTGGTGAGTTTTAATGGGCATTTGGGTTGGTATTGATGGCCACACACAAATCACAAATGTGCTGTCAAGCTCTAACTCTTAAGCCAACTGAGCCCCTAGTTAGTCATCAAATTCATTGTTTAGTTCTAGATGCATTATCTATTTTCTCTTATTTTTGAGTAGTATATCTCACATTTGAAGATATGGTAGTGGTAGGTAGCTAGTGTTAGTATTGGTTGTGGGTCAAGGAGCTACATTGCCCACCCAGCCTGGTGTCAAGTTGTAACCCCTAAGCAATGTTTTGGCAGCTTGATCATGCACTACAACCACAACTGATCCAAATAGCTACAAACAGTCCAGCCAAAGGCCAACCAACAATGTTATAAACTAAGTGCTTTTAAATCTGATGAGTGGATGATAACAGGAGTGTACCACTTATTTCCTCTATATTTGTACCCCAGGGGACCGACATGGGCATTGTCTTAGCCAGCAGGGCATCTGGGCATCATTTGGACATCTCAGCCCTCAAAATTCACTCCCAAAACTCCCAACATATTTCGTGAGGAATTTCCTAAAACGTCAATTTCAAGAAGATAATTGTAATTTTTTAACTCATTATATAATCCCCATGGTATTGTATGAGAATAGTACATTGTGGTTTCTCTTGAAATATAGGACACCCCAAAGTTTTATAATTGTCAATATTGGGCACCCAGTTTCTAAATCCTGGCTAAGACCAGAGGTAGATGGTTTTCAAAAATCTTTGCATTCTTATGCTTTGGATGAGAATTTGCCTCAGCATTGAGAGGGATGGTGGCATAGCTGAGGGGCGCCCTCTCTGATCCCTTCCTCTAGACTAATGGCCCTAGA
>OZ012686.1:32364612-32485535 GCA_963942565.1 Maea johnstoni
ATTCCCCAGGTGAGCTTATCTCTCTAGCAGTAATAAGAACATGCACTAGACGGCTCACCTTTGACTCCCCTCCTCCCCTGAGTTCCTCAATGGGCGTGTAATGAATGAAGGCAGCGTGTGACCCTCTCCGCAAAGTGGCAGGGAAATTAGATAAATTATCTTTGTATCAAGATGTGAGTGGTGATAAAGGGATGTTCTGTTGGGTGGCCTTGTGGTTTTTTGTTTGTTTTGGTGTAGATGTGTGTTATCTGGAGGTATATGACTCATACTTGAGCTTGTTTGATTACCAACTGATTTGTTTACAGCCATGATAAACTGCACTGGCTATAAACCTAGCTGATTTTATGACCACTAACTTATCAACTTCAAAGGCGACTGGTTTCAAAGGAAAACATTACTAATGGTTGAAACTTGCAGTGCATATACTGTTATTAGTAATGTCACGATTTGCTTCGATATTGTTGCAAACCAACTCAACTCATATTAACCCATTCCTGCCTGTATTGAATCAAAATAGCTGGAATACTTCAGTGGTGTTTATGAATAAATATGTCTTTTGGTCAAATTTTGAAGTTGAAATGTTATTTAGAACTTAATCTACAACTCTACATGAAATGTTGTTCAGAGATGATAATTCATTCCCAATTAATTTTCAAAAATGTGTGATGAGCTGATGACACATTTTCAAGCTTGGATAGATTAACCTATTCATGCCTGTTGCACTCAAAACTGTTTTTGACCACATATATACTTAGCAAAATATCTTTTCAGGCCCCTGGCCTAAAATCTAAGTGTCAGACCCTGTAAACAGCCTTTTTATTTTGGTGATATCTCTCTGACATTTAAGTAATTTTCAGAAAATATTTGAGGGAGAATTGTAAATCACAAACTAACTTACAACTCCCCTTCAAATAGTTTTCCAATTTATGCTTGAAGTTATTTTTAGTTCAAATATTTTCAAATATTCCAAAGTTATTTTCAAAAGTTTGACAGGTCCAGACAACATTGGTCTTGAAAGTAGATCTCTAGGCATTGATGGGTTAATAAACATGTACTCAGATCATGCATCCACCTGTGTACTCTCGGAGTTGTTTGGAGTCTATCTCCCCACCCTACTAGGGCTGTTTAATAGCAGGGTATCGTGCCTGCATCTCCTGGTCTTATCTCTAGATGTGGTGAGAAACATTTAATTGGCAGGCAGAACCTGATAGTTGTGGGGCTTGCTGCAAAATAAATACATCAACAGAGTTTGCTTTTCTGTGTAAGTGTGTGCAGTGCTCTGCCCCAGGGCATTGTGGGATTGAGTGCCGCAGGAAGCTGGTTACTCAGCTGTGGTGGGTAGTACGGCTTCTCCTAACTTCTTGACTTAACCCTTTGTATACAGTGTGTATGTCGTAGTCTTAGCCAGCAGGACTCTGGGCATCATTTGGACACCCAAATGCTCAAAATCATCCTTCAGGACACCTAAATTTTACTGCACACAGTAAAATTAAGGTGTCCTAAAGGGTGATTTTTGAGTGATTTCTTTAAATTTCAATTTCAAGCATACAATTGCAGTTTGTCCATCTCAATACATTTCCTATGACATTAGTATGTCTTATTTCAATAAGGAAATACATATCTTTAGTTGTAATCATTTGTATATTGTATATTGTGAGTATATTGTGGCCTCCCTTAAAGAATAGGTAGTAAAAAATGAAATAAAATAATCAAAACATCTTTTTTCTACTCACCAACCTACCCTATTTTTTGCGGACCGTTACAGGAAACAAACAATTTTTTAAGAGTCTTAAGTTTCATTCATAAGTCATCATAGGTCACAAGTACTGCCTATTGCTAGTTAGGTTATTATATGGATGTTGACAGGTTGACTGTAGTACACAGGTAGATGAAGCTATGTGTAGGATCTGCCTTCAGGACTCTCAGCTGCTCTGATAGCGGCAGTAATTAATCATCTGAGATGGGGGATGACAGATCAGGCAAGTTCTGAGTCAGCTAAACCAAAGGTTGGGGCAAGGTTACTCTGTCAAACCCTCCTCACTCTCATAGCAGAACATTTACTCATGATCAAAATCGTTGTAATTATAGCGTTTTACTTATACACTGTCAAAATGTGGCAAATATTTAGCTATGGTTAGGGTACGGATCTAAAAAAAAATTGCATCAATTAATCGGAAAATCTTTCACATAATAATTTTATACATGTCGATTTTCCCTGCCACATAACTGTTATTATTGGTGCAATAAAAGCAACTTATAGGTCTATTAAAATGTGAATTTTGAAGCTAATGATTTGAGCTTATTACAGATAATCACATCTATCATGTATCCAAAATAAGATTTCATTGGATGATATGTTTTTGCAAATGTCTATTGTCAAGAAGAGTCTATTTCAGTCTGAATTAGATTTCTCGTTCCCATGCTCAACTGTTTGGCTTTTTGGAATCTTCAGAATTGAGAAACTCTATTTATCATGGCCTTGGAATAATCCTATAAGATATTTTAGCTATATCAGAGTATCGAGATAACTGTATCTCCCCTGAATTTTTTCATCCTTCTCAACTCCTCCCTGCATAATAAACTTCCCAGCTTGCTGTAGCTATAAACCTCATCCTGTGGATAAGGGTGCTAAATCTGTCACACCAGCCTGATGTAGGACCAGATTGGAGGTTACATGGCTGCATGTTAACCCTTTCCATGCTGAGGCTACTTTTACATGGGAGAAAAATGCAAAATGTTTTGAAAACCATCTAATCCCTGTCATGTTGGTTTTCATTGGTTGGCCGGGGTACTCTGTTTTCCTCCACCACATCCAACTGGCTAGTAACAAATTAGCCACATTTGGCATAAATGTGACGGAAAGCAAAATTCCAAATCCAAATCCAAATTGGTTTTCATTGAAAAGCCCTCACTGAGTACTTCCAATAAGAACCCATTTGCCATGGTTTAAGTCATTTAGCAGCTTTTTTGCATGTGTCGGCCAAATTAGCCACCAGCAGCATAAGGGTCAACTCTTGCTTAGGGCTCACACAAACCCCTTCAAAATAGTTTCATTGTGAATCATAATGAGCTTAGGAATCATCTCAATGAAAGTTATGTTGCCCTTTCTGATAAACATTAATCATAATACTTGTGAAGCCATTCTGTCCATGCTGTCTGTGTAGATCCTTTTTCTCACACCACCTAGTAACCCAAGCACAAACAGGCTAAGAGTACTTAAATGAGGATGTACAATCTTGTGGAGATGATGTGCTTATATTGACTTGCTTATGGTGCTATATGGGATATACCCCCCAACCCACCCTAAGTGCTGATGGATATGGGCTCATGCAGAGCTGTGGTCAGAAACTGCCCAGGCTATAAATAGTTAGGGCTTGCTGCAGTCAATTCCAGTTTCCATGCCTGTCTGCCTGCAGTCATTATAGGAGATGATAAGGTTCTAGATTACCCCAGGTCTTCAGCACATACAGATAACCCAACAGGAATCATTTTCCACCCTCCCACCAGGGCCTTGCCTTCATAATGGATCCACCATGGTCTGTCACCATCGATATAGGAGATGATAAGGATCTGCATTACCCTGAGTCATCAGCCCATAGATAACATGACAGGAATCATTTTCCACCCTCATACCAGGGTCTTGACTTAAGAATGGATCCACCACAGCCTGTCATCATTCGTTATGGGAGATGATAAGGATCTACATTTAGATTACCCTGAGTCAACAGCACATACAGATAATGCAACAGGAATCATTTTCCACCCTCCCACCAGGGTCTTGCCTTAAGAATGGATCTACCCTCCTACCACAGACTGTCATCATTATAGGAGATGATAAGGATCTACATTACCCTGAGTCATCAGCACACACAGATAACACAACAGGAATCGTTTTCCTCCCTCCCACCAGGGTCTTGCCTTTTGAATGGGATCTACACTACCCTGTGTCTTCAGTACATTCAAATAACACAAAGGAATCATTTCCAACCTCCCACTAGGGTCTACCTTCAAAGGTCTGCCATCAATGTAGTTGATTTTGAAGAGAGAGAGAGAGAGAGAGAGAGAGAGAGAGAGAGAGAGAGAGAGAGAGAGAGAGGGGGGGGGGGGGGGGGGAGGGAGGAGAGAGAGTCAGAGAGATTGGCAGATAGGCAGATCGAAGGCCACCCACATAGCTTAGTTCATATGCTGCACAGTTCTACATTTTTTTACTTTGTGTATCAACCTTATCTTCTAGTGTTTTTGATGTTAGATATATGGGGACAAGTGGTAGACACATGGATTTTTAATGTTTATTTTTACTGCTGCCAGCGCTACATACATATGTCTGCCATATTGGTTCGAACTTATAAGGGAGCTGGTATACGTTCGATTGAAGGTCATCAACATTTTTTAAAGATGATGCGAAATTCTAACTGAATATTTTCCTGAAATTTTGGGTTAAGTATTGAATCCAGAAATTCTTGATGAAATCTTTAGGCAAGTTGGGTCTCATTAGTTTCTGCACATTTCCTGGCCATGTGCAGTATTAACAGCACCGAGTTTGATAGAAGAGGGATCATTTTTGCATTTTAAATATGATCATAATTGCATTGTTCTACCACTTAATAGTTTCTGTGCAGTTCTGACAATGTGTGGTACAGTATAACTGGTACTTTTTACAAGCATTTAATTTTTGCTATTTTCGTGCTTACCATGATAGCGCCAAAAATAACATCCTTCAAGTATATATCCTGCTTAGTATCTTTGCTTTGCTGAGTGCTTGAATGTGTGAATTAAAGTAGCACAAATACCCTCCAGCAGGGCTATAAAGCAAAAATTTAAGCACTCCAAATTAAAGCTGTATACAGTATTCACAGTTCTCAGTTAGATTACGGAGGAAAGGTCTTACCTGATAAATCTCAATTGGGTTGCAATCTAACACCGGGGTGAGGTTTTCGCAGGTCGTAGCTCGCTGTGTGTGGCCATGGATGTCTGCTGTAATTAAGCAATGCTTGTGATGAACTTCACGGGCTGTAAGAGGGGCCTGAGTGACAGAGGCACACAGGTAAAATGGGTTTCATGGGTAATTGGGTGTCGGGTTTGGGTTCGTCAGTGGCGGCTGAGCAACAGGGGTGGCATGAAGAATGAATCACAGCAGTACTGAGCAGTAGGTCTTGGCCAGGATTTAGAAATTGGGTGCCCAAAATTGGCATTTGTAAATCTTTTGGGCATCCTATTTTACAAGGGAAATCACGATATATATCTGATTACAACCATGAACATGTATTTACTTATTGAAATAGGCATAATATTCTTCTACTTGAAAGGGATATTTTTAGTAAATGCTCACAAATTTTTTGGGGGTGTCCTGAGGGCAGATTTTTGAGGGTTTGGGTGTCCAAATGATGCCCAGATGCCCCGTTGACTAATGAGTCTGAGCACATCACCCTGTGTGACCGGAGAATGGGAGCAATATGTCATAGATAGACAGGATTGTGTGACTGGATTAGACAAAGAGTTGAATTTCAAATCATGCATCAATAAAACTTGGCTGCAAAACAATTAAAGACAGGGTATAGATGGTTTTCAAAAAATCTTTGCATCCTTACAAGTGCTTTGGATGAAAGTAGCCTTAGCATGAGAAGGATTAACATACTAATCATGGTCATCATAAATTCATATAAAATAAAGTAAAACACAGTAATGCCTAATAGCTAGGCTACTGTTAAACCAAACCAAATAAAATCATCTTTTATTATGGGCTTAGAGACCTAATGGTTAAAACCCTGCTGGAATACTTCTACTACTTGCATTGTGTTCAGTACCACTTAGCCAGCCCTGTGGGTTATGTGACAGTTAAGTGCAGGTATTCCCCTGATAACCGTGGGCTACTGGTGAAATCTCCATCAGGCCCGTCTATCCACACTTTTACTATGCCTTTAATGTAAGGCGCTTGCTTGCAGGATGTTCTCTATTAGAACGTGAGGCTGGGCATTGTCAAGGCAGGTTCATAGATATTCAGTACAGGCATTATTGATTTCTTATGATCTGGTATATTGAATTATAAGCCCTTGCATCAACAACAGTGAACTGGTAGGAAATATACCTAAATTGTACTAAGTGTTTATGTATAGGTAGATTAATTAACCCTTATGCTGCTGGTGGCTACTCTGCCAATACAAAATGATGCAAAAAAAACTAAAAAATGATTTAAACTCTGACACATGGGTCCTGATCTGAGAGTACTCTGCAAGAGCTTCCCAATGAATACCAACAAAACTGGGTTTAGATGGTTTTCAAAAATCTTTGCCTCCTTGTGCTTTAGATGAAAGTAGCCTCTGTATTGGAAGCGTTAAGGGCAAACAGGTAAAGGAATATGCGTGTATAAGTCAAGATTATTTTTGGAATAACTATTTGTCCAAAACATCTTTAAGAAAATGATTAAAAAGAATGTTCATCTGAAAAATAAATGTAAATGTAAGAAATGTAAATGTATAAAATGTAAATGTAATTTTTATTTTAAGTTGGTATATTAATTACAAGAAACACAAGCTACCAAGGCTCTCAACTAACAAGCCTTCTTCAAATATTTCATGAATTTTATGCTTTATATCTTAATTTCAAAACTTTGATAATTGAACAGCTTCAACCAGTCTCTAGTTTGTCAAATTAATTTGACATACTTCAAACATGTCAAGTGGTACAACATATGTGAGGAAACTGCAATGGAAAGTGAAGAGCAGCAATTATTCTGAACAACTATTCTAGAGAAATGTAAAGAGTAAATTCTCTCTGTGCAGAGCTGGCAAATGCCATTTGGGCGTAAAAGGCTATGTATTAGTGCTGCCTTAGAAAGGAGAAAAGGTGAGACAGCCATTGGCTATATACGAGAATACTCAATAGGTTGATATATAGCAAGGCTGTCTGAGAGTATTAAGAGTCCTATAAATTCATGAGTCTATATTTATACAATAATCATAAACATTGAGTTGTGCAGGGGCCAAACTGTATTCACAATTGCCAGCCCAATATGTATGCATGATCAATGGCTATGTTCCATCTAGGGCCTTGGCTGGGATCTTGAAATTGGTCATTCAAAATGGATGAGCATTTGTTATATTTAGGTGCTATTCTTTTAGGTAGACTGTATGATATTCTGATCACAATCATATTCAAATGTGTATATAGTGAAGCATAGTCTTAGCCAGCTGGGTGTGCCCAGGGGCTTTATTTGGACAGCTAAACCTATAAAATAAAATATTTTGTGAGGAATTTCTTTAAATTTCAGTATTATGGCATAACTAAAAACATTTACCTCAATACAATTCCCCATAACATTGTATACAGAAATGATGCCTAATTTCAATGAGTAAATACATGTTTCTGGTTGTATTTTGTGGTCTCCCTCAAAAAAAAAAGGACGGCCAAAAATATCATATACACTTCAGTCCTGTTCCATGGTTAGGTGTCAATATGCTCACAACACAATTCATACCGGTATGCAGGGTCTTAGCAAGGATTTTAAAAAGAGTTATAAAATGTGTGTCCGAAACAGCGGTCAAATATTTTTTCTGACTATCCAGATTTAGCCACTCAGCTTCTTCAAATTCTTATACCAACTACTTTTGATAGCCTATTAAGTTGGAAAGGGCAGTTTATGCTTCTGCAATGTCTTAGAAGATGGTTTGTTAGGAAAAGATAATTATATGGTATTTGGTCAAAAAAAGTACAAATTGAAAATTTTCCATAGCAATTTTTTTGTTAGCCCAAAACCTAACCAGCTGAACCATTAATACCTCAGACAATGCAAAGGCACTGAAAGAAAAAAAATGTCTTTTATTAACACGACTGAGCCTCCCTTTAAAAAGATGTTATCTTGTGATTGGGACAAACATGGAAGGAAGGAAGCTGGGATATTCCTTGACGTTTCTATTTATTTTGTAGTTTTCCATTAGT
Organism: Maea johnstoni; assembly: GCA_963942565.1. Classification (NCBI taxonomy): domain Eukaryota; kingdom Metazoa; phylum Annelida; class Polychaeta; order Spionida; family Magelonidae; genus Maea; species Maea johnstoni. Next base: position 32,372,548 of record OZ012686.1, read on the forward strand.
CAGATGATGAGAGTGCTCTTTGAAGCTGCAGCCTGGAGTATGTACACAAAGGAGCCACGGCGCACCTCTCATGTTTGTCTGTATAGCATCCCGGGTCCTGTGCCCCGCCATCAGGCATATTGCAGGCTGATCAAAGACCAACAAACTGTTTGATTTTCTTGCAGGGAATGCAATATTCCTGTGCTAGTGTGAGCAACAGATATCACACACACACTGCCTGTGTGATATTCATTATTGATGTACCCGGCACCTACTGTGCAGCACAGCATAATAAGCATAATAGCAGTGGCTCCTCTCAGGGGATGATTCACACCAGTACTCAGGGAGCTAGAATTTTAGACTCCAGGCTTTGTTAAGTATGTAGGTAGGGTTTTTTGTTGCTGAAAATCATTTGTGGTCCGTGATTTTTAAGGGTAGAGGCTCAGATGGCCATCATATAAAGGCTTTACAGTTACCTATAATGCTACCCTAATACCCAGGCTTCACTTTTGCATCCATATTGACAAATGAAAAACCAACAGTCTTCTTAGTAATATTTTAAAAAAACACTATTTATGAATTATTTCTGGGCTCTAAGATACTTCTTTGAGTCCTAAATTTTTCAGATTTTCCCTATTTTTTTGCATCAGGCAGTATTTTCCTATATCAAGTATGAATCCTGAATTACAAAATGTTCACACCGCCAAGTATTGATCTATTGCAGACTGGGAATTTATTTCCACATATCTGTATTGGTGTTGCCTTGTTTCTCTAATATTCAATAATAACGATGTACTCATAGTGATTACATACCAGTTTTTTCCATACTCAGATTCCAAACTGTAAACCATGATAAGAAAGGAATCTATTCAATTAGTGATGAGCAAGATGATCTTGTTTTGTATCTTTTTGTTCATTGACTGCACACAAATGTGCAAAAATAGCATACAGAAAGATACAGGGGATGTCATAATATAGCAAGAAAATAAATAATTGAACAACAAGCACATAGTGTGTACCCACTCCCATAGGCACCAGTCATAACAGAATTAGAACATATACACTTATTTGTCCAACGGGACACACTTACTACTATTTTGTATGAATCGAGACCTATCAAGTTCCATAAGGGGATAGCAATCTGTTACCACTGTAGCCTTAATTATTATCATTCATTTTCACCGTGGTTTTCCTAGATTAAAGGAGAGCTTGACATGTCAAATGGAGATGCATCTTGGATGTAAATCCACTGAAATCATATCATTTTCCCCTGATAGCCAGATCCAAATCACGATCGCAATATGATATCAGGATGGGTATTAAATTGTGATTTCTCTGGGGGCCTTTTATGGCTGACCTGGCTGCATGCAATAGTGCAATAGTGGAAAGGTACAAACACTATCAATTACTTCATTTGATGGCCTATCGCAATGATCTAGCAAGCTCGACAACTATTTATTTCCTGTACTCCATAAAATATCTCAGAGTCCTCTCAGGCTCAGAATGAGTTATTAGGGAGTGTTTTTCATTGAGCGAAAGTCAACTGCTCGTAAGGTTTCTATTCATACCTCAATCAGTTCATTTATTTTCCTCTTCCTACCGGTTATGTAGCAAGTGCAATAACTATTTATTTCCTGATTCTTACTCCATAAAACGTCTCAGAGTCCTCTCAGGCTCAGAATGAGTTATTAGGGAGTGTTTTTCATTGAGCGAAAGTCAACTGCTTGTAAGGTTTCTATTCATTCCTCAATCAGTTCATTTATTTTCCTCTCCCTACTTGTTATCTAGCAAACGCGACAACTATTTGTTTCCTGATTCTTACTCCATAAAATACCTCAGAGTCCTCTCCTCAGAATGAGTCTTTCGGAGTGTTTTTCATAGAGTGAATTTGACTGCTTGTAAGGTTTCTATTCATACCTCAATCAGTTCATTTATTTTCCTCTCCCTACTTGTTATCTAGCAAACGCGACAACTATTTGTTTCCTGATTCTTACTCCATAAAACACCTCCGAGTCCCCTCCTCAGAATGAGTCTTTCGGAGTGTTTTTCATAGAGTGAATTTGACTGCTCGTTTGACTCCTACTGGTTATCTAGCACACGCGACAACTATTTATTTCCTGATTCTTACTCCATAAAACACCTCCCAGTCCCCTCCTCAGAATGAGTTATTTCGGAGTGTTTTTTACAGAGTGGAGTTGACTGCTCGTAAGGTTTCTACTCATACCTCAATCTGTTCATTTATTTTCCTCTTCCTACTGGGCCGGCTGGTGATATTTTTCTGGCAGTTTGCCAACTCTTGCGGCTCGGGCCTGTCAACATGGATGGACTGTTGGTGATTATTTTGTAAGGAATATCTGACACGGGAGAGCGAGGTTATCGTAAGGCAACATCGCCCATGTCACTTTCTGTACAGCTGATCTGGGTATTTGTGGTCAGGCAGTACTCTGCCATAGTAATTTACAGGTATCAGGGCTCCTAAACAGTATTTCCCTGCATTTTGGCATGCCCTCAGCAGGTAAATTCTCCAGAAGACATGTAAATAACTTAAGAGTGAAAAAAGGTTCATTCCCCAACTAGAGGTGTCATTCGGCACTAATAAACACTTCTAGGGCGCAGAAAAAATATGAATTAGATAAGCTTTATTATGATTTACTCTGAATGTATAAGTTATCTATCTAATTATATTAGGGATTGCATTTGAACTTTTCTATTGTCTCGGTTGCACCTGAGAGAAAGAAGACATTGTATATAATAAGTTCAGGTTTACAGAAGTAGAAAGGCAATCGTGGTATTGATACAGGATCTTCTGAGCATGAACAGGTTCATAAGTAGAAAGGCAATCTTGGTATTGATACAGGATCTTCTGAGCATGACAGGTTCAGAAGTAGAAAGGCAATCTTGGTATTGATACAGGATCTTCTGAGCATGGACAGGTTCAGAAGTAGAAAGGCAATCGTGGTATTGATACAGGATCTTCTGAGCATGAACAGGTTCAGAAGTAGAAAGGCAATCGTGGTATTGATACAGGATCTTCTGAGCATGAACAGGTTCAGAAGTAGAAAGGCAATCTTGGTATTGATACAGGATCTTCTAAGCATGAACAGGTTCAGAAGTAGAAAGGCAATCGTGGTATTGATACAGGATCTTCTGAGCATGAACAGGTTCAGAAGTAGAAAGGCAATCTTGGTATTGATACAGGATCTTCTGAGCATGAACAGGTTCAGAAGTAGAAAGGCAATCTTGGTACTGATACAGGATCATCTGAGCATGGACAGGTTCAGAAGTAGAAAGGCAATCTTGGTATTGATACAGGATCTTCTGAGCATGAACAGGTTCAGAAGTAGAAAGGCAATCGTGGTATTGATACAGGATCTTCTGAGCATGAACAGGTTCAGAAGTAGAAAGGCAATCTTGGTATTGATACAGGATCTTCTGAGCATGAACAGGTTCAGAAGTAGAAAGGCAATCTTGGTACTGATACAGGATCATCTGAGCATGGACAGGTTCAGAAGTAGAAAGGCAATCTTGGTATTGATACAGGATCTTCTGAGCATGAACAGGTTCAGAAGTAGAAAGGCAATCGTGGTATTGATACAGGATCTTCTGAGCATGAACAGGTTCAGAAGTAGAAAGGCAATCTTGGTATTGATACAGGATCTTCTGAGCATGACAGGTTCAGAAGTAGAAAGGCAATCTTGGTATTGATACAGGATCTTCTGAGCATGACAGGTTCAGAAGTAGAAAGGCAATCTTGGTATTGATACAGGATCTTCTGAGCATGGACAGGTTCAGAAGTAGAAAGGCAATCTTGGTATTGATACAGGATCTTCTGAGCATGGACAGGTTCAGAAGTAGAAAGGCAATCTTGGTATTGATACAGGATCTTCTGAGCATGACAGGTTCAGAAGTAGAAAGGCAATCGTGGTATTGATACAGGATCTTCTGAGCATGGACAGGTTCAGAAGTAGAAAGGCAATCGTGGTATTGATACAGGATCTTCTGAGCATGACAGGTTCAGAAGTAGAAAGGCAATCGTGGTATTGATACAGGATCTTCTGAGCATGACAGGTTCAGAAGTAGAAAGGCAATCGTGGTATTGATACAGGATCTTCTGAGCATGACAGGTTCAGAAGTAGAAAGGCAATCTTGGTATTGATACAGGATCTTCTGAGCATGGACAGGTTCAGAAGTAGAAAGGCAATCTTGGTATTGATACAGGATCTTCTGAGCATGAACAGGTTCAGAAGTAGAAAGGCAATCTTGGTATTGATACAGGATCTTCTGAGCATGGACAGGTTTAGAAGTAGAAAGGCAATCTTGGTACTGATACAGGATCATCTGAGCATGGACAGGTTCAGAAGTAGAAAGGCAATCTTGGTATTGATATAGGATCTTCTGAGCATGGACAGGTTCAGAAGTAGAAAGGCAATCTTGGTATTGATACAGGATCTTCTGAGCATGGACAGGTTCAGAAGTAGAAAGGCAATCTTGGTATTGATACAGGATCTTCTGAGCATGACAGGTTCAGAAGTAGAAAGGCAATCTTGGTATTGATACAGGATCTTCTGAGCATGACAGGTTCAGAAGTAGAAAGGCAATCTTGGTACTGATACAGGATCATCTGAGCATGGACAGGTTCAGAAGTAGAAAGGCAATCTTGGTATTGATACAGGATCTTCTGAGCATGAACAGGTTCATAAGTAGAAAGGCAATCTTGGTATTGATACAGGATCTTCTGAGCATGACAGGTTCAGAAGTAGAAAGGCAATCTTGGTATTGATACAGGATCTTCTGAGCATGGACAGGTTCAGAAGTAGAAAGGCAATCGTGGTATTGATACAGGATCTTCTGAGCATGAACAGGTTCAGAAGTAGAAAGGCAATCTTAGTATTGATACAATATCTTCTGAGCATGAACAGGTTCAGAAGTAGAAAGGCAGTCGTGGTATTGATACAGGATCTTCTGAGCATGAACAGGTTCAGAAGTAGAAAGGCAATCTTGGTACTATTGATACAGGATCTGCATTTTTTCACGAGTCTTGCTTGTTGATCTACCAGTGCCTAGTTAAGACTGAGCTGTAATTGGATGAGGCTGCTATGAGGCTGCCCCCTCTGAAAAAACAAATATATTTAGCTACTCTTGTGCTATCACCAACCCCCCCCCCCCCCCCCCCCCCCCTCAGAGAGAGAACTTGTTAGGATTTAGCAGCATCATTCTCTCTTTAATCCTTATGCTGCTGGTGGCTAATTTGGCCAATACTAAATGATACAAATAAAACCTTTAAAATGACTGAAACCCTGGCACATGGGTCCTCATCTGAGGGTTTTCAGCGAGAGCTTTCCAATGAATACCAAGATGACATAGTTTAGATGTTTTTCAAAAATCGTGGGATTCGTGGCATCCTTGTACTTTGGGTACAAAGTATCCTCAGCATTGAAAGGGTTAAATTAAACCCATTCATGTCTATAGCTCCTACTCTCAGGCCTTATTTTTTAGGGATAGTTTTCTTATGAATGCATCTTTTGAAAAACTTTTTAAGAATTAAAAATTTGTTCAGCAGAACCCAATCAGCAAGAACATCATTTATTGTCTATGAAACACACAATTTTTTTATGTAATTTAAAAGCTATCCACGTCCAAAAGGATGCTTTTAAACAGAAACCTTATGTAAGCAGGGATAAGTCAATAAGTAAACTTCTATTTGAGGTGGTGGTGGAGACCACGTATAAATGACGTAAATATATGCCATTGGCTTTGCTATGAATTTATTTTGAAACTTGAATGGTTTCTCATACCCTCTTCATCTACTTCAAACATTAGAGGTCCTGCACCCAGTACAATGTTATTTTGCACTAAGGGCCCTTTTGATAGTTTTTGGAGGAGACGGTGTTAATTGGCAATAGATTGCATCATGAATAACTTAGTTCGTACAGCTTTAAAAGTATATCTCTTCACAATATTTAAGTCTCATAATTTCCTTAAAGTAATTAGAATTAATTCTCTTGCTGCAAAGACTAGTTTCATCCAACCTTATTTTTGGGTCTAATTTTACTTCACTTTTAGTACCTGCACTATATATTAGCATTGAACATTCTTTCCTAGTCATATTTGTTCTATGGCAAAGAATTGACCTAATACTTCAGAAAACGGTTCAAGGTTTGTGATGGTTTTGTCAGTAGTCATAATAAAGAAGTCATTTTGACTCGAACTCCCAAACTTTTCAATTGTAGTTCCTTTTAATAAGTTCAGCCCTCAATCTCTTTCATTCTTGCACTTGCATTTGGTGTTATATTTCACTCACCAGATATGGGGATCATAAAAAATTCCATATCAACAATTCCTGCGAAAGCGTGCCAATTTCCACTCCTAATATCCTGGTGCAAGCACATCTCCTCTACTTGACAACAGCATGGATAACATTCCTCACTTGACAAAATCACACTTCGCATTTACTGCTGATATTTCTGGCTTGCAGACAAGCTGCCATAAGGGTGAATCAGACTTCTATTTGGCCTGAAAAAAATTGTTTGTTTCCTGTAACCCTACCCTAACAAGTCTTTATTCAAAAAAATTCTTACCCTAAGGTTTTTTCTGCCCTCCCAACTCCCAATCAACGTAAAACATGCATAAAACACACATTTTGAACAAAAAGTAATCCCCCCAAAAATCGTTTACCCACCTACCTACCCTATGTTTTTTCAGACCATTACAGGAAACAAACAATTTCTTTCTCCAGGCCTTTGAGGTGGTGGAGACGGAGTTGAACTTAACCCACTCAGGCTCAAAGAGACAAATTTATGGCATAAATGCTCTCTTTATAATGAAATTAAAGAGAAAATATTACTTTAAAAATTGTTTGTTGAATTTCAGGACGGAATATGAAAAAAGACATACTTTGAAGAAGGTATTTTTATCCATTCAGGCTCAGGGAGACAAATGGTATAAATGACCCCTTTATAATGAAATGAAAGAGAAAACATTTCCAATTTTTTTTTTAATTGAATTTTCAGGAATGGATGGAATTAATTCATAAAGATAGCCGTTGAAATCAGTGATTTTAAAGGTATTCACCTATGTATGGCTGCTATGGCAGCAAGAGGGTGGTGCCAGCAGGAAGGGGTTACCTGAAGTGTTGTGCTGGTAAATGGGTTTGACCTTTACCATGATGTAGCTCCCAGGGTTGGTCTGTGGACCTCCTCACAGTGGCTGGAATTCCTTGCTCTATTCTGAGACCAACGACGCTGGGACGCACGGACAGACGAGAGGCGGCCTGCCAGAGAAAGCTAGTTGCCTGCGCCCTCCAGGAGCAGAGGGGAAAGAGATACTAGGTGCAGAACAGCGGGGGAAATTAGGCTGAGATTGGATTGCTCTTGGTTTCTAATCACAGACTGTTTGTTATTTTAGGCCAGTTAAGGTTACTGTCTCTTTCTCTCTCGGCCTTATCACTGTTGACTCACTCAGTCACTCACTACACGGACCACAGGCTTTAACACTCGAATGCTCAGAGGCTCTCAAATGACTTATTTAATTTAGAATATATCTTTATAACTACTATTTAGATGAAATCTTTTTACTCGCCCTGAAATTAAGTCTTTTTATATATTTCAAACTTTATTCCAAAATGGGAAGTAAAGTTGAATATATGAGATCTCCTTATAACTCTTGGCGGTAATGGGTTAAAATAAAAAACCTGCCTTGAGGGAGAATTTTTTTTTCAGGTTATTCGATAGGCCCAGAATCAGTGAACCAAAGCTTTGTTTTTCAGAGCCGTAAACTATAAGTTCTGCAATGAAAATAAGTTATATAGAGGATTCTGTTACTCATTTAGCTGTGCTGAGTAAAAAGAATGTGTCAACTTGCTAAAAATACAATGTGGATCTACATGTAGTTTATACACAGTATCAAAAGGGAGAAAAAACTGACATAATACAAAAAATGAAATGTGCTTTTGTTTTATATGCCAATTAGGAAAAATGTCCCAAATGGTTTTGAAATGGCTAAATTGTTTTGGTATGCAATCTCTGTAATTGAATTATGTTTTCCTTATTATCTAACAGTTTTTTGCTTGTTTTTCATTATCTTGAACAATGTACCTTATGTCAACAATGAAAATTTTTTAGATTGCTATTAGATGATTTATTGTAACAAAGAATCCAATATAGAGCATCAGTAATTATTGCATGGTTAGTGGTTACCCTGCTAACTGAGTCCTAGCCTAGCTGCTAAGCTTAACTGTGCCTGCACCGATACTTCAATTAAGGCTTGTGGCCTACTGTCAGCCATTTAGTTCACACAATTGCCACTGTAGGGGGTTGCAATGGTAGTGAACATATTTCCAACTACCCTCCTAGTATACTGCAGTGCCATCTATCCACAAGGGATGATATTTGAATATGACCTGGGAGGATGCAGGCGATCTGTGTCCCTGCTCATAGGTTTCACCATTAAGTCTGCTCTAAGGGCTTTGCTAATATGGAGCTTGCAGAAGATCTGGCTAAAAGATTTGGCATTGCCATTAATCAAGCACTAGTTTTCTAGTGTTTCAAACCTATTTTATCTATATTGTACAATTACATACAGGCATACTTTTGTAGTATTTATAGAAAATCTATAATAGAATATTTCTGCCCCCCATCCTTTCAACATCTTAGACCCCCAGTTTGCCTGACTGACTTGAAAAGATATTTACAGTCCACCCCTGTGCATAGACGTCTTGAAAAGTGTAGTCTGGGTCCTTGATAAGTATGGAATTAACTTACTCATGAAGTATTGATACTCTTTACCCTTCCCATGCAGATGTGACTTTTGTCCAAAGCACAAGAATGCAAACCATCTAAACCCGGTCATGTTGGTATTCATTGAATAGCATTTGCTGAGGACTATCAGATGAATACCCATATGCCAGGGTTTCAGTAGTTATTCTGTTTTTGTTTTTTTGCATGGTTTTGTATTGGCCAAATTATTTAGCCACTAGCAGCATGATGGTTAATATTTGATGGGGAGTTTCTGGTTTGGGTCTGATATTATCTCGAAATTTTGCTGAAATATGCTTTTATGAGGTAGATATCCCCAAAATAGTGTGATATTTTATTAGGCTCAGCTGGCATTAACTGGTTAGTCACGGCGCTGTAATAAATACCATTCAAGGCAGAGCTGTGATTTCCCTATAAATAAAGTGATTATTTACTCCATGGGTATAAACAAGCTCTTAAGCATGATAAATGACTTGGATCACACTGCACAGGGAAGGTTTTGGGCTCGTAGCTTATACAGCCACAGCCTTGCCATTTGGATTGAAATGGTGTCCGTGTGTACAGGCCTGCTAGGGGAGGACGGTCGTGTGAGCACTTTGGTGAATACAAGACTATAAACTGAATACCATTACCTTAATTTGTAGTGGTGAATAACCCAGAAAATACAGGTTGTACTCCAGAAATTGTCAGGGTTTTGTAGAATTTTTTCTGCTGCCATCCAGGGTTGTAGATAGAGGGGTTCCCAGTGCGTAGTCAATTTTCTTTATGCATTGATTATTTGCAGCCCTAATGATGTATAGGCTGCAGCCCTACTATGGGAAACCTATAGTTTAATACTAGCCTGGATACTAGACTTGACTGTTTTTACTGTAAATATTATGAATCAATGGCACACACCTGCATAAGTGCATGTGGCCTACTGTTGGTTATTTAGTATTATTATACCTAGCGTGAAGATTGCAAGCCGTGATCAAGGCTAATTGAGGTTCACCATTCCACCATTCCATCCTTGGCACTGGGATGTCATATTTGTATATTGTCACACAAGGGGGTTGTACATGCAGTAGAAATCATGACAATCTGAATATGGCCAGAGTGGAGGGCTTAAGTTTGATACCTGATGTGGGTTTCAAACTCCCTCAGCATACTGGTATTTTGCCTTTAAAGTGCTGTGGAGGTTTGTTACGTACAGAATTGAAAATGGTTCAACAAATGAGCAAACCTACTGGGTAATAAATGTAAAAGGTGGTGAGGACATTGTTGCAATTAAATGAAACTAATTAGACTTTAAATTAATGAATGTACAGGGTGTTGTAAATGGAGATTGCTCTATGCATGTTACTTAAACATTAACAGGTATTGCAGTAGTTAACACCTATTCTTTATCAATTGATTATCAGTCACCTGTTTCAACTGGTGGTCAGTTTTGAAATTTAAAAGCATGAGTTCTCACAATCTGTACTTCACTGACAATGCATATATCATCCTCAGTTTCTCTGCAGCAACACAATTTAATCACCTCACATGTCATCATGTTGCTATGATAATAGGATTGGACATCATTCTGGCTAATTGCTTATAATATTTCCTGCTATTCTCTAGATTACGGCAGATGGCATTCTGAGCACTACACAGCATTATGAAGAGGGTTTTATTGCTGTAGAGAGAGAGAGGGGCATTCATTGTGTATTACTTCCAGGCCATTACCTGCCCCACTTGCCCTGATTAACCCAGCCCACCAGGGAAATACACTCACTCAATACCACTCGCCCATTGTTCTGCCTCATAAGCAAAATGGAAAGTCTGTGTCAGAGGCCTCGGGCACCATTATAATGGGGAACCTGAAGTGCTTATGGAATAACCAGCAAAGCTCTGTGTTAATCTGAGGTAATAACCAAGAAAATATCAAGACCTTTTGTTTGCTGAACCAGCAAGGCTCTGTGTTAATTTGGGGTAATAACCAAGAATATATTGTATCAAGACATCTGTCTCAAACCAAGTGCATCTTATGTTATTTTTGATAATTACTGGAGAACAATGAGTGCTTACCGAATAAATAGCCAGTAAGACTCATTGTTAATTTGAGGTAATGACCAAGAAAATATCAAGACCTTTTGTAGGCTTGAACCGAGTGCATCTTATGTAATGTTTTGATAATCACTGCACATCGTTAATATAATGTTTATGTTTATTAAATAGTAAAGAAAAAATGACCAATAAGTCACACCCTACTTACCATCAGGTGTTAATACCTGTGTGTTATACAGTATAGACAAGATAGTGTTCTGATACTCCTACTACAAATTTAAACTACCTTCATCCACATCCATTATAATAATATTAATGAAAACCCTTGGGCCCTGAATGTGTATACTAGTTATTTCCTTGATGACAGGTGTCCAGAAAAGGCCATATCTCTCAATATCATCAAAGTTTAATGTAGGCCTATGGTTATTCTCCAGGTGATTTATATTTCATACGGAGGCTTTTAGAGGGCCTGCAATATTAAGCCATTCATTGACAGCAACTGAGCCCGCGTGTGCTAAAAATGCCATTATATTAATGAGCTCCCCCCCTTCCTTGTGACCTATGACCTTTGGCCTTTGGTACCTGGGCTCACCTGGCCTGAAAGCAGGACCTGCTCTTCATAGTTTGTGTGAGGACCCTCTGGGGCTACCTTAATTTATTGTAAATTAAGACCACCCAATGAATTTGGGCTACTATAATTATTTTGCAAAATAATTATTGGGAAATATAGACCATCCTTGATCTTTCACTGGTAGCTCTTTCACAAAGTATGGATAACTGTTGCTTTGTCAGTATTTTCCTAAAACCTGGGCTACTCTCAACCCATAAACATTACAATTATCAAAAAGTGTCCCAAATAACTGAGAATTTATGGTACCAGCCATTTAACCCATAAGATCTCTCCTAGGGTTTAGAGGTGCCTGATATTTTGCTCTCTAAAACCTGAAAATAAATCAATTCTTGAATATGATAAGATGTTGAGGTAAATGCTGAATCTATCATTGGCTCTGATATCCATATTTTTCAGGTAAACCACACTAGAACCTAATTATCAATTGTTCTTTAATATTTCAGTTTGTTGAAAAAGACATATATCTGCAATATTTAGCCAATCACCATTTATTCATCTGGCTAATTATATTATATTCATTACCAACAGTTACCAAGAGGCCATTGTAGCCCTTTATGGTTGCATGTTGGCCATGTTTAATTATAAATAGGCAGAGGAACCTATTAATCAATCTAAGAATAAATCAATCAATAATGTGATATATCAGACAAACACTTTGTCAAATCACCATGTGATCAATTAGTCTTTTCTGTTATAACGGTCACAGTGTGCATTATTGTGACAAAACAGCACTAATTGATCTATTTCTGTCTGTTACCTTTGGTCTAATATTGTGCCCAATGATAAATGGTGACGCTTGGGCTGGTCCAGCACCAGCTTATTGAGTTACACGATGATCTAGTACCTCCTTAATCAGCCAGCCTCGACATGGATAAGTCCTGCTTCTGGTGTTGGAGTTAGTCCATGTGCACATTGAACCCCCGATCCTTCATCTGTATAAAAACAAGGAACTAGCCCCTGCTGGACTCCAAGGGGTGCTGGTGTCAGTTTAAGTTGTCACTTACAAAAAGAAGTTCAGTATTTTTTTTATTCTTCAATTTATAGCAAAAAGTTTTCAATTTTAGCAAATCACATTTGAAAATATATCTTGTTCTTGTATTCAACATTTGCAAAATTGCCAATGTTACAACATAGTGTTGCATCGATTATAGGAAACATTTATCCCTCTTTCTAGATTTTGGAGTACGTCACCAGTTATGCACTCCAATAGAATATGAGTAAAAAAGTTGTGTTCCAATTACCCGAAAGGGTATTTTTCCTCTTTTCCTCTTAGTATGCACAGAAGAACATCAGGAGACCCCACACTTTTGACCCTTTATTGTTAAACCAAAAAATAATGTTGACCTTGAAATATTAATATCAAATAATCTAGTTTGTTGATTGCTGGCACAATAACTTAGTGTAAAGTTGACCTTGAGATATTCACCTTGGCCTAGTTTGTTGCTTACATGCACAAATATTTTTTGTAGTTGACGTAGTGGAAAGTTGACCTTGAGATATTCACCTTGACCTAGTTTGTTGCTTACATGCACACATTTTTTTGTAGTTGACCTTGACCCGGTCATCAAAATCAATTTTTGAATGACCAGTATATTTGGATTGCCGCAGGGTTACTTTCCTATTCACAGTTTTAAAAGATGCCCATTAAAGACTGGTTGAGGTGACCCTGTGTTTACCCATAGAAATCTTTGCAATCTATCAGGACTAAATATTGACAGGTAAAATCCCAACACGAGATTAGAACTGCTGTGGTGAGATTGAAGTGGGAGGTTAAATAGAATCGATTGCGTCTGCAATGAGGCGCTTAATTCAGCTAGCTGGGAGACTGACAGCTGTAGGCAGCATTGAGCTGTTGGGCAGGCCAGGGCAGCAATATTGTGGCTATAGGGGCATGCTGATTTCTTTCTGCAAAATTACACTGCTATTCAAATATTCAAGCCTGCAAGACAATGCAAATCTGGCTGCTTGCAAAGAAAAGTGGCAGGGGGTTAGGGGGCATATATGATATTCATGGTCTTAACCAGGTTGGTGAAAATGCATGTCTCACAACAGCAGTCACAAAATTTCTCCCTGATTTAGCTACTCAGCTAGATGTCAAATCCTTATACCACCTATATTTGATGGCCTATATCTACACTTCAGCCATTACCTCAGAAGATGGTTTATTAGTTCCTTATGGTACTCCAAGGTATGTTTCAGAGAGAGGGGTTGGGTTGAAGCATTGTATCACCAGTGAGTGATGTCCAGATGCATCAGCAAATCACAAATCCAATTTAATTGGGCGATTGGAGTTTTATTTTGAGACATTTTCCAATGACACAGGTCTGATGAAATAGAAACTTGTTTTAGGTCACAAGGTTCATTTTGATGATTTTATTATTTTTCAGCTGCCAATTTACTGTTTAGTAAACACATTATCTATATCATTTTCCACACCTGCATAGGTAAGAAACACATGGTTTAAACTTTTTTCATACAGAAAATGAAATATTGGATGTCTGCATTTTGTACCTGAGGACCCCTATATCTTAATATACCACTGGCATTATCCAGATAATTGCAACACTTAAATGCAATCACCTGTCATAAAATCTGACCCTAAACCAATTGGCTGCAAGGGGTATATTTCCCCTGATTTATGACTAGTTTGTGCATAATGACGCATCATGCTGCTAACCTAGCATGATCAAATGCTGGAAAACAATGGATTACAAAAACAAGTAAAAAATCACATATTTCTTCTTGAAAACAACAAAGGCATTCTACCTTTTGTAGGATGCTTGATAACTCTTATGTGCTTTCTATGTAATCGATACTTCCAACTTTCCCAAAATGTCCTTGTTGAATCTTTGTTTTTTTTGGTACAAATCGGCACTCATAATGGCTTATTTTTCGCATGGTAATGAGGCAGAGCTGACCCAGCCAGCGGTGCGGTCTCCAGTCCTCACAGCCAAACACTAGGTCAGGGGGCTTCCTGTAATCTAGCACTATTGCCTGGTTGAGAGGTAATAAAGTTGTCTGGATCTGCTTAGCTAACAGGAAACAAAGCATGAGTTATTGCAGAAGGGAGTCAGATTAAAGCCACTTTTCTACTCTCTAAACATGTGAAACTGAACTCTGACGTACATTCTTGCCTGGGCGTAATATACCACAGCTTAGAGACGTACCACTGGCCATCTGCTGCTGGTGGAATTGATGTCAGTTACTAAACACATGTTTCCAGCTTTCCCTTTAAATTATTTCCCTTCTTCAACATGTCTTTGTCTACAATCTATGTGAATCTAGCAGAACTGGTTGGCCATATTTTGAAGAAATGCAGATCTCCAAGAAAGCACACAGGTCCTGTTTAATGGGAAGATTTGAAGCCATAATATAGTATCTGAAATTTGATTGAGATGCATGTACATGGTCTGAATCCTTAGTATATATAAACAAGAGTGAGAGGGTGCACTTGGTCAGACAACTTACGATTTTATTTTAGCTGATCAAATAGAGCTATATCTGAAAATTATTGTGAAACCCAACTGGAGCAATGATTTTAGTCAAAATTGTTTTCCTCTCAAAATTAATTTGTAATCAAGGTTTTTCCAATTGTGCCCAATTCTCTATATGCTGCAGATGTGAACTGGTATGGTTGATCTATTACCTCAAAAAGTGAAGGTTAATCTGACATAGCTATCTATTATTGGATGAAAGCTAGGTAATGGATTCATGCTAGGAAATATTTCAATGATGAGTCACTATTAAGCCTATCTTTGTTGTTAATTATCACTCTTGCCCATCAGCTCCTGTTGAACCTGCAGATGCTTTACCTGTGAACAGCAGTGAAGATCAGAAATCCTCCCGGTCATCAAACTCTACTGGGGGATAATCTGAGCTGTAAAGCAGGGATTTCTCCTGCCTCCTCCACACAGCTCCTCCTGAAGGCTGTTTGTGCAATAATTAAGTGGTCTGATTGATGGTTTAATGGTGTGCCTGAAGGCGGAGTGCTCTGGAAGTGATGGTGGGATGAAGGAGTGCTCACATGAGGAGGAGGAGGGGCAGGAGGAGTGGGAAGGGGGGGGGGGAGAAGAAGGAAGAGGACGGCTGGATTAAGAGAAGGAGGAGTGGGAGGAGGAAGAGGAGGGAAAGAGGGGGAGGAAGAGGAGGGAAAGAGGGGGAGGAAGAGGAGGGAAAGAGGGGGAGGAGGAAGAGAAGGAGTAGTGGGAGTGGGAGGAGGAAGAGGAGGGAAAGAAGGGGAGGAAGAGGAGAGGAAAGAGGGGGAGGAGGAAGAGAAAAAGGAGAAGGGGGAGGGGGAAGAGGGGGATGGTGAGAAGGAGGAGGGGGCTGAGGAGGAGATGGGGTAATAGGAGGAAGCAGAGGAGGATGAGCCGGAGAAGAGAGGGAGCAGTTAAGTGGCTGATGCAGACATCAGGTATCTCCCATGTGGTGTTGGAATTTGTGCAATTGGAAAATATACCAGGATGAATCTTACTAATTATTTGATGAACCTGATTGGAAGAAGATAAGGAGATTCCCTTGCATTCTTAGGGGTTACGTACCACCACACGAGAGCCAAGCACTTTTATTGGCTGCTATTGTAAACAATAAAGCAGTCTTAAATCCCTATGATACTTTTTAAAATCATTTGAAAATGAAGCATACATTCAATGAATATCTGCATGCGAGTTGTGGGTTAAGATTTAATCAACATTTCTCCTGCAAATATTTTCCAAAAAGATGCTTTTGTCAGGGAGATTCCACCAAAGTGTTTAAACCCCTGACTGTCTCCTGCAGCGAAGATTGAGTGAATGTCAAACCGCCAGTAAATCTCTGTGTCTAAGTATCTTGTATTAAGGTAATACTGCTTTCATGTGGTTCTCCATCAGAGCACATAGTCTATGTGAGCCGTGGGATGGGGTAGATGACCCTAGGATGACTGGCTGAGCATTTCCAATGATTGCGATGAATACCATTCTATTTACACAGGGCAGGAATGATGTCCCTGGTGAGCCCCTAACTGCTCTAGTAGGAAATAACTGCTGATGTTCCACAGTTATGGATATGTGGACTCTGAGATAAGGCTCAGCATCTGATCTTGAAAGCTTGGTGGAGAATCAGCTAAATCAGGCATGGTGGTGAATTAGGTATATCACGCATAGAGAATCAATCTGATGCCGCAATGGCAGGAATCTACTGATCTGACGTGATGGTCTTGTGAAGCTGAGCCATCCATTGTAGAGAATCAATTCAACATGGTATGGATAGGATTCTACTGATTAACTTAACCAGTAGAGAATCAATTCAACATAGTACGGATAATATTCTACTGATTAACACCATATAGAATCAATTTAACATAGTATGGATAAGATTCTACTGATTAACTTGTAGAGAATCAATTTAACATAGTATGGATAAGATTCTACTGATTTACTTCGTAGAGAATCACTTTAACATGGTATGGATAAGATTCTACTGATTTACTTGGTGGAGAATCAATTTAACATAGCACAGATAAGATTCTACTGATTTACTTTGTAGAGAATCAATTTAACATAGTATGGATAAGATTCTACTGATTTTCTTGGTAGAGAATTAATTCAACATAGTACGGATAAGATTCTACTTATTTACTTAACAATATATCAATTCAGAATAGTACAGATAGGATTCTACTGATTACTTTGGATACAATCAACAGGAGGGTCTTGTGAAGCAGCAATTGTAGAGAATCAATTGAAAATAGTACAGATTCAGATTCTACTGATTTACTTGGTGAAGAATCAAACATGATGGTCCGGTAAAAGCAGCCAAGGAATCAATTTGACTTAGCACTTAGTACAGAGTAAGATTCTACTGATTTACTTGGTGGAGAATCAAACATGAGGAATGGAGAAAATCAAATGGGAATGTATGAGAAAATATCTGCTAATTAAACGTGGTGGTAAATCACATTTATCCGGCTGAGTAGAGAATCAATTTGATGTAGAGTATAGAGACTGTTAATTTTACATTGGCGTGTGTCAAACCAAATATACCAGGCATATTAAGAAATCAAATTTTAAAAGCAGACAATCTGCTAATCGAATATGGTAGTGAATATAATTTATCAAGCAGGCTAGACTGCCACTTTCATATACGAAGGTGACGGTAATCTTAATTGAACATGTCGGTAAATAAAATAGAGTAGAAAATCTTTTGACATACACACCAGTATAGAATATATGCTAATTTTACATGGTAGAATACCAGACATCTAGCATAATAGAGAATCCATAAGAGATTGTGGTGGAGAAACCTCCAATTAGAGTGTGTGGTGAACCAAGTAAATGTGGTGTGATGGAGAATCAATGCAATTTAGCATATTAATAGAGAACCAACCGAATTGAAAATGATGGTTGATCAATTGAATCAGGCCTGGTGGAGAATTATTCTAATGAAGTATTATAGAAGGTGAAGGAAAGTAAGCATGGTTGCTATATATAAATATATTAAAAAAACAACGTGAACCTAAATCATCGAGCACTAGAAATCAGAAGCCTCATAATATGTTTATCATCAAATGTATAATAATCAAATACTTTTTAGATAGTAAGTAATAAACTGGTAGTCTGTGGTCTGCCAGAAGCCAGTGGTAAGGAGGGAGAAAAGAGGGTAGAAAGTAAAAGCCTGTCAGACGTTTAATCATAGTCTCATACCTAGTCTGGTCAGGTTGGCCTCCTGATCAGGTTGGCCTGGTCAGGTGCATATTGTCAGACACTGATGTTTTATAGCACCCACAGATGCATGTAAAGCAACTCAGGGCTTGAAATTAACTGGAGCCAGGAGCAGGGTCTTAGCCAGGATTTAGAAACTGGGTGCCCAAAATTGGCAATTGCAAAATTTTGGGGCGTCCAAGTTTTCAAGGGAAATCATAATATACCCAGATTAAAACCATGAACACATATTTAATTATTAAAAAAAAGTATGATATACATATATACAATGCCATGGAACTTATATTGAGGTGAAAATAATTCAACTATATGCTTAAAATTGACATTTCAAGAAATTCTTAACAAAAGATTTGGGTGTCCTGAAGGGTGGTTTTTGTCGGTTCGGGTGTTCAAAATGACACCCAGACATCCTGTTTTGGCTCCCTCAAATTTCTGTAGTGGCCCTAAGATATACTGTTTGATATACACAACACTTTTAAGAAACTTATGAAGATGTAATTGGGCTCCCTTGAAAAATTATTTTGATGTAATATTCTAGTAGAGTGTGGTACAAATGTACTATCTCGGCAGCATAGTATGATGTAAGCTTGAACAAGACTGGCAATGAATAAGAAGTTTCTGATATTGCATACATGACACTTGTATATATTTCATAGAGTCAGTTACATGACTGCATTATTTGGTTATGATCAATGGTATATTTCAATATTTTCAGCATTTTGCAGAGCTGGTCTTGCTAGTCTGTCTATCCAAATAAATATATGGTTGCATGTAATCTGGCTTATACTATAGATTGTGTCTAGTTGTTTGGTAGCTCTTAATGCAAGCTTTAATAAAATTCCAATATTTTCAATATAAGCAGCTCTTAATTCTAGCTTTAATAAAATTCCAATATTTTCAATATAAGCAGGGCTGACAAGTGCCCTCAGCCCTCCAACTAAAAGAGAATAGAAAGTGTGGTATGTACTTGAGTAAGTGTGATAGATTTCGTCTAGGTATTTACTGGCCACCACATGTTAACTGGTGCTATGTACTTGAGGGTGTGGAAGAGGTGATTTATGATATACAGTTCTAAGGTAATGAGTTGCAAAGTGCTACTATAGTATCGCAGGGTTTAGGTGATAACAGCTGGAATAACATGCCACAAGCTGCTTCTGAAAACTGCCCAGAGGTGGCGCTGCTTAGAAAAGTCACTGCCTTGGCTTTTGCTGAGCTGATTGTCTTAGTCAAGACATATTTTTCTTATCTCTTATGCTGCTGGTGGCTAATTTGGACAATACAAAAGGATGGAAAAAACCTAAAAAAAAAGGACTGAAACACTGGCACATGGGTATTCATCTGAGAGTACTTTGCGAGAGCTATCCAATGATTACCAACACGTCAGGGTTTAGATGTTTTTCAAAAGTATTTGCATCCTTGTGCTTTGGATGAAAGTAGCCTCAGCATTGGAAGGGTAGTATGGCAAACTACCCTGAGATGGCACTGCTGAGAAAAGTCGCTACCTTGGCTTTTGCTGTGCTGATTGTTTCAGTTCTACTCTTAATCAAACATAATCAGGACACATTTTTCTTAAAGAACTCTAATTTTATCAAAGAATTCAGTTATACCAATATGGATAAACCTCATCTTAGGAATTGGGACAGTTCATATTTGGGTGACTCTTATGGTGCTTCATCTAGTTTGCAAAATGAAACAAGTTATAGATTGGATCTGTATGGAAGTTTGCAAGAGAGTGCTAGGATTAAGGTAAGGGAACCTAGAAGTTATATTACAAGACAGTGCATGCATCTAATTTTTCATTTACCACAATGTCATTCATTAAACTCAATAGAACATGGGTATGTCACACACCACAGTGGTACATGTGCATATTACACACACACTCCATGTATTGTACATAGTATACATCACAATAGTGTGTACATCTTTAGTATGTGGTGTGCCTTTCAACTTTTCTGCATTCAACCATAATTAGGATAGCCAACCATGGTGTACTCTTAATTTATAGTCAGGTAAGTACTAGTGTCAGACTCTTCCTACCGATAGCTGTGATTGGATTTTCTAAGCAATCTCAGATAGTTAGCCCTGGCACCGATAACACACTAATGATTAATAAGTCCCTCCCCCATAATCCCCTACTAATCCCTTAATCCCTTTACTGGCTGCTGATGTCATAGTGCAGTAATTACACTGGCTGTACGTGGCTCATGCATTAAGGCCTAGAAATAAAAATGTTTGTTTCCTGTAACGGTCCGAAAAAAAATAGGGTAGGTAGGTCCATGAAAAAAATTTTTTAGGCTTATTTTTTTGGTCAAACGTGTGTTTTATGCATGTTTTGCACTGATTGGGAGTTGGGAGGGCGGTAAAAACTTGAGGGTAGGGATTTTTTTGAATAAAAACTTGTTAGGGTGGGGTTACAGAAAACACACATCTTCATCTTTTAGGCCTAATCATTGTCCTATCCCTTTTTTATTGAACAAAGACACACATCTTAGTTCTAGATTCTGCAATCTTGATGTGAATAATGAGAAACAAAATTAAGAATTGAATCACTGCGTAATTTATTTGATATGTATTTGCAATTTATTTGCTCATTAAATTTAGATATCACAAACATATTTGGTACTGGACTGCTTCATAGACATGCTGAACATATTCTGATAAAATCAGAGATATTTCCTGAAATGAAAAAAATCTTTCACTATCCAGCTATTTCATGTTGCCAGTGGAAACAACGATGCCTCTAATGGTGTTGACTTCATGATGGCGTCTTCCTTCTGATGCAGCTGTTCTACAACTGATAATGGCTTATAGAATACACTCTTTGACAAAACAAGCTCATTAAGCCC
This sequence comes from Maea johnstoni, assembly GCA_963942565.1. Lineage (NCBI taxonomy): Eukaryota > Metazoa > Annelida > Polychaeta > Spionida > Magelonidae > Maea > Maea johnstoni. The sequence goes on from OZ012686.1 coordinate 32,393,486, forward strand.
AATAATCACGAGTGAAAACTCTCTTTCCTTGTCTGTTATATGTCCCTTGTATTGTTAGGATAGGTAAAGGTATTCGGTAAATATAGTCTTGTATCCACCGAAATGTTCACACAACCTTCCTCCCCTAGCAGGGCTGTACACACAGAAACCATTGCAATCCCCCAAGGGATATTCCAGAACAGCAGGATAATGTTGGGATCTATTTCGATGAGTAATAAGGGTGATTTACTATGACCGGTAGAAGGAGGATTATGATGGTACCCTTAGACCCTTATACTATTGAGCAGATGTGTAACCGCTTGTAATGGCTTATAAAATAGACAAAATGATGACATCATGCTCATAATGCAGTAGGCACTGTTAACCCTTCCTTTCCTATTGGCCTCGTGATCGGATGCATATGTGATAATGGCTTATAAAATAGACAAAGTGATGACATCATGCTCGTTATACAATAGGCACTGTTAACCCTTTCTTTCCTATTGTCTTCATGCTCAGATGCATATGTGATAATGGCTTATAAAATTGACAAAATGAATGATGACATCATGCTCGTTATGCAATAGGCACTGTTAACCCTTTCTTTCCTATTGTCTTCATGCTCAGATGCATATGTGATAATGGCTTATAAAATAGACAAAGTGATGACATCATGCTCGTTATGCAATAGGCACTGTTAACCCTTTCTTTCCTATTGGCCTCATTCAGATGCATTAATATGTTAGTATCTTGTAAACCATGCACTCGCTTCCTACTTTGTACCATTTTACTTTCAAGGGAAACCACAATATTTTCAGATAACATCCAAAAATATGGATAATTTACTTATTGACAAAAGGCATAATAGCCTTATGCAATGTCATGTAAAATGACGTTGAGATGAAAATGTTAAATTATTTGATTGAAATTGTTTTTGTTTTTTAGAAATTTCTCCTTTAACTCTCCAAATATTTTGTTAATTTACAATATTTACTTTGAAGTAATTTACATATCAGTTATTGCGCACATCCCTATGGCATTTTTCGAGGAGCCCCATGTATCTGCTCTGTGTGACTCTGCCCAATAAGTGGTGGGGCCAGCCCTGATGGCAGTGTGGTCTAAGGCGTTGCCACTGACTGCTAGCTATCTCTCACCCCAGTACTGCCTGGGTTTGAATCCCACGCGGGGCATGTGGTGAGAAAGTTGCCAATGACTTGGGGTTGGACGGTGGTTTTCACTGCATTTCCTCAATTTCCTCGACCAGTTACAACTGGCTACAGACTTCGCCGCAATACGGTAGAAAAAGTGACTAAAAACAAAATTCCTTCCTTTGCCTGAGAAGTGCTGGTAAAACCTGCCTATCAGCTGATAGCACCTGCCACTAATCACAGTCATTTCTATTCCATCAGCATAGGCATTCTCGCCCGGCAAACACCATTGCAGCAGCTATGATGATAGGTATGGAGGCACAGAACACATAATCCCCACGCTCCTGTCGCCACTAATTCAACTCAACATGTGTTTATCTTTTTTTCCCTTCTCATGTGTATAGTCATGGCCAGGAAGAGCTGGGTTGGAGATACCGCAGTAGCGCTGCAGAAATTGTAGTGGATTAATGATATAATTAATATCCTATTTTTTTCCCTACTCCCCTACTCTTAATGCCATAAATTAGCATTTTTCGTTGCTATGCCTTAGAGAAAACGCATTGCAATAGTGTTAGCAATATTATATCTATCATAGTCTGTATTTAGAATCGGGGGTTGACTGTAATTTTTGAAATAAGGACTAGGAATATTTTATAATTCATATTTAGAATATCACCAAAAACATAGTTGTATTTCATTGTATCATATGGATAATATACAAGAGCATTGACAACGGAAGGCGTATACCCTCCCTAGGAGACTTTTAAGCTCCCTCGTTTGAGGAATTGAGTTCTACAACAGGTTTCGGCCATCTCTCTGAACCAATCATAATACAGTATCTTCAAGTGAGGTATAATAAAACAATGAATACCTGAGAATTATCATTCTATATTGAAGTAAGGTCTACTACATCTGCTGGCTAGGCAGCTACCTGGTGCTGTTTGAGGCTCCCAAGTCTGTCTGTCTGTCTGTCTCTCTCTCACTCTCTCTCTCTCTCTCTCTCTCTCTCTCTCTCTCTCTCTCTCTCTCTCTCTCTCTCTCTCTATCTCTCTCTCTCTCTCTCTCTCTCTCTCTCTCTCTCTCTCTCTCTCTCTCTCTCTCTCTCTCTCTCTCTCTCTCTCTCTCTCTCATGTCTTGGGGTCAGGTAGGAGATGACAGCTCTGACTCATCAGGGAACTGATGCCACTAATTTGTCATGTCTTGTTTACAGGCCAGTTCACAGCGTTTATCATTTATGCTGTATGACTCTACCCCACCACCTCCTCTCGACCCTCCAGTCCCTGCTCAACACATGTGCATCGCAGGAGCAGCTCAGCAGAAAACACATGGTTTTCTCTGTACAGCGTTTATCATTTATTTCCCTCACCATCTCCTCCAAACCCACATCAGGCCTCGACGCTAACTCAAAATGGTACTGGCCCTGTAGGACCAGTAACACCTAGCATCTACTGGTCCTGCAAAATGTTTACTGGTCCTACATTTTCTTTCTTTAACATAACAAGAAAGAACATTGCATAAGATTCACCACAACATTTATCTTTATAAATTTCATCTTCATTTATTTCAAAAACAATTGGGGACATTCTCAGGAGGAAACTTTTTAACAAGAATGTCTCCATATGTTTACTAGCCCTGTAGGACCAGTTGAGGTCTTTTTTACTGGCCCGAAGCTGTTTTGGCGAATTTTTACTGGCCTGGGGCCATAGGTTCACCCTTAGCGTCGAGCCCTGCACATGTGCATCAACAAACTCCAACTGGTTTATTCATGGCATTGCAAGCTGAGTATCAGCCCATAACTCAGTGACTGCCTATATTTAATACCCATACCTTTAAATCTTTACTATTAGGCCTGTCTTTCACGTTGGGATGTGCTTTCTTAAATTTCATGGAGATAAACATTTCTCTTTCAAATTTATTTTGAATGTTGTTTTCATGTTGGAAAAGGTATTCCAAATGAAAGGCATTTTTGGGACTGCAATAAAGATTTTGTTAACAATCCAACCTTTATTTCTCTTTGGATATTTTGCAATTATGATTAATTTCTGATTTATGTGTAATGTATCTTAATGATATAAAACAATCCCCCCCTTTATTGGCAACTCTTAGCAAGAGAGGGTTAACCCTTCCAATGCTGAGGCTACTTTCGTCCAAAGCACAAGAATGCAAAGGTTTTTGAAAAACATCTATAACCTGTCATGTTGGTATTCAATAGATAGCTCTCGCTGAGTTCTTTCAAATGAGTACCCATGTGCCAGGGTTTCAGTCATTTTCAGGATTTTTTTGCATAATTTTGCATTGGCTAAATTAGCCACCAGAAGCATAAGGGTTAAGTAAGGAATCTGTGGTCGGCAGGCCTGTTGTGACATCCCATTAAGTATGTGTGTGGCTAGTTTGCACAGGCAGTGCAGGGAGCATACATACCCCCATGTTGAACAAACACAGCCTAATACCACACCACACAAACCTTCAGGCAGCACTGTGGCTAACAGGAACACTGAAGGCAAGTGGTCGTAGTCAGCTTGCTTCTACACTATTTAGCAGGGTAAATATGGCATGGATATGTACAATAAGGCCAGCAGCTTCACATATTTTAACCCCAACCCCCTTTACTTACCAGTCTAATGATGTTAAAATCCACATTGCTGATTTTGGCTTAAGGAAACTCTATGTTCAGAAACACCTGTTTGTCCTTTTAACCCTTTAATGCTGCAGGTGGCTCATTTGGCTAATACAAAAGGAAGCATAAACCTGAAAAATGAATGAATACCAACATGACAAGGATTAGATGGTTTAGATGACGACACTAGCCTCAGCATTGGAAGGGTTAACCCCAACTTACCATTCTAAAGATGTTAGAATCCACATTGCTGATTTGGGCTAAAAGAAACTCTGCATATAGAAACACCTGTTTGTCCTTATAACTCTCTATCAACCTCTTGGTCAACATCCTCAAGGGTTCTACAACTATACTTCTGTACTTGCTACATAGTTCCTTACACTTTTATGAAGGTAAGTGAAGTGTGCATTTTGAGAAGGGTAAATATGAGCTGGTGTGGCCATGGGGTATATAACAGTATTTGAGAATTCTTTTGAAGGAAGTTTGAATTACATTTTTCTTTCAGATATGTCTTTAGCATACCTGCCATGGATTTTGAATGTTTATTTTGAGGTGTCAGACATCATGGGCTCTTGACTCATATCCAGGGTCTAATAGCCAGGATTTCAAAAATGCCTGTCCAAAACGGCAAATCCGAAATTTCTGCCCGTCCAAATTTAGCTACTTATGGACTTCAAATCCTTGTACCAACTACATTTAATAGCCTATTGTTTCAAAAAAAGGTAATTTACATTTCAGCCATGTCCTTAAAGATGGCGTGTTAGGAAAATACTTGGTTATTACCCCCAAAAAGTCAAAATTAAAAAAATTCTTATAGGAATTTTTGCCTGTCCAAAAGGAGGATTTCAGGAAACTGCCGGTCCAAAAGACAGGCAGGATGGGTCCTTGCTAAGTGCCTGCTCATATCTATGGTCCATGGTCTCCCCCATTAACACTTAGGGGCTCTACAAGTCTGACCAATGTGTTGGTATTTTTCTGGCCCAAGCAAATTTTGAAGATATTCAATAAAAGAATGTAATAATAACCTAACCGAAAACTCTCCAAACCCTGTCGTGTTGGTATTCATTGGATAGCTCTCGCTGAGTATTCTCAGATGAGTACCCATCTGCCAGGGTTTCAATCATCTTTCAGGTATTTTGCGTATATTTGTATTGGCCAAATAAGCCACCCGACAACATAAGTATTCAGTAAATGGATGTTTTATTACCAAGATATTTCTTATCATAGATCAAGCCGATACTTTTCAAGGGGAACTCCTAGGCATGGATGGGTTGCTAGCTGTTGAATTGGCTGGGGTAATAATTATTTGATTGACAGGTGTAGGCATAATTGCCTCCCAGGGCCACCTTGCTGCCCCTGTGGTGTGTGGCAGGTATCCCAAACTGTCACTAGAGCCATGTATAGACGCATAAAGTATAGCCCCCCTCCACTATTGCCCTGCCTATTATCCCTCAATGTGCCATTCAGTTATAGCACAGAGAATGACCCACCCCCAGGCACTATTATACTATTATGTCTCACTAAAACTGTCAGGTCAGCAAGCAGTCTACCGCAACTGTCAATCTTACCATAGACTTGGTGTTTAGTGGAAATTGCTCTGACCCAGGGTCAGTGCTTTGATACTTATATGTAGGCCTGCTGGGATAAGAGTTGTACCGGGATAATCTTAGGGAGGAGAAATCTATGAGTCACAGATTTATGACTGGCAAGGACATTTAAATGTCACAATGACCCCTGTTGGCCTAGTTTATTCATGTTTGATACTGAACCCTTTAAACCATATTAATAGGTATAAAGGTCCTTACAGACAAACTGCGTGAAACAGTCCTGTGTATATCTCCCTCTAGTGAGAAAGGGTGACATCAAGATGAAGGGCTACCTTCGATAGAGAAGCCACCTATATAGCAAACTATAGTATTTCTATCTGGCCAAGAGCCTTAGTAGCTCGTGTTTCTTGTAATTGATATACCGATTTAAAATAAAGATTACATTTACATTTTGTTATATAAAACTTAATATGTGTAGCCATCTTAGAATGGTATATAAACATTAGGTAAGTTATTAAAGAAGTGAAATAAATTTCTTGGCCTAGGACTAGGCTAAACTAGAACATGCTTGCATAGAGAACTGGGCTGAGGGGATATCCCAGCATCGGCTGATGGCTGTGTAATCAATTACCAGCAGTAGAAGTAATGTCATGAAAGTTTGATGATCTGTTTGCCTTATAGCAGTACCTTGGAATGTCGCCCGCAGTGGGAATTGTAGCCTGCCTCCCAGGCCATATTTAAATGTCTTCCATTGTGGATAGATGGCACTGCGGTAAACTAGGAGGTCAGTTGGAAATACTATTAACATTAATCTCCCTCGTGTGGCAATGGTGTGAACTAAATGGCCAACAGTAGGCCACAGGTCCCTATCTAGTATAGATGCAGGCTTCTATATATAATAAAGTGAAATCATAATATTTGAATTGCAGTCATACTGTTAGCAGGATTAAAGAAAAGGAAACTCTGCTTTACTGAAAATAATACGGTTAATACCCATGGGTAGTTTAGTGGGTTTGGTACATACTCTATGTTGCCTGTATTTAAAAATACTTATGACAATAACTTTGGAATTGAAATTGAATTTACAAGATATTTGAAGCAGAGTTGTTGGTAATGTTCTAATTAACATTTCTTCTTCAACATTTCCCCAACTATGCTTTTGCTTGAAAGATTTTGTTGAAATTGCCAGGCTGCTTTTGGTCGCTTGGAGCATTAATAGTGTTTAATTCAGTGCTATCTGTTCAGTGCTGGGCAGTTGTGTCTAACCGTTTCTCTGGAAGTGCTCATCCTACTCATTCAATATGTAGGAGCAAAACACTTACTGGCGAGATACAAGATGAGAGAGCATTTGGTCTTCCATGACCAGCCTCCATTGAGCAGGCTAACACAGCTCTCACATAAGTGGCTGTTAAATTACACATGATGGACCCCTAAGATAAATGGATTCTCTCCTAGCCTTAACCCTTATGCTGCTGGTGGCTAATTTGGCCAATACAAAGTCATGCAAAAAGCTGCTAATTGACTGAAACTCTGGCAAATGGGTACTCATCTGTAAGTACACAATTGGAGCTATCCAATGATTACCAACATGACAGGGTTTAGATGCTTATCAAAAATATTTGCATCTAAAGTAGCCTTAGCTATTGAGGGGTTAAGGCATGTGATAATGCCATAACATTGCCTAGAGCTCTTTTCATCCTAAAAGCAAGTTTTAAAGTGCCTGCCAAGCTAGCTATTTTTCAGAATTATTACCTTATTAGGCAATTTTTATTTCACATTTCACACTGTTAATGATGAAGATGATGGTGATGATCATCATCTGAGATGACATTTGAAGTGAGGATAAGAATGATAATACTAGTCTATTGTGCTTCTGGTGATGATGATTGTACATGCTGAAATCATTCGGTGAAATGACTAGAATCTTTCTCTGTGGAAGAGATTGATAGAATCAAGTACATTAAAGATGATCAGCCTGCCTGGCAGTATAAACAATGAAAACAGCCGAAGGGTTGTCAGATGTGCATGTTTTCTCTAAACCCCTCATAGAACACATGTAGTAGTTGTGTAGCCAGCAGTCGTATGTAATGAGGGCATGCCTCACAAGCCTGTGTATAGACAGATGTCAGAACATCATGTTAGCCCTAGGTGTCTAAATATTTACCTACACATTCCTTAACTCTCTATGCAAATACTCACAAATTACTTCCCAGGATTATTTGCAAAAAAATGCAGTTTGTTGTTGCTGAGGGTTGGGTGTATCGTGTATAAAGTATTTTGGAAGTACATATGAAGCTCATTGAAAAATAGTTATGTAGTATATATATATATATATATGTGTGTGAGTGTGTGTATATGTGAAATGAAGGTGCATATGTAAGTCTACTAAAAATGTATAGAAAATGACTTAACAATTGATTTAAGGAAAATTTATCCACATATTTGACTTCTTTGTTTAAATGAAATTGTATAGATACAGAGGTATCTAGCCTCGCCTAGATTCTAGGCTGTCATGTATGTATTTTGTCAATCCTCTGTGAGAGCCTAGTTGTTAGGCTTTGATATGTGTGGTATATGGGCTGTGTACAGGTATTTTATCTCTGGCTGTTTGTAGTGAGGTGTAAGTGAGAGCCTAGTTGTTAGGCTTTGATATTTGTGGTATATGGGCTGTGTACAGGTATTTTATCTCTGGCTGTTTGTAGTGAGGTGTAAATGAGAGAGTAGTTGTTAGGCTTTGATAGCTAGATCTGTGTGGTATATGGGCTGTGTACAGGTATTTTATCTCTGGCTGCTTGTAGTGAGGAGCTGCGTTGTTTGCTGAGTGTTAACAGAACATGTCTTTGATGTGCAATTCAGGTAGTTGACACGAGTGCAGTATCTTGAGAACACTCAGCACCTTGCTACACACCACTTCATATCCAAAGCTCTAGCCTGATAAGGCTGGGGTTTAACAACCTTCACCTAGTTATCTTATACAAGATCAGAGGACAGGCCGGATAGGGGTACAGATTAACAATGTAAATCGGAATCAGTTGATGTACCTGGTCATTGCTGTATTCATTAGGTATTACTTTTCATTGATCTTATCATCATGATTAGATGATCAGAGTACAGATTAACACAGTATTAAACATGAACAAGATCTACATCCTCAATAACCTGATCATTGCTGTATTCATTAGATATTACTTTTCATCAGGGGCTGTCTATTAAGGGTCTATTGAGTTAGAAGTCTCTGATTTTCATTGATCTTATCACTGAGATCAGAGGACATTTGCAGTGTACAGATTAAAACTACAAACATGATCTAGATCTACATCATCAGTAACCCGATAATTGCTCTATTCATTTATTATATACCATTGATCTCATTGGTATCTAATGCATGTTGGACAGGTGTACTGAATGCTTTAAACATACTCTCTATATAATATATGCAATATCAATAACCTGGTCATTACTGTAAACTTTGGTTATTACTTTTCATTCATCTTACTATGGATCAGAACTGAGAAGTAGACAAGGCAGGTGAACACATAAAACCCTAAACATGGCTAATTTGCAATGATGAATCATACATATACAAAGGTCACATAAACTTGTAATAATAATAATAACCCTTCCAATGCTGAGACTATACTGTCGTCCAAAGCACAAGAATGCAAAATCTTTGAAAACCAACCAAACCCTGTCATGTTGGTATCCATTGGATAGCTCTCGCTGAGTACTCTCAGATGAGTACCCATTTGACAGGGTTTCTATCATTTTACAGGTTTTTTGCATCATTTTGTATTGGCCAAATTAGGCACCAGCAGCATAAGGGTTAATAATAATAATAATAATAATAATAATAATAATAATAGTTAATGATATAAAGTTGATGTTAGTGTGACTTTGGCCAAAATAGTTAATCGCTTCTTGGAGTAGCAAGGTCAGATGAGTTTTTAAGCTGTGTACATCATCAGTTCTTTTATTAATTTAATGTTTGGGAGCTTCGTTTAGGATTTTGCCATTTATTCACTCATTTATTCATTCATTCGTTCATTCATTTATTCAACCATCCATCCATCCATCATTATGCCTGTCTCTCCATCCATCCATCCATCCATTTATCCATCTATTCATTGATTCATTTATTTCACAAGTTTCACTCTGTGTATAAGGGCGTACAATATGGGATTAGTGTATCACACTTTGACTTGATGATTGTTTCATATATTTATATTTGCCCCTCTTCATTTCTGCTTAAAAATGTATTTTTATTCACCTGAAACTGTATATATTCACCTATGTACCATATATTGATATGAATCATTATCTGATAATTGAAAAAGAAACACAATTGACAACTGATTTCCCATGCAAACAGCTTGCGTTTATACTGATTGACTTTTGCTTTGTCTCGTTTCAGATGGCTGACCTTGAGGAGAAGAATAAGGAGGCGGAGAAGAGGGCAGAGAAGGCAGAACAGGAGGTGGGTTAGACTAGCTCCTAGTCTATGATTGCATTAAGTTGTACTTTTCTCTGTTCTAGTCGCTATCATTTCATTAATGTCTAGGTTTTAGTTCCAATGGCTAGTGAAATATGGCACCAAGGGTAGTCACTCTGAGGCAATATAGAGCTAAATATGGGTAGACATCCTAGAATGGTATATAAGTATATAAGTTATTAAAGAAGTGAAAAAAACTTCTTGGCCTAGGTCTAGGCTAGAGATGAGTACATACTCAAATAATATATGTCTTCTCTGTATCTAACTTAGGGGGCCTGTGTGGTCTAATGCATTGCCACTGACTTCAAGCTGTCTCTCACCACTGCCTGGATTTGAAACCCAGTAGCGGCATGTGAGAAATTCACCAGTGACTTGGGGCTAGACGTTGGTTTTCGATAAGTTCTTAGGTTTCCTCCATCAGTTTCAACTGGCTAGACATGACCACAATAGCGCAAAAAAAGTGATGAAAAATCGGAATTCCAAACACCATCTAACCCGAAACTGCACTCTTACCATGATAAGAACAGTGAAAAGCTGATCATTCCATTCTCACTTCTTTGACTGGTACAGTAATAATCATCAAGTGAGTGTCTCTGGTTTAGCCATCACCCGGGCACAGGCAGCAGCAGCAGCCTTGAAATGCCAAGATAAATGTGTATATTTACACCTAGCACTATGTAAATAGCCATCCATTGCCTACACGGCGCCCTGATATGACAATACAGCCACATACACCACTACACACATGCCTTCAGGGTAGCTGGTGGACTAGGTTCCTAGTCCCTAAACAGCTGACATTCCCTTCTGTGCTGACCAAGCAGAGTGGTGTAGTACCGGGTAGGATCGATAGAACGCACCACCTACTCCTTCTATCTCTAGAGGGTTCAGAACTCCAACTGAATCCTGGTGAGATAAGTGTAAACTAAATGGACCACTATGGCCACCTAGAATATTTGGTGCAAGGTAACAGAAAAAACATAACAGAAAATACATATATCAGGCTTATCAGCCTAGAAATCTAGGCTAGGCAGCTGGGTGAGCCTCCCCTGCTCCAAGACAGCCAGAAACTGATCCAAGTCACAACTCTTGGACTTAGACTTGCTACAAGTCTGTGTTAACTGGATCATTCACTGATCTACCCTGAGTTGAGTTCACTCCAGGTTTAGTTCTGAATTAATCCTCAAGGGGGACACACTTAAGCTGTCATCTGTAATTGAGTTTAAAACTGCAACTCATGAAAACAGTGCCGCCATCTTTGGTTTGAGAGAGACATCAAACCTACTTAGTATATATAGTGGTGGGGGCATCACACCTGACAGTACAACCCCCGTGTGTGGCAATAGTGTGAACTAAATGGCCAACATTAGGCCACGAGTCCTTTATATAGGTGTTGAGGCAAAGATTTATATAAAATCATATATATATATAATATGCTAAAACACAGCAAGGCCTACACTTTTATCTGATAGATATCACCAAAAAGCTCCTTTTTGAGGCAAGTTTATTTGAAGCACAATTTTCATGTGGATATTTGTTTGTAATTGGCAGTAGTCGGTTAGCTATTTGTGCCAGTATCTCTCAGTGAGGAAGAGTGTGTTATGGGGCCGGCTCCCGGGCACTGGAAGGAAAATTGCTCGGCTTGTTGAGAATTGATTTTCTGAGTGTTCGGGGCAAATGTGATCGCTTTTCTATCAAGCAAATTGAATTCCTTTATGTGTTTTTTGTGTGCCGTGCCGCCATAGCGTCCCCTTTTCTAGCGGATCAATCTCTATAACTACTCCGATCACCGTCTCCATTCACCCGCGGAAATTTGATTTCAGGAAATTTACGTAAGTTGGCATTCTAATGTAGAGCTTATGAGATGGCTATGAGAGGCTGTGCTACTGAACCGAGAACTATTGCAAGCTTCAAACCCATTATTGTAGACACTGCAATCAATAACTAGGATACATCATTTGTTTTTTAACCCTTCCGATGCTGAGGCTACTTTCATCCAATGCACAAAAAAGTGAACAATTATGAAAATCATATTAACCCTGTCTTGTTGGTATTCATTGGAAAGCTCTCTCTGAGTGCTATCAGATGAGAACCCATTTGCCATTGTTTCGGTCATTTTTCAGCTTTTTGTCATAATTTCATATTGAACAAATAAGCCACAAGCAGCATAAGGGTTAAGGAGATGTTGTGATCAAATCGCATCTTAATCCTAGTACACTCTCTAAATAACCCACTTAACCCTTGTGATGCTGAGTGTACTTAGTCCAAGGCACAGTACCACAAACATTTTTGAAAAATTAGCTAAACACTATCATGTTGGTATTCTTTGGAATGCTCCAGTCGTTTTCAACTTTTTTTTCGAATTATTTTGTTTTGTCCATATCAGCCACCAGCAGCACAAGGGTTAAGCTAAAGTAATATATGATACCAGAAACATCAATCAAATTGATTGATGTCTCTGATGATACTCAGACACTGGAACATCCAGATTCATAGGCAGCAATGCCCATCCTTGGAATATTTTCTTATTTTCTTAATAATTGATGTAGGGAGTCAGCCTCAAATGAAAATATGATGAACTCTCAGTGATTTTAGGATGTTGTGTGTGTAAACAAGGGTGATATCACAGTGACATAGTGAAAAATAGATAGTTATAACTATTTGAAGTTGGGAAGTTGTATTGCTCTTCAGAGAAACAATCATACCCAAAACTCTTGACCTGTTCAAGATATTGGAGAATTCCTGGTAGTGCTGTCGCCATGACAACTGGGTGGCATTTTCATTGGATAAGGATCAGGAGGGATGAGAATCTGATTAGCCAATGGCAGTCCATTAAGTGGCGTCCGTATTTGATGAGAATGTTTGGCATGGATGCTATTTTTCATCATCTTTAATGATGACAGTCTTTACCTTTGCATCTCTCAGGGTTTTTAGGCCACAAGGTGATTGCTTCAAGAGGAGCGATTTTTGGAAAATATTTGTCACCTTGTTTGAATTTACATAACCCATGCATGCTTAAATGCTTTTATGTTACCTGGCACCAAATAGTCCAGGTGGCCATATTGTTCAGTTTAGTTTACACTTATCTCACCAGGGGAGTAGAGGATTCAGTTTGAGTATGACTTACCCAAAACCTCTAGAGATAGGAGCACTGTGTTAGCTAGAGAGGCGTCTGGGCGTCTGTAGGACGCCCATTTCTCTGGGGAAGCTCCCCAGAGTGGTCCAGAATGGCCCGGCCACATTCTCTGTAAGACGTCTTGTTTTGTGTGAAGACAGGAGGAAATGACGCCCAAACTCCGCTGGGAGAAGAGCAGGAAATGACGACCACATCTGGTGCCATTGTCTCGGCTCTCCCTTCTTCAGCTATTATCTCCAGCAGCTGGAGATCCCAGGTCCACTCGGCTTCCATTCACGGCCAGCACATAAAACATCCGGTCAACATACCCCGACACACACACACAACAGGGGATCGGGACTGATCGCTGACCATCAAAAATTGGGTTAATGAGTCTGGCTGAATGGGTTTATGCGCATGTAACGGGTTGGTGACGTGACGTCTCAGCACGTGGTGAACACAATAACACTGCCAGAGCTCCGGCACTCAATCAAGGAAGCAGAACGGAGTTGTACATTCATTTACAACTATAAAACCATGCATTTTCTTTATGCCTAACCTTGGTGGACTATCATAACCATGACACATGGATAGTTAATCAAGAAAATGTGAATGAAAAGCGGTTATTTGAGAGAGTTTGGGCAGAGAAATACATCCCCTTCTCTCAGGTTTGGGGTTGCACATGTGAATAAAAAATAACCTGATCATCTATTTATTTTCAATTCACAATTTTACAAAGCATAACTAAAAAGCCAATTATAGTATATTCTTATCATGGCACTGGATAATATCTAAGGTTTCACATAAAAAGTTATGCAACCAGGTTATAGTTAAAGCATTGTATTTGTCTATCCAAGTCATACCTGGTCACACTCACTTTCAGTTTATTACTGAGGTTTTGGTTGCCCAGATTACGATTTGCAAACGTCCACCATTTCCCAAGGAAGAGGTTCTGCCTTTGGTATTGGTGTATTTAGTCACTTGACTGTCAATTCTGTAACAATTCTTTTAAAACTACATATGATAATAATAAATGTATATACTTTTTGTCAGTGAGCTGCTCTATTTCTATTTAAAATGTACTGAATTTTTTAAAGATGATTTCTACTTATGTTTACAAAAACACCCAAATGAATTTTAGATCCTCATTGATTGTTTTTTAATTGAATTTTCTATGCTTTTCCTCACTGAACTTTCTTTTAAAGGTGCTCATTAATTTCATGATTTCAATATACTCAAGATTGTTTCAAGAGGATATTTCTTGGAAAGCTGACTTACTTTCATTCCCTACCTTTTTGTGCCATTTGTTCTAACTTCTTCCTTGGAATTGTTTGCTCATTGTAGACTCAGCAAATGGGTTGACTACTCTTGGGGGATGAGCTGCTGAGTTGTTGGTTAGCTAAACATTTAATCTCGGCTACAATCCATCTCTAGTTCATGACTTAAGTACAATGTATTCAGGCAATTAATGAGGCCAGATTTGGTGTTCAATGTACACAGGTGTTGGGTGAAATTATATGGGCCATGAGAGTAAAAGAAAACAACACATTTTATTTTTCTTTCAATTTGTTTCTGTCACTTTGAACGTGAGTTTAAAATATTTATTCCTGCTGCACTGAAGATAATCATTTCCCTTTGTGGTTTCTAGCTAGAGCTCCCAATGCCAATATCTCATTTCAAGTGCCAGGAAAAGGCAGAAAATGCATCTCAGGGAGTCTAGACCCCTAGAGCTTCTGGGGGCCTTGAGCGACCCCCGGCCATTGTTGGCTTCGCTCTACGCGCTCGCAACCCAGGACGCCCAAAAATTTTCAGCTAGTCCAAAAAAAGCACCCACTTTCAAATTCCTGGCTAAGTCCCTGGATAGGAGAATCAGGTGGTGCCATCTATCTATCTATCTACCATACCAAGTACTACACCACACTGCTTAGTCAACACAGAAGGGAATGTCAACTCTCTGGGGACTAGGAGGCTAGTCTACATATGACCTAGCTGCCTGGGTAAGGTGTTCTTGTGTCTATGATAAAGAGTAAACACTGTCAACCGCACATGGTTTTGTGGTTAGGTTTCTCATGACCACAGCATATAGAGGGTCCAGATGTAAACATGTACTTGAAATGTTCAGGGAAACAAGTAAGAATATATAGGGAGAAACAGGTAAAATGACCTCCAAAGTCCAAGGAACCAAGTTTTTGAAGAACTTTTAGGGATGAACAATTTGTATATTTGTGAGCATGTGTCACTAGCTGTGTCTAGTTCTAGGTTTGATGGCCAATGAAATGTGATAAGTAGCAACTGGTGAAGAGAGACCACAGACAGCTGTGAGCAGCGTGGCACGGCCGCCACAGCTGACTGGGGGACACTCTGGCACTACTGCCCCCAGTATGCCCCCCATTACTTTCCCCCTTGTTGTACCCCTCTTTCTCTACATCTGGCGATGTGCCCCCTATATCATAAACAGCAGCTCTCCTACTAAAATATGAATGAAAATGATACATGTTTGTACTTCAAAGAAGTATGTAGGTGGGTGCATGCATAAACAAACACACACACACACATACACACACACACACACACACACATATATATATATATATATATATATATATATATATATATATATATATATATATATATATATATATATATATATATATATATATATATATATTTATATTGATTTACCAATAAATAGATGTGTGATAGTATTTTTACCTTAGAACATTTTTTTATCCTGCAATTTGGCAGAAACATACAAATAAATGTCACTTTTCAGTTGTTCATAGGTTTTCAAAACCAACGTAGTGAAAAGAATATGTTTGTGACATCTAACATGCTGGGAAAACACATGGGGTCCCAGACTGAGGCACAGAACTACAGACATCTTGTTTCGCCAATTCCCCCCGGCAGTCATCTGGAAATGTTGCTGTCATGTCAAATAAAGCAGTGGTCATGTTTGGTATATACTACATGCCTCCAGAGACAGAGATTTAAGTAGAAGTCTCTGATGCCTCACTCTCTCAAGAACGAGAAAGCTAGAATAAGTATAAATGCTGGGATATCCTTTAGTCATGAACAGTATCACATTTTTCATAACTTACAGTCTGTTATGGATCAACCCTTAATTAATGACAATCATGATAGGAATTCAACATATGGAAATTGATATATGTTCAGAGAAATGAACAAAACAAATCAGGTTATTGTTACTCTCAGTTGAGCTTTTATAACATTATCTAAGACTAAGTGGGCGCTAATGGGTTGACGTCTTTGAATGTAACTCATAAAATTAAGTAATATTTTTGAATATTATTTAAGGATATATGTGTGCTAGTCTTATTTTTGTCCATAGAATTACTTCTATTTTGGATGTGTTATACCTTAGAGCATAAAACTATAGAAAATGCATAAAAAATTGGGATGTTCCAGACAATTTTCTTTTTGCTAGGCAACTCATATTCCAAAAGTAGCCTATATCGTGGCAGTTAATCAATGCATACTTAATGCACTCTTAGTGTCCACATTTATCAAACCTTGCACTATTATTTGGACATTGGATCCCTATGATAGCATTGTACAACAAGCAGACATGGTAGCTTGTCATTCAACACTAGTACGCAAATGTGGTGTACACTTGTTAGATAAAAGAAATTAAGTAGTTGAATCAAGAATTGCATGTAGACGATGTCTAGGCAATTCTCAGGTTATTTTGATCCATCCATTTGATAAGTATCTTCTTGCTGCTATGGAACTTATGAAAAGAAAAATTCAAAAATAAAGAAAATGGAATAGTTTGTTTAATTATCATTATCATTATATCATTATGATGATAATTGATGATAATTATCATTATATTTTCTTTCTGTTGGTGTTTTTAAAATGAATTCTGAAAGTTATCTCCAACTTATACCCAGACCAATTTGACTGGTGCAGGGATGAATGGGTCAATAAGCCTGTGAGAACAATAGATTAGGCCTAAAAAATAATTGTTTGTTTCCTGTAATCCTACCTACCCTATTGTTTGGCCCTAATTAACCCTAAATCTTTTTGAATTCATTTTGAATCAAAAACACAGTATTCAGTATGAAAAACATGAACAGCTCAACTATGAGCCTACCATTTATCATGAAAAATATTTTTTAACCCATTAATGCTTAAGGGTTCCTCTGCAAATTTTTGTCTGGATCTCTGATACTTTTGACAATAATTTTGAAATTAAGAATGATTTTCCTAAATATTTGAAGGAGAGTTAGTTGATAATGTCCTGATCAACATTTCGCCTTCAAGTGTTTTCCAAACTATGGTTTTAAAAAAAAATTGTGCAATATTTCAATAAAATTATCAGGCTCTTTTGGCCGCTGTGAGCATTAACATTTTTATACCTACTTACCTTTATTTTTCTTAGGTGTTACAGGAAACAAACAATATATTTCTTCAGGCCCTATTCAGACCAATTTGGCTGCTGCAGGGAAGAATGGCTCAATAAACCTATGAGAACTAAAGATTATACATAACAAGGCTGTTTTCAATGCTGCCATGAATCGTTCAGGGCAGACTTGTGAACTTAAGTGAACCAAAAAGATGAGGAACAATTATTGCTTTTCATTCGATAATGAGTCTGGTTGCAATCAGCACCATTGCAGGATCAATGAGGTTCTCCGGGAGAGCTGATGATTTCTGCCTCGCTGACTCCTGTGATGTGGAGTAGGGGCATTGAGGCTGAAAATAAACACCTTTATATTACATCGCCAAGTAATGGTTGTCTGCCTTGGTTGTATGGTGATGAATAAAGTTATTTTTTATTATAGATATTTGATTATCTGACGTGATGTTGAGAGGCATTGAGGCTGAAAACAAACAATTTTACATCACTCAATGATGGTTGTCTGCCTTCACAATGTTCTCACATGCCCCAGCTGGCAGTGCTGAATGATAGCTAGCAGTCAGTGGCAACACCTTACGTCCATCAGGACAGCTTGGGAGACAAATTGTTTCCTCATAATATAACTCATACATGGCTACATGACTACTAGGGTCTTAGCCAGGAATTAAAAACTGGGTGTCCAAAATTGACAATTGTAACAATTTTGGCTGTCTTATTTTTCAAGGGAGACAACCGTATACTGAGGTAACAGTCATAAACATGTATTTACTCATTAAGATCAGGCATAATATCATGATACAATGTCTTGGGAAATAACATTTAGATAGAAAAACTTCAATTATATTCTTGAAATTGACATTTTAATAAAATTACTTCTCAAAATATTTGGGTGTCCTGAGGGATGATTTTTGGCGATTTAGGTGTCCAAAAGACGCCCAGACGCCCTGCTGGCTAAGACTATGCTCCTACCATTGATATTGAGATAATTGACTATTTTTGATTGCATGTTTTCAGGTGAAGTCTCTGGAGCAGAAGCTGGAGTCGATGAACTGGAAGCCCCGGGAGACACACAAGCGGATCCAGGAGCTGGAGGAAGTTGTCAGCGACAAGGAGGCCCAGGTCACGGCCCTAGAGAGACAGCTCGAGGAACAGGTAGAAGTAAAAACATCTTCTTTATAATAATAATGATGATAATAATGATAATAGTTATAATGGTGATAATGATAATTATGATTATAATGATAATAAAAATGATAATAATAATAATAGTAATGATAATAATAGTAATAATAATAATAATAATAATAATAATGATAATGATAATGATAATAGTGATACTAGTAATAATAATAATAATAATAATAATAATAATAATAATAATAATTATAATAATAATAATGATAATGATGATAATAATAATAATGATAATGTTGATAATAATGATAATAATAATAATAATTATAATAATAATATTAATAATGATAATAATAATGATAATCATAATAATGATGATGATAATACTAATAATGATAATAATGATAATAATGATAATGATAATAATAATAATAATAATAAAAATAATGATAATGATAATAGTGATATTAGTAATAATAATAATAATAATAATAATAATTATAATAATAATAATGATAATGATAATGATGATAATAATAATAATGATAATGTTGATAATAACAATAATAATAATAATAATAATAATAATAATAATAATAATAATAATGATAATAATAATGATAATCATAATAATGATGATGATAATAATAATAATGATAATAATGATAATGATAATAATAATAATAATAATAATAATAATAATAATAATAATAATAATAATAATAATAATAATAATAATAATTTGTCCATGCTTGAATGACCAAGGTACTTTTGCTTTGATAGTGTTGAGGTTAGACTGGTAGAAGAGAGTTTCTGTAAAAGAAACTTACGTTAAGGTGCTTCAGTAGGGGCTTAAAGAGTGTTAACCGACTTCCCTAGAATACAGCCTGTATCAGGCTGTATGCCCATCATATCAGAGGGTCTATATAATTCATAGGTGCAGAGCACGAAGACACCCAACCTGCATGAAAACCATAACATTAAACTGCTGGATAGTGCAAAACAAACGAAAATATTGATCAAAATAAAGGGAAAATTACAACATCCAAACGTTTAGATTTGACGACCAAATTATGCAACAGTAAGGTTTTTGAAATCCAATGTGGGTTTGTTTGTAATCATACCCACAGGCATACCGCAAAATAAACTCATATCATGCTGCCAACTCTATACAGTTCATGCCTGAAGTGACCAAGTGTAGTATAATCACTGATTCGGTCGCCATTTGCATTACCTGCACTGTCGTACGACACGCTACATCACTCCATACTCGATTAAACGAATGCCTCACTATTCACTATTGTGGTATGCCTGTGCACAGTGATGTAACATACATCATACGTCAATAAAACTGGAATTTCGAGTTGTTGTTTATCTTAAATTTCCAAAACAGCACACGTGTGTATTAGGTTGGTGCTGCCATCTAGTGTTTCCACTGTCAGTCACTTGCGTTCGTTTTATGCAACAGTAAACCAAATGTTGTTTGACTATTAGACTCCAGGTTGTTTGACATTGCGAGTGACCTACTCGCTTACAAGTGGAATGTCTGCGGTCGAGACGGCTGGACTTCGTCTGCGGCCAATTGAAAAGAGATCGTGGCCCCCCCGTGTACTGAAGCACCTTAAATCAACATTACACATAGTTTTCACCCTGTGCTGCCATCTATTGTACTAAGCATAACCTAATTGTAAGAATGAGTGAATGTAAGATACACCATCTGTACTATCAATAGGGTTGGTTACTGTTAACATGCTCCTGTTGATGTTATCTGAAAGAAAAACAAATGTTTTGATTATTTTAATGTGCTGTTTTATCGTTCATGGAGAATCATGATATCGTTAACAATACCGTTAAAATACCATACGTTTCGTTTGTACCGGTACCGTACCGTTGCGGTCTTAACGATATCCAACCCTAACAATCAACATGTATCACATTCACCTACAGAGATACACTTGAAAGGCTTCTAAGTTTCGAAAAACTGGCTTTTGAATAAAGCTTTTTCTACCAAAATAATTTAAGGAAAGTTTTTGCTACGAGTCAGGTCAACGTTTATTGCTCTAGTTGTTAAAAAATATATAGCTATAGATAGGGATTGTACAATTAATCGCTTGTTCAACATCTGATTTTTGATGGTCGATTGCAATTTTATAAGATCAATTATTTCTAAAGTTTTTTTGAAGAAATAAACTCTATCTAGACACAGCCTATTGTTCAACTGAGAGACTCCACTTAAGCCCGCAAAATCTTAATTAATATCAAGCAGTGATGTTACAAGTAGAATTAAGGGGTTCAAGGGGTATTTAAAGAGATTAGCTCCATTATAAAAATGGAGCCAATAGCGGGGCGGCTAACTCAGGAACCCTTGAACAAGCCACGACTACCAAAGGAAAACTGCGCATATACAACTTTGATTATTAATCGATCATAGGTCATTCAGATGGACCGATGATCAATCTTGAAAATTGTGACTGATTCCAAACACAAGCTAGAGAATTAGATTAGAGAGGCATGTTTGGCTGCTGCAGGAATGAATGGATTAACTTTTTTATACGAAGAGCAGTGAAATTAACCTGACTATTTTGACAATGTCTTTCTTACCAAAACAATTTTTTATGCAAAAATCTAAAGGAAAATGTTAGTCATAACTGACAACCAAATAGTTTGTGATTTTTATAAATTCAATTCCAAAATTAATTCTTACAACTATTATATATCCAGTTGAAATTTTTATTGGAAAAAAGTATACATGTCTTAATATTTGCTTTTTTGCTAAGCATATGATTGTTTGTAATTTACCAGAGGGAGATGAGGCACAGAGACTCAAAACAGGTGGAGGACAAGTCTTCAAAAATCAAAGAATGGGTGACCAGGAATATGCGAGCAGTAAGTATTGTTTACATCGCAACAAATGATAGATACATATATTGATATATATAATTACTGTAAAGCGATATACTGTAGAATGGCTAATTTTTCCGTGTGTTTTATTTTCCCGTTTTTTTCCTGAATGCTATCAAACGGGAATAATTAACACTGGAAAATTTTATACAGTTCATGTCCAGAATTAATGAACCTGAGTTTAATAGACTGGCCCAGCTTTATTTCTGAAGTGTCTGACCAGCGTTTACTCAGAGTGGTAGCAGTCATCACTCATTGCAATCTACATGTGGAGGGGAACAATCGCTAATTGCACTGGATGACCACTGATCATGCTGTAACTGCTGCTCAACTATGTGCCACTTCACAGATTACATCGCCGTTGATCTATTTCTGGACACCTTTCTAGACTGGTTAAAGTCCCATTGCCACGTGCGTTGCTGCAATTAAGGCCCTGCATGTGCAGGTACCCATTAATATTTACTCTCTGGTATACTAAGATTAAAGGTCTACATAAAACGGGAAAATTAAAAACGGAAAAAACATATGTCCTCTTTTAGGAAATATTAGAAATGGAAACACCCCAAAATGAGAAATTAGGGAAAATTTTCACACAGAAAAATTAGCCATTCTGCAGTATATAGATACAATCATCATTTGAATGCTGACTTGTTTCCACCACTTTCCAACTCTTTATAGTCTATCACCTGATTATAGGGAGAGATCATTTTGTTCATTTCTTATCATTTTTCATGCTGTCTGTGACATCTACATATGCTAAAAAGCTCTCCTCTTCGCATGTCTTGGCCCCCCTCTTAAAAAAGGGGGTGGCGAACCTTAACAGGTGTCACTTATTTCTATTTCTATTTCTGTCATCTATTCTAGCTTGAGCTGCAAAATCAACAATTGCTCCAAGAAAATGAAACCCTTACCCAGCAAGTGGAAATACTCAGATCTCGCCTGCAAGCACTGCCGGCAAATGTTGCCAAAGAAATATTCCGCAAGAGCCTTCAGAGTCAGCCGTCACCCCAGCAGCAACAGCAGCAGCAGCAGCAGCAGCAGCAGCAGCATCGGCAGTCTGGTCAGTGTTCACGGTCCCCCAGTCAGTCCCCCCAGCATCGGCCCAGGTCACGGGCGGGGGCGCCACCGGAGGTCCCGAGACGGCCCTCGCCATCGGTGCTAGAGGAGATCCTCAAAGAGCGAGATGTTCAGTCGTTGAAACGGGTGGGAGGACGATCTCGGTCACCAATAGAGGGCAATAAAATGGCCGACAGAGACTTTGAACCGGAGTACCAAGAAATTGACGAGGATTCCGAAAATAGGAATCCGCAAAAGAAAATCACTCCTCCTTCGGTGAAAATAGAGCGTAAAGTATTTCATGACCATGAGTCACATGCATCGTATGCAAGCTCGTTTGCGGACAGTCAGGAGATGTTAGACAGAAATTCCTCCACCATTTCCTCGAGACTCGACTCCCATGTGGAGTTGGAAGGTGAGTCGTCCAATGACTGCCTGCGACAGACTTCGTACGTTTCCACCACTGATAGCAATAACCGGGTATCGGGAACACCCTCACCGAGGATGCACCCCCTCACCCCATTCCTACCCCTCGTCTCCACCAACTCTCACCACAGCGTGGCCAAGGCTAACCCTACCGTAAACGCCCTGGCCACGTTACCCCGTCGAAAGAAGGAGACAAAGAAGGGGCCGATCTCCATGAAGGAGCTGAAGGCGCAGTTCGTTGCCCGAGGGCTCGGTGGGGAGGAGAAGCCGACGGGGGCGGCGGCCGATCTCCTCCAGATGGGTGTGTGCGTCCACGCGGCCGTCCACTCTGACCAGCAGAACCAGGGCAGGATAGCCACCAAGCCACCCACCCCACCTATGCACAGAATGCCTTCATGGGTGAGTACCTAGCAGTGGAGTTTTATACCCTTTTGTAAACTGTATGCAGCTTTAATTGTATGCAGTGCTAAAAAATTTGATTTACAGCCCTGCTGGAGGATATTTGTGCTACTTTAGATTTGTGCATTCAAACACTCAAATTATGTATTTATTACTATAAATGTATTTATTTGAAGGATGTAATTTTGGCGCTATCATGGGGAGCACAAAAATTAAATGCCTATTAAAAATACCATTTGTACAGTATGATCATAATGATATTGAATGTGTATGGATCTGAAAATTAGTCAACATGCAAACTAGAAAATATATTTCCGCAGGCCGCAAGGAACTGGTTAACATATGGAGTTGTTCATGGAGAAAGGTTCTACTTCACAGCAATCTGTACAGCAAAGATTCCCACATGTAAAACATCCTAATATAGGCATTGTTTTGTGGTACTCTGTTATTGTAAACCATTGTGGAAAACTTGTAGGGAGAGTTGATTTGCATCATATCAAATGTGAATCCAAGTCTTAGCTAGGATTCTAAATTCTGATGAAATAGCAACCATGTATGTTTATCTAGTTAGTATCTAGCTTGTGCGGTGTGAACATTGAAGTTAAATTTGCATATCATTTTCTTGAAATCAGGGTCTTAGCCAGGATTTAGGAACTGGGTGCTTAAAATTGGCTGTTGTAGAATTTTGGGGTCAACACTTCACAATCATAAACATGTACTTCCGTATTGAAATTAGGCATGATATTCTTATATACAAAGGCATAGGAATCATATTGAAGTGAGACAATTTATTTAGGTGCTTTCGCCTGAAGTTTAAAGTAATTCTTCACAAAAAATTGGTTGTCCTGAGGGTTAATTTTTTGGGGTTTGGGTGTCTTAACCCTTTAAAGCTACTTTTTTCCAAAGTGCAAGGAAGCAAAGATTTTTGGAAACAATTTAAACCCTGTCTTGTTGGTATTCATTGGAAAACTCTCAGATGAGTTCTCTCAGATGAGTACACATGTGCCAGGATTTCAGTCATTTTTCAGGTTTTTTGCATCATTTTGTATTGGCCAAATTAGCCACCACCAGCATAAGGGTTAATGACACCCAGATACCCTGCTGGCTGAGACTATGCTTGAAATGAACACACATGGAAATTCCTTACCAAACATTAGGTTTCCCTGTTGTGCCTAACATTAGGTTGCCCTGGTACTGGCTGTACAGTTCGATATTTTGAGACTTAGTTGGTACAAATCTCTTATGGAATGCCTTTTGCTGGTTGTGCTTTTCAGGAGAATCGTATCTACGCCATAGCCAGTGTGGGAATGAGCGTGCCGGATAACTATGCTAACCAGGACTGTCGAGGTGAGTGGTGCACTGGTGCTGGGGTTCAAACAATATCCAGGGGGTGAATTAGAGTAGGGTACCGTTAAAAGGTACCGTTTGAAGGTACCCACATTGGTACCGGTATCATTTCAAAAGGTACCGTATCGTACCATTGCAAGACCCATGTCAGGTATTCTAAGCATGACTATTCACCACAAAATTTATAAGGTTATAATGCAAAAAAGTACTGTTTCATGAGTACTCATACATTACCATAGCGTTTTAAGTATCCATTTCTAAAATGAGTATTTACTTGTCTGACAACAAATACAGCCAGCAGCTAGTCATCTGGTCAGATGCTTACATTGCATAATTATTCAGAATATTTCAAGTATTTGCTTGTGTTTTGAAACAATTTTTATGATGTTATTTAGAAATTCCTTGTCACGACTTTCATCTTTAATGTAGCTTTAGCTGTGACTATCAGTAAACTGGAAGTATTTTCATCTATTATTAGTGACGTGGAAATCCTATAAATCATATTACTTTAATATGTGTAACTTCAAGACTGATCTAGTTGCCCTGGGACAACAGGAATGCAAGGTCTTAGCCAGGATTTAGAAACTGGGTGCCCAAAATTGGCAATTATAAAATCTTTGGGCATCCAATTTTTCAAGTTAATCATAATATACTCAGACTACAACCATGAACATATATTTAGTTATTCAGATAGTGTATAATATCCATATACAATACCATGTGAGTAATATTGAGGTAAAAAAAATTCAAATACATTTTTGAAATTGACATTTCAAGAAATTCCTCACAAAAAGACTTGGGTGTCCTGAAGGGTGGTTTTTAAGGGTTTGGGTGTCTAAATGACACCCAGACGCCCTGCTGGCTAAGATAATGCAGGATTGTGTGACTGCATGGAGGTTAACTGTGTTTATGTGGAGGTAGCCGTAATAATGATGTTATTTTTCTCCCCCCTCCCCCACAGAATCGAGTGCCCCTGTGACAGACAAGCTGTATAATGACCACATGTATGAGGACATCAGGGTGCCTGTCTACACCACCCTCAAGGGGGTAAGTATTATAATGAGACTTTATGAATAATCAGTGCTAGTTCATGCAAATAGCTGAGCCTTATGCTGTTGGTGGCTAATTTTGCCAATACAGAATGATGAAAAAAACAACAACAGAAAAATTACTGAAACCCTGGCAATAAGATACTCATCTGAAAGTAAAACATGAGTTTTTACTCATCTTTACAGAATAATGTTTGATAAATATATTTGCTATCTAGTTTTCATAATGAATATTTCACCGTTTTTTACACAATTTTGGAAACCTTATTATTGGAGAGGAACCCTCCCTTTGTTTTTTTCTTGGATATGATTAGAAATGTTAGTGACTTATGAAAGATATCTTTATGCAACATCGTAGTTCTCATATTTTACTATGCTGTGGCTTAATTTAATGTGCAGGTATGAATTCAAACCAATTATTTAACTTACACACCAAACTACTTTTTAAACGAAAGCAATTTTTTTAAGATGCTGAATGAGCCCTTATGTACTTCTTTCTTACTGAAATATGATGTTTCTTACTTGTTTTCAGAAAGCAGCTCAGATCCGAAGTTCACCATTCACAGGTGAAAGTTCGTCTGATTCTTCGGATAATGAAGATACGCGTGTTACCGTGACGAACCATAATGCCAACGAGGCAGTCATGACCGTGGCCGGCCCCAGCGGATCAAAAACCACCACCAGCATCACGGTCAACCAGAGCAGCTCTGGGGCAATGAAGAGAGGTAGGTTATCTTCAGGGAAACCCACTCGTGCCTGCAGCCGTACAGAAAAAGGCCTGACTATTTTTGCCCTTCCACTGCTGCTGGAGTATGACTGAAACCCTACCTCATTTGTACTCATTTGGTAGCACTTGACAAGAGCTTTCCAAGGAATACCAATATGTTTTGGTCCTTTAGATATTGCATGTACAACAGGTGCAATGTCAAATCTAATTTGATAATGATTAATTCAAAGTAACTAAAATATGTGTTATTGCTGTATTCATTAATACAAAGTAACTGAAATATATGTGTTTTTGCTGTATTCATTAATACAAAGTAACTGAAATATATGTGTTATTGCTGTATTCATTAATACAAAGTAACTGAAATATATGTGTTTTTGCTGTATTCATTAGTATAAAGTAACTGAAATATATGTGTTATTGCTGTATTCATTAATACAAAGTAACTGAAATATATGTGTTATTGCTCTATTCATTAATACAAAGTAACTGAAATATATGTGTTATTGCTGTATTCATTAATACAAAGTAACTGAAATATATGTGTTATTGCTGTATTCATTAATACAAAGTAACTGAAATATATGTGTTATTGCTGTATTTCAGGTGTTTCCACACATTCTTTGGGTTCAGAAACCTCCAGCGATTACGCTGTGCCGCCGGATGATGAGGCGTCATTCAGCGATACCTCGGAACCAGAACACAAGCTCTTAAAGTACACACAGAATCTCAGCCGAGAAAACCTAGAGAAGTCTGGATATCTCACCAAACTTGGCGGAAAGGTCAAGAATTGGAAGAAGCGCTGGTTTGTTCTGAAGAACGAAGAGCTGTTTTACTACAAGTCACCAGTAAGTCGACCCAGGGGTCCAGCTAACCACTAGCCCTATAGTCTGAGGCTATAGAAATATGTGTGGGGAATAGTAATATTTGCCTTAGTAGCCCAGCTGGCTATAAGAAAAGTGAAATTTTAAAATCATGCTCAGATGATTTTAAGGAAGTTTGAGAATACCACTTGACACATATGTTGTTCCAAAATGAAATATAACACTGAAACCAGCTTACAGCTCACAAAGTTCTTCGATATTTTTTTTGAGAAATAACTACAGTTGGACTACAGGATTTAGCAAATGAGTTCATGATTGACATTTATTTCTGTAGATCATGTTGTGGATGATTACCTGTTTCTTTCAGAATGATGTATTACGGAAACCTCAGGGCCACATCTCGCTAGACGGGCAGACCAGGATTGCGCGCTCCGAGGGGGCTCACACCTTCCAGGTAAATATAGTCTACCACTAGAGGGCAGAACGGGGCCAGTCTTTCAGGCAGAGTATAATGGTGTTAACCCTTGTGCTGCTAGTGGATAATTTTGCCAATACAAAAATAATCAAAAATTGATGAAAAATTACTGAAACCTTGGCTGATGGTTACCTATTTGAGAGTTCCCAGTGGAAGTGATCCAATGAATACCAACATGACAGGACTTAGATGGTTTTCAAAAATCTTTGTATAAGAATTAACATTTAGCAAATGTATACTTTGTTTTAATTTTTTTTCAGAAGTACCATATCATACATAAACAATTTTCAAATTGATTCTATTTATTAATGGGTTTCAAGCCTATTTTTTGTGTATTTGTATTTTTCGAAAGTGAAACTGCATGTCTTTGTCTTATCGTTTGTAGATCTTCACTGGGAAGCGGACGTACTATCTTACAGCTGAGTGTACGATGGACATGGAGCACTGGATACGCGTACTGCAGAACGTCCTCAAGCGCAAAGCGGCCAATCAGGTCCTAGATCAGGCCAACTCCAAGGCCGTTGTCAAGGGCTGGCTCATGAAGGTCAAACACGGGCGAAATCGACGCTGTTGGTGTGTCCTGCTTGGAAAATACTTTGTCTACTACAAAAATCCCAGAGATGAGGCGAGTAGATCTTAACCCATATGCTGCTGGTGGCTAATTTGGCCAATGCAAAATGATGCAAAACACCTGAAAAATTACTAAAACCCTGGAACATTTGGTACTCATCTGAGGGTGCTCAGCAAGAGCTATCCAATGAATACCAACATGACAGGGTTTTCAAAAATCTTTGCATTCTTTCGCTTAGGACGAAAGTAGCCTCAGCATTGGAAGGGCTAAGAATAATCATTTATCTTCTTGTATTATCCCATAAATAACATAGACTATAATGGTGATGTCTTTCTTGCTAAACAGTCTTCTGAAAAACATTTTGAAGGAGATGTGATGATCAGAAGACAAATTTTCACAAATTTCCTTAGTATTTTGTAAGTTACTTTTTACTTTTTAATAGTTTCAAAAGTATAAGATTGTAAATAAGTCCTTATTGCTAATGAGTTACTCTATTCATGTTTATGAAGCTTTTGACGCTGATCACCCGTATTTAATTACAAATAGGTATGTGCTTAAGCGAAAAAGAGAGTTTTTGGCTGCTATATTTTATAACACTGTAATATCATTAAGATACCACTTATTTTTAGCATGTATAAGTTTCAACATGAATGGGGGCATTTTATTATTGTAGGCGCCTCTTGGTCAGATTCCCTTGCGTGATGCTCGAATTGAGGAGGTGGATGACTCGTGGGATTCTGACGACTCGGATAATAGTGCTTACACAGAAAACTACACTGTCGCCCTCTGGCCCCTGCATCAGGGACCTACATACCTTATCATTCCCACCAAACATGAAAAGGTAACCTTTTTATCAGTTCTGATGCTGCAATGGTAATGATGATGATGATGATGATGATGATGGCGATGAGGATGATGATGATGATGATGAGGATGAGGATGATAATGATGATAATAATAATAATGATAATGACAAGGATGATAATTATGATGATGACAATAATAATAATGATAATCATAGTATTAATAATGATAATGATAATAATGATAATGATAATAATAATAATAATAATAATAATAATAATAATAATGATAATGGTAATAATAATGATAATAATAATAATAATAATAATAGTAATAATAATAATAGTGATGATTATGATAATGATAGAAATAATAATGATAATAATAATAATAATGATAATAATGATATTGATAATAATGATGATAATAATAATAATAATAATAATAATAATAATAATAATAATAATAATAATAATAATATAAATAATAATACTAATAATAATAATTATGATAATGATAATGATAATAATGATAAAAATAATTATTATAACAACAACAATGATAATAATAAGATTGATAATGATAACAATGATAATGATAAAATTGATAATAATGATAATAATAATAATAATAATAATAATAATAATAATAGTAATAATAATGATAATAATAATAATAATAATAATAATAATAATAATGATAATAATAATGATAATAATGATAGCAATGATAATAGTAATTGTTGTTGTTTACCCTCTGTTTATTGTGATTGTTGTTATTGTTCTTCTTATTATTACTATTGTAGTTGATATGGTATGAGTAACATCACCAGCAATGTAATTATCATAATCATCTTGATAGTTATTCATCACAAGTGTTATCTTGTGTGTTTCAGGACAGCTGGTTGTACCACCTGACAGTGGCCTCTGGTGGCGGCATGGGGAACATAGGCACAGACTACGAGCAGACCATCTCAAAGCTGATAGACGTTGGCGGGGACCCTGGCTGCATGTACTGGAAGCACCCCATCATACTGCACAGTAAGGAGCTCATCAGTAAGCCCCTCACCACCCTGCCCTCGGAGGAGCTGCAGAAAAAGGCCCTGGATATAGCACAGGTATGTATAGTACTGTACCTTGACATGGGCCCAACTGAAGTATCCTGTAGCCATCATATGATAAATATAAATACTTCATAAAATGATAATAAATTAGGTACTGGATATTGTGCAGGTTTTGTATAACATTGTTAGATATGACCCTACGAACACACCCCTTTTCTGATAAAGCCCAGGATTTAGCAAAGGTATATTAGCACTGTACCTTGAACATTGTATCTTCCACTTTGTAAGATTGGACATTGGTCATCAACCAATGATTCTTTTATTCAAGCAACCCTTTTTCCTACTGTCTTTGTATCACA
This sequence comes from Maea johnstoni, assembly GCA_963942565.1. NCBI lineage: Eukaryota > Metazoa > Annelida > Polychaeta > Spionida > Magelonidae > Maea > Maea johnstoni. Next base: position 32,423,894 of record OZ012686.1, read on the forward strand.
CATATGACGAGCACTGTACCGTGAAAAGATGTATATACCCCTATTCCTAAAGTGTCCCATATGATATAAAACAAATTACTAAGTATCCAATACCACACAACACAGATCTTTTGTCAATGAATTTTTTGTAAAAAATATTATATTGAGCATTGCATGATCTCCTGTACATAATTACAGTTTGTGTTTCTTCTCTTGATAGTCATGCCACCTCTTTATGAATGTGATCATTGAGTCTCCGGCCATAGACTACCACGTGACGCTGGCCCAGAAGATTCTCCACACCTGCTTGCAGCTACCTGAGCTACAGAACGAGGTGTACTGTCAACTCATACGGCAGACCTCGCGGCACCCTGCGCAGCATAAGTCTGGTGTACCTGTGAGTATCCTGCTGTATCTTGCCTTAGAAAGCCATCTGGACATAAGAAAAAGAACTGGCAAAATTGATGCCAAATTATCCTCTGATTCTATTGTATTATCTTCCACAGTCAGATGCAGGACTCAACGCCAACAGTGGTCCTATGGCCCCAGGCCAGTAGATACCCAAAATGGCTTAGGGCCAGTTAAAAAAAGACCTCAACTGGTCCTACAGGGCCTGTAAACATTTGGGGGTATTCTTGTTAACAGGTTTCCCCTCAAGAATGCCAAATGTTTTTGAAGTAAATAAAGATGAAATAAATAAAAATAAATGTTGTCTGTGGATTTTATGCAACGTTTTTTTCATTTGTTATTAAAGAAAAAATTGTAGGACCAGTAAAATCTTTGCAGGATCAGTAGATCCTAGGTGTTACTGGTCCTACGGGGCCAGTAACAGTTTGAGTTAGAGTTGAGGCCTGAGATGAATTTGGAATTTCGATTACTGTTACTCTCCTACCATATTGCAGCTAATTTGTGACTAGCCAGTTGTGAGTTGTGGAGGAAACCGGAGTACCCGGTGAAAACTACCGCCTTACCCAATTCACTAGAAACTTTCTCCCATGCCCCGAATATAACAGTTCTGCACTGTTGAATCTGTAATCTCTCTCTTAGACATGTAGCTGATGACCTATGTTTAGTTTCACTCCTACTGGGGGTATAGACCTGATGATAACTGGGCATGCTTGAGTCTAGAGAGGCTGAGTATCTCTTCTCTTCTCTTCTTCAGGTGTACCACCAAACTTCATAGAAGACTCAGGTGGGGATGAGTGCCTGTTAGTAAGAAAAGTAGGAGAATATGAACGACGGCGAGTTAATTTGTTAAGGGGTTAAAAACCTGACCTCTACTTGGGTTGTGGATAGAGACTTGAGGCTAGCTTTGAATGCCTCAGGTGTCTGAGATGTTGGGATGTCCGGGGGTAGAGCGTTCCACTCCCTGATGATTCTAGGGAAGAAGGCGAACTTGTGGTAGTCACTAGTTGAGCTGGGTACCAGGTAGCCGGCTGTACATCAAGACAAGAATCATCGTCATTGTATCATCATCATCATCTCAGTCCTCATCATCATCTCTATCATCACTTTCATTATTATTATCATCATGGTTACCGCTATTACCTTGTATTTTCATTTTTCAGAACTTCCTGCTGTGTGGTTCTCACACCTGGTTCTTATGTGACGCGTCACCGCTGTCCCCGACGGGTTCCCTGGTGGATCTCACCGACAACAAACTCAACCCTGTCAGCTACGTCTTCATCCAGGGCTGGCAGCTCCTGGCCATGTGCGTCTCTCTCTTCTTGCCGAAACAGAGCATCCTCTGGTACCTTAAGGCGCACCTACAGAGAAATGCTGATCCTAGGTAAGCACATCCTTTTTACCATGCCATGACCTATTGTTGGGTGGGGGTGGGGGTTGTATGTCAGTTTCCCTCTTCTTGCCAAGGTTCCTTAAAGCGCACCTACAGAGAAATGATGGTCCTAGTAGGTAAGTTCATCCTAATTACCAGGCCATGACCTATTGTTGGGTGGGGGTGGGGGTGGGGGTGGGGGTTGTATGTCAGTTTCCCTCTTCTTGCCAAGGTTCCTTAAAGCGCACCTACAGAGAAATGATGGTCCTAGTAGGTAAGTTCATCCTAATTACCAGGCCATAACCTATTGTTGGGTGGGAGTGGGGGTGGGGGTTGTATGTCAGTTTCCCTCTTCTTGCCAAGGTTCCTTAAAGCGCACCTACAAAGAAATGATGGTCCTAGTAGGTAAGTTTATCCTAATTACCAGGCCATAACCTATTGTTGGGTGGGAGTGGGGGTGGGGGTTGTATGTCAGTTTCCCTCTTCTTGCCAAGGTTCCTTAAAGCGCACCTACAGAGAAATGATGGTCCTAGTAGGTAAGTTCATCCTAATTACCAGGCCATGACCTATTGTTGGGTGGGGGTGGGGGTGGGGGATGGGGGTTGTATGTCAGTTTCCCTCTTCTTGCCAAGGTTCCTTAAAGCGCACCTACAGAGAAATGATGGTCCTAGTAGGTAAGTTCATCCTAATTACCAGGCCATGACCTATTGTTGGGTGGGGGTGGGGGTGGGGGATGGGGGTTGTATGTCAGTTTCCCTCTTCTTGCCAAGGTTCCTTAAAGTGCACCTACAGAGAAATGATGGTCCTAGTAGGTAAGTTCATCCTAATTACCAGGCCATGGGCTATTGATGGGTGGGCGTGGGGGCGGGGGGTGTATTTCAGTTTCCCTCTTCTTGCCAAGGTTCCTTAAAGCGCACCTACAGAGAAATGATGGTCCTAGTAGGTAAGTTCATCCTAATTACCAGGCCATGGGCTATTGATGGGTGGGCGTGGGGGCATGTCTGTTGTACTCTTCTTGCCATTCTCTGGTACCTGAAAGCGCACCTGCAGAGCGGGGAAGGGGGGGGGGGGATGAAATGTGTATTTTGATCTTCTTGCCCAAACCAGGGAGAGGTATGTAAGTCCCTGCCGAAATGTAGCATCCTCTGGTATCTAATACAATTAGGATCCTATGTATGTCCATCCTCATTATTATCCTTGATCTATAGGTTGGTGGGGCTGGGGGCATGACTGTTTTGCTCTTCTTGCCAAAACAGAGTCTCCTTAATATGTGATCATGTCTCTTTATCTTTGAACATTATTTGTCATTAGTAGGTTCTTTGGTGACTGCGAATTAAAATATAAAAAGTCAGCCTGTGCCAGTAAATCATACTGAGCTGAAAAATATCATGATAATTTTAAATAAAACAAGCTAATAGATCATTAAAGTGAATATATTATTGTAGCTGTATTCTGTTTTTATTTTCCCCAGGACGGAGATAGGGAAGTATGCTGTGTTTTGCCAGCGAGCCATTGAGAGGACACTTCACAACGGCCCCAGGGAGGCTCGGCCATCACGGATGGAGGTCCTGTCCATCTTGCTACGGAACCCTTACCATCACTCCCACCCTATCAGCATACCTGTACATTTCCTCAACGATACTTACCAGGTAAGTGTATAATTATTACCCTTCCCCATGCCCATCTTAACCCTTCCATTGCTAAGGCTATGTTTGTCCAGAGCACAAGGATGCAAAGATTTTTTGAAAAACATCTCAACCCTGTCATGTTGGTGTTCATTGGATAGCTCTCACTGAGTACTCTCGAAGGAGTACCCATGTGCCAGGGTTTCAGACATTTTCCAGCTATTTTGCATCATTTTGTATTGGCAAGATTAGCCACCAGCAGCAAAAGGGATATAAGTTATTCACCTGTTACCGAAGTTTTTATATCATCAATGTGGTAAATATTGAATAATCAATACAATACAATTGAAGACCAGCTTTCTACAAACTTAAGATATATTTTGTTTTTTTGTTCCCTTTTTTGTCTTTCTTAACAGATGTCAGCGTTAATAAGTAAAATATCCGAGATGTGAAAAAGCTTGGGACGTAGGCAAAAATGTCCATTTTGAGTTTTACATTTACATTTTATACATTTCTTGATTGAATTGTGTGAAAGTGGGACAAGGAAAATGTGTTCACACTAGGACATGTTCACTTTTTTGTGTGTTTCGACGACGCAGTACAATGTTGATGCACACAATTGGTTTGTTAAAGACTCCCATGTTGTATCAAATTGCCCGACCAAATGTCCATTACCATATTGGGCCTAAAAAAAGAAATTGTTGGTTTCCTGTAACGGTCCGAAAAAAATAGGGTAGGTAGGTCGGTAATATATAGTTTTTCGGATTATTTTTTTGCTCAAAAATGGATGTTTTATGCATGTATTAAGTTATTTGGGAGTTGGAAATGCAGAAAAAACTTTAGGGTAGGGATTTTTTTGAGTAAAAACTTGTTAGGGTAGGGTTACAGGAAACAAACATTTTTTTTTTCTAGGCCTTGTACTATATTTCCACTGATCTCTCTCTCTCTGTCCCGGTCACAGGTGGTGAGTTTTGATGGTTCCTCGACGGTTGGGGAATTTCTTCAGACTCTGAACAAGACCATCAATATGCGGGAGTGCAGTCAGTCGGGCTTCGTCCTCTTTACGGACGATCCTGCTGGCCAGGAACTCGAACACAGCCTGCAGGCCAAGGTCAAGGTCAGTATACACAAGATATACATTTAGAATCTTGTATTCATTGTTTTATCTTATACAAACTGTAAATCCTGTTAATTTTCCGATGTTTTTAATTTTTCAATATTTACCATTCAGACCTGGTCGGTGAAATAAGATTTGGAAAAATTCGGAAAAGGTGTAGATCGGCAAATTTATGGCATAAATGAGCAAACAGGGTGACTGCTCTGTTCTGTGAGCTTGGATTTGTTGTGATATTTCATACATACACACTACCTCTGCAGTTTTAGAACTGCACAGCAGAGCCAGACCCAGACAGTATAAGATTGTTTTATTAAACTTTTTAAGAATCTCCTAATCTCATATCTGCATTGAGTGTGAAGTAAATTGGTGTGAATATAGTATACAAGAATTAGAAAGAAGACAGCATGACATGTTCAACTTTCTTCAAAATCAAAAGCCTATTTTCTTAAGAGTGGTTCTATTCAAGGAAAAGTCAAAGAGGACTGGCATTATTATTTATAGAAATGTAATATTTAATCATATTTTACTTTATTATTACATATTTGAAATTGCTTGTTTTCTCTTGCAGCTCTGTGATGTGATATCCAAATGGGAACAGGCGTTCCAAAAGCACAACAAATCAGACAGACCAGATACAAGTAAAACTGTCAAACTCACCTATAAAAACAGGTACACTACTCTCACTAGTATGTAAAAATAAATATGTGCTTTAAATTTTCTTCTGGGTGTTTCATACTTTTGAAACTAAGTCAGCAATTCAGCAGGATGGATTCATTTTTAGATGTTCCAGGGATGAATGGTATAATTGCTTATCTAAGGAAAAAGAGGTGTAAGTCAAGCTTAAAGGATTCTTCCAAAATATGAAAATTCATAACCAGGATTGTCAAGAGGTCACATATTTTAGACAATTTTTTTTGCTGACGATGATTGTTGTGTCGAAATGTTTGAAAATGAAAAAAAAAAGAGTGAGTGATACAGTCATTGTTGATTATCATCTAACAAATGCTCTGCATAATCTAAAATCTACAAAAGCATGACTGGGTTTTTCTAGTATTCCTGAATGAATTGTTTTGTTGCAGGCTTTATTTCAAGAGCTGTATCAAGGGAGAGACAGAGCGGGAGAGACTGCTTCTCTCCTTCCAGGCAAATGAGGATATCGTCAACGGGCGCTTCCCCGTCAATAAAGACCTGGCTGTAGAACTGGCCTCTCTCATGGCTCAGGTAAGAGTGGAAGTGGAATTTCTTTTTTTCGTCACATTTATGCCAATTGTGGCTAATTGGTGACTAGCCAGTTGTAGTGGAGGAAACCGGAGTACCCGGCGAAAACCACCGCCTAACCCCAAGTCACTGGCAACTTTCTCACATGCCCAGGTTGGTATTCAAACCCAATTGGTGAGAGACAGCGTGCAGTCAGTGGCGGTGCCTTAGACCACACGGCCGTCAGCTCAGGTAAGAAGTGACTATACTTCTTCAAGTAATTCGCATGTGATGCCAAATTTATAAGTTACTTTCATAAGTATCATAGCCTCTTATTCACCTTTCCTTATTTATATGTTTTTCACCTATTCATAGTTTCCCTAGAAAAGTACCAGCCTGTTCCTTGACAATGTTGAGAGTAACTTGATAATAAGCAAAGTATTAGAAAATATTCATAGGAGAGCTGCAGCTGCAGGTTCAATTAACATTTCTTCAAATACTTCCTAGAAAATTATTAAATGGGAAATGTATGAAAAGTATGCAGGCTATCTATGGCCACTACAGGCGTAAGTGGGTTCAACACTCTACCTATAATTTTAACCCTTCCAATGCTAAGGCAACTTTTGTCCAAAGCACAAGGATGCAAAGATTTTTGAAAACCATCTAAACCCTGTTGATATTCTTTAGATAGCTATCCCTGTGTACTCTCAGATGAGTACCCATATGCCAGCGTTTCAGTCATTATTCAGCTTTTTTGCATTATTTTGTATTGCCAAAATTAACCAACAGCAGCATAAGAGTTAAGTTGGTCGATTGATGTTTATATTTTCAGATTGAGTTTGGAGACTACCGAGCGGCTGATTCGTCGACACCTCAGGTCGGAGGTCGTGCCACGCCCCCCCACACCCAGCAGCAGCTGGCCGGGGTCATAGAGCGCTTCTACCCAAAGCGATACAGGGATATCGCCCCTCAGGAAATGAGGTATGGGCAGATCTTATGCTTTCTGATGCTTTCTCCCCACCCCTCTTTACTTTGCTCTGGATTAGTCCTATGCATTGAGATCTGCTACCATAAATGTTAGGATAGGAGGGCTGTATTGCTTCATTTGTCTGAAGAAGAATAGAGTCAACACCCAGCCAATCAGATACAGGGAGTCTGTTTATATTCCTGATAGATCCAAAAAAGTTTTTGTTCCTACTAAGAAAAATTTGACAAGCTCAAATTGGTTGTTGTATGTACATATTTTGCTTATTTTTTCAGAGTTCTGCAAGACACACTTTGTGAGAAGTGGCTTGCTCTGAAAGGCCGCACCATCCAGGAGTGTGTGAGGATCTTTCTGACGGTGGCCAGGAAATGGCCTTTCTTTGGTGCTAAACTCTTCTCTGCAAAGGTATGTACACAATTCTCTTCCACGGACCCGCACTGTCCCCATGGTGTAAATGTTCAGTCTTAGATGAATAAAACAATGGCTAGGTAGCGAGAGACTAATTACCACATGCACTAGAGTGAAAACCTGGCTATACCAGTGTAACATCACTAGGAGACAAAGACCGATGAGGGCTCTCGTATCATTTACATTACAGAGAAAGTTGCGCACCAACATGAGCAGAACGTAAATGAGGGAAGGCTTGGGAGGTTCAGAAGGCTAGAAAATAATGTACGCTGGGATGCCACAGATAAAAGGGGATGTGCTTAATGAGAGGAATATGGTAATCTGTTGTTATTTTCCTGTTGTTCTTTAGCACAGGTGAGGTATGGGGACCAGGTGTGGATAGTGGTACAGGATGACTGTAATATCGTAATCTATTGTTATTCTCCTATTGTTTCTTACACAGGTCAAGTATGGGGATCAGAGCCAGGTGTGGATAGTGGTACAGGATGACAGTGTCAGTATATTGGACTTTGCCACCATGGTAAGATTTATTATCCAGTGTTGATGAATTTTTGAAATTGAATTACTTTATCATGTATTAGGTCTACGGTTTTTTGATTGACATTGTTGTCATTTTGGAAAAATAGTCCCATTAAAAATGGCTTATTGCCATGCTGAAAGTGTTAAATACCAATCTATGATATTCCACAACTTGTAATCTATCATCTATAAAAGAAAATGCAATTTGATATCCCATAGAAGCTAGACTGACACATAAATCTATCATTTTATTTTAAGAAAACTAAGTACCCTGCTTTGGTAGTCCACAGCTTGTAACCTATCATTTATAAACAAATTGGGCACTTTCAAAAAAGAAATGCTATTTAATATCCCACAGAAGGTATGGTATTCCAGAACTTATAATCTATCATCTATAACAAAAAAAAGATAAGGTACAAAAAATGAAATTTATCGTCCTACAGAAGCTGGAGTGACACTTAGATCTATAATTTTATTTTCAGAAACCGATAGCGAGCTATGACTACCCATCCCTTGTGACGTTTGGAGGATGTCGCGATGATCTCATGCTGGTGGTGACCAGGAAGATGGAGTTTCAGCAGCGAACCGAGAAACTGCTCTTTATAATGAGCAAACCCAAGGTACTCTAGTCACATATCTTATAAAGTAAAGCGTTATTTTACAGAACATTATGGCGAAACCTCCAAGATGCGACCACCTTGGGATCAGGACAAAAGTGTTAACATTATGGGGTGTTCACATTTCAGAGGTCTTTTCATGATATAAAACATATACCTAAGACCATGTTCAAATTAAGTGTTCACTAGAGGTATCATTCTACTATAAAGTTCGAAATATTAACGTGTGACTGATTTTAGCGACTTTAACAAGTGGGTCCAATTCACTAATATTACGATCCGTTAATATTTGTTATATTTTGTATTCAAATTGCGTATCTAGTCACAATTACACATGGTCAGTTGATAACCATACGTACATACATAGACATACGTGCTGTGATATATAAATGTCTCGCGGTTCAAAGTTACTTAATTGCAATAAACCAATCAGGACGTTCACTGGATAAACATTTCATTAAAGTGCCTGTTTTACAGTACTTTTTACCTTTTACCTTTTTCTATTTATTCATTAGTTCACTATTTTAGTGGACCGAACCTTCTGATGCACTTTTATTGATATTGCAGATCCATGAGATAACACTCTTACTGGCTAGTTACATCAACTACGTACAACCCAAGATCAAACAGCGGCCGTCTGGAGGCTCGGGATCACAGAACGAATCACGCAACTCCAGCAAAATGGAACCATAGACATTGTCTCCTGGAATATGGTCTTCAAGCAGCATTACACATTCAAATGAGCATACACACGCCCTTGGTCATAATTAGTTCCCTCACATGCCTTGCCTTGGCACGTCAGCACTTAATTAACCCTTCCCATGCTGTCAGGCTACTTTCATCCGAACCACAACGAAGCAAAGATTTTTGAAATCCATCTAAACCCTGCCATGTTGGTATTCATTGGAAAGCTCTCACTGAGTACTCTCGGATGAGTACCCATGTGTCAGGGTTTCAATAATTTCTCAGGTTTTTTGCATATTTTTGTTAGGGCCAAATTAGCCACCAGCCACATAAGTAATGAAAAGTGAGTGCCAGCTTGGTGACTGATGAGGTAGGCTGGTGGTGCCGCAGTCGCAGTCTTAGCCAGCAGGGCGTCAGGGTGTCGTTTGAACCCCCCCTCAAAAAATCACCCTATAGGACACCCTAATTCATTCAAATTCATAATTTCTTAAAATGTCATTTTCAAACATATAATTGATTTTATTTCACCACAATATAAATCCCTCGACATTGTATAAGTATACTTATATTATGCCCTTACTCCAAGACTTTATTACATGTTTATGGTTTTATTCTGAGTATATTAATGGTCGTCCTTTAAATTTAAAATGCCCAAAAATGTTACGATTGGCAATTTTGGGCACCCAGTTTCTAAATCCTGGCCGATGCCCTGGCCGCAGTGTAGTTAGTCTTCAGCACAAAACCACAATCTCTCTGCAGCTTTAGGAGCTCTAGCTGATTTACTAGACAATCTGTTGATGTCCTGGGACAAGGCATGTGAGGGTGAAAACAATGGCATTCTGTCAATATTTCTGATCAAGTGTGTGAAGTAAGCTGGAGTGTTTCTTTGATAAGTTTTCGAGTACTGGAGCGCAGGCAATTGGTCCTGTAGCACAGCAATTTTCGATGGGTGCTGTACGAAACAACAGTTTGAATATTGTCACCATGTGGCAGTACCATATCAGCCTTGTAGCAATAAGACCTATATCAATCTATGGGCTGTAGCAATAAAGGGAGTTAACACATATTCTAAGTACACTCTGCATTTAAAATTGCAAGTTAAACATTTTACAGAATTGTTTGGTCATGCGTCCGGAAAATCTTTAGGGTTAAACAGCGATTAAAGGTTTGACTTGTTGCACATTTTGAGGTATCTGTCGCATGCTGGTGCGACCATGGGACAGTTGGACATCCCTGTTTTATTATTCCTTGTTGTGTGATTTCGAAGGGACTCTTCTTGTATAGAAGCAATATTTCGCCTGCTCATTCTCTAGAGAGCCTAGATAGTATGGCATCAATGGGCAGATTGGATTTTAATGTTTGGGCTTCCTTTGTTCAAAGGGAGGTTTGTTTTAGCCAAAATCAAAGACAAGTGTCTCTTTCCCCGTGATATCTTAGCCTGTATCCCGTTGTGAAACCATTAAGCACTGCTGCACACCATGACAATTGTTGTGGTTAGCAGGGTAAGGGCTAAATATGAAGATAGCTGAGTAGATTTGTTTAACTTTCTTGGACACCTTTCTTCATCTTTCGCAAGTGACAGGATACCACTGAAGTAATTTTACCATCTGCTATCAGATCTTATTTTGTAAATATTGGAGCAAAAACTAGGCAGAGTTGGATATATACTGTATACCGTGTTAAAATTGTGGCAGTTTATTTAATGCATACTTTGAGCATCCCTGGATAGTCCACATGTATTAAAATGTACACCATTATTTGGACATCTGATCCCTATCCTAGTATAGGTCATTTAACACCAGTACACAAAAATTAAACTGTGCATTAATCCTTTTGCTGCTGGTAGATAATTTACCCAATACAAAATGATGCGAAAACCCTGAAAATTGATTGAAACTTTGGCGTATGGGTACTCATTTAAGAGTACTGAGGGAGAGCTTTCTAATGAATACCAACATGACAGGGTTTGGACAGTTATCTAAAATCTTTGCATCCTTGTACTTTGAATGAAACTAACCTCAGCATTGGAAGGGTTAAAAGCAGCTGCCTGCAAAGCATACTCTTTTATGTGTGCAAAATTAACATGGTATACAGTATAAGATTGCATGTCCATGAGTATCTTTTTTGAGTGGCCTTTTCAGGACCTCTTTCTGATTACAACAACGAGTATTTATTCATCCCTAATTAAACCTCCTGTTATTATTGAAAAAGTTTTAAGAGATCATGATGTTTTTATTTTTTTATCCATTTTTAATTAATGGAGATGAGTGCTTACATTGTGACAACTTTGTAGAAGTTTTCTCAAAGTGCCTGAGTAATCATTCTAGAAGTATTTTTTATTCAAATGTATTTGAGAATTCAATTTTAATTTTGAATTGCGGACCGAGTCATGGCTCACGACTGGGTTGAAGGGATGATGTGTGCTTGTGTAACTTATTGTGTGACAGGCCTATTGTCAGTAATGGGGCATAGGTGAGAATATGAAAGCTGGTTGAATGTGTTTGTATATATTCCTTTTGTGTTTTTACATTGATTTTCTTCTATCTTTTATCCACCGGCATTGTCCCCTTAAAATTGCTTTGAGAAAATGTACAACTTGGGATTTGCTAAAAGAAGATTTTCCAACTGATGGGAAACACCCCTTCCTGTCTGTCCCCTGTTCTATGTGGAAGTGGGAGAACAATGGTTATTTATAAGAATCTGAGACAGCAATAGTCAATTCCCTAACTTATTCATGCCTGGAGCAGCACATCTCATTGTTTTTGTGATATCTTTATGGCAAAAGCATCTTTAAAATATTTTAGGTGGAAATATTGATCAGAACTCAACCAACAACTTTCCTTCAGATATTTTGTGAATTCAGTATCTATCCCCTGAGTTATTGTGAGAGGTACTGTGGATGCAGACAACAGCTGTAATTGAGCTCTGAGCATGAATGAGTTTATCATTCATACACAGACTATTTTAAAGTAAATTAAGGTGTTCAGTGTTTTAGAGATTCATGTGAACAATGAGCGTTGGTGCCCTTGAAAGTGGTTTTCAATTTTGATTTTATTTCGGTTTTTGTATTTACAATACATTTTTGAAAACCAACCTCAGCTCAAAGGATGAGTTTATTTCATCCCTGCTTGAAGTGCTTCAAAATGGTCCTATTGTTTTGATGATATCTGTAGTAGTACTGAAGCACATTTTGGAAAATATTTCAATAAGTAAACTATGTAAAACTATACAAACCCTTGTACAGTATTTCAATCCCCATAAACTCAGACTTGCCTTGGGTGTTCACACACCTCTGATAAAAGCTTTGGTGATGTTCATTCATCACAGTAGCACCTGAAAACACCCTGATTAGTTTGTATATATCATAGCAACAGGCACATTTTTTTGTAAAATACTTGATCAAGTAATGTGGATCAGAACTCAGCCCACAACCCTTCTTCAAAGAATTGGGGAATCATAGCTAAGTTCTAAATTGACTGTTTTAGAAATATCACCTATCTAGAAAAAAACACCTGTCAAGGGAATTAATTCCCTGGCATGAATGGGTTTAACCAATTATGCATATCAGGTAAATCTTGACAGGTTTGTACAGGTTTTAACAGTTGTATGCAATATCACACAAATTTGCTCAGAGAGTATGGAATGAATTTGACTTTGGAGCTAGAATGATTCACTCTTGGTCAGTCTTAAGTGTTTAATGTCATATTTTGCTCTTCTTAAATAGTGTGGCTCCCAGTATTTAACGGACAATACCTCCATGAACAAAACATAGGCCCCACTAGTTTCTTAAATTTAAGTAGAGAATACTCCCAAGAAATTATTTGGGCCTTTGTTTTCCTCATGGTGTAATTGTGCTTTAACGATTCTAGGAGAGAGCTGTCAGATATTGTGACAACCAATGATATATATATATCTTCATTTTGCTGCAATTCACTAGAAAAGTTGTATTAACTGATTTATCATTTTGGAGTATATGATTCATTACTTTCTGAGATATTTTCAGTAAGGAACCTGTATCCACCTCTTAACCCTTCTAATGCTGAGACTACTTTCCTCCAATGCACAGGGATGCAAAGATTTTTTGAAAGCCATCTAAACCCTGTCATGTTGGTATTTATCTGATAGCTCTAGCTGAGTACTCTCAGATGACTACCAGTGTTTCAGGATTTGAGTCATTTATCAGGTTTTTTGCGTCATTTTGCCCTGGCAAAATTAGCCACCAGAAGCATAAGGGTTAAAGAGTAGCCAGTGATACCAGGTAAATGAATTGTAAGTTTGAAAATAATTTTTAAAGTAACACACATGATATTTTGACTAAAGACAGGATTGTATCACTGGCAAATTATTGTAGTATAAGCAACCATCTCATTCAATCAAAAATGTCATTATTATTAAACCTTGTTTTGATGTTGACCGCAGGTGACAGACTAAATCTTTAATTGGTCTACCTGTGATTATCTTTACTAATTAGTCTACCTGTCTTCTGCAAGAGATCCACATTGATATTGAATGATATTGATATCCATTCTATGAATGCAGCTTTTGAGATGCCAAACTAATGCGTCCAACACTAAGATCTCATATTGTAAATTTGATGTATAAACTTATTGTGAAAAAAATCATGATGTTTGTCATTTTTCTTTGCAACCTTGCAAAATGTGTTTTCTTGATCATGATTAGTACAACCATAACCATGATTAGTATAACCATAACATATGGTCAAGATTCTTCTGTTTTAACTGTATTTACATATGCACATATTTAAAAGAGAAATATCGCACCATGGTAGTATAGAGGATTCACCATAGAGTTATTACCTTGCAACTTTTCATCCTTGTGATTTACACTTTATTATTCTATCATCTTCATCATCATCATCATCATCATCATCATCCAGTGGTGAACCTTGTACATGGCTATTTATTGAAAACTGTCTCTTCCTAGTAGTTCTGTCTAGAATTGACTTAATTGCCTGACAAGCCCTCAACCCAATCTTGCTCACTCTTTCCCTCGATATATTTCATCTGAATTTTTGATACACCAAACCTACAATAAATTTACCATGGATGGTAATAAAACTACAAAACTACAAGAAAATTGATACCAGAGCAATAAAAAATCACAATAGCAATGCAATACAGTGTTGTTGAAATGTATCATCTTATCAAAAAATCATTCTTTTGATATTCAAAAATATGGTTTAAGGATGTATTTTATTGCTAGCCTAAAAATCACTTTATTTTGTTACCTCCCTCCTGACTGTTTGTTTACTTAGATTTCCGTGTGTTAAAAAAAATCAACTTTATTTTTAATTACCACCCTACCCCCCGACCCTGTAAAATTGGTATGGGAAAGATCCGGGAACCAATAAATCAAGTAACTGTCGCCTAAGCCCCATGGGGGTGTTAGGGTACATCTGACCATGAATTGGTTAACCTTAGGTGCCATATTGCCTTAGCTGAGACATCAAAATTACAGAAAACCATGACCCATAATAAAGATGACTTAGTATGTCTATTAAAATACAACGGGAATAGAAGAAAATATCAATCTTTAAGTATTGATGCTCACAGGGGGCTTAAAGCAGCCTAAGAATATTTTGATAAAGTCGTTCAGGCAAAAGTATAGTTGCGTTTTTTTCGATGGAGAAAAGTTAAATCAGAACATTACCAACCATTCTCCTTCAAATACTTCGTAAAATATTCCAAAGTTACTGTCAAAGAACCAGACAACAATTTCTTCAGGAACTCTTTTAAGCATTAATGGGATAAATATCTATCACTTTGTTACTCTAAAAACACTGGAAGCATCTACTAAGTTTCCATATCTTCAGAACTGTTGTTCGTGTCTATCAACTCTATAATGGTTTGTAGATGCTCTCTGGTTATTTTTCTTCTTTGCCATCTACAAACTAAAATCAGCAATGGTGAATTTCATTACGCAATGACTGAGTTGAAACGTATTATCTGTGGATGGTTTGTTTAAAAATATGTATTTGGAGCAATATTGAGATATGATCCGAATACATTCTATAACAGTTCCATCATGTATAAAGTAAGGGAAACAATCTTTTTCCCTCTTACTCAAATGACTCAAATGACAAGTATAAATTCAAGCAGTTTGTTGTCATAAGGAAAAGGGCTATTAGATTTCAAACTTGTAATTTGTAATGAATAGTATTACTAAAAAGGGAAAAGAGATGTTATGTCAGAATGAAGGTTTGAGATCATTACTTAGGGTTGTGATTTTACAGACTGACGCTCCTAGTGTTTGATATGTCTTGTATGATGAACTCCATCCATAGTTGTGTGTACATATTCTACTTCCATGGTCAATAAAGAAGACTTTATGGCCTCCACGTGTTATTGTCTTTTATGACATTCATCCCTTCCAATGATGAGGCTACATTCATTCAGAGGACAAGGACGCAACGATTTTTGAACACCATCTAAACCCTGTCACGTTGGTATTCATTGGATAGCTCTCAGATGAGTATGAAAGGGTTTTGGTCATTTGTCAGTTTTTTGCATCATTTCGTGTGGGCTAAATTAGCCAGCAGCAGCATAAGGGTTAAGTCAGTTAATGTACCAGTAACAGAAAGACGGAGTTCCTTTTCCCTGAACATTCCCGATTCCAGTCTGTATTACCAGCAATGAATCAAACTTGGCAACGTGGATTTCCTATCTTTCGTGGTTTCACATGTCATACTCAAAGAGGTCCCTCTACCCACCTGGTGTGATAATGCAAGACCAATTTGTCTTCCCTTACCACCTTGACCACTTGGTACCTGGTAACAGAAGAACTTACAGGACCGACAAAATACATACGACAGCCTAGGATCAAGGCTAATTATTCCAAGTAGAGGGAGCTCAATGTTTAACACAAAACACAATAATGGAGTTGAAGCTATAACAACAAACAAAAATGCTGAGAGAAAAACAAATACAAGGAATATTGTGATGCCCCAAAATTAAGTTTTTCTGGTAAAATGTTCATAGAAGTAAGAAATAAGGATAGGTCTTATGCATGGATGAATAAGCCAATTTATACCAACGATACCCTTTAAGGAGTGACATAGGTAGTATTCCAATTGATGCTCGTGAAAATAACCTAAGGCTGATGAAAATGCTCCTACAACAGCAGTTTTAGATAATAGTTCTATGCATATTTGTGAATAAGGTTGAAAACGTATTTACATATATCTGGATATGACCAATAACCAGATAGTGTACAATATGTAAGATTTTTGAAACGTAATTGCCAAAAAGTAAAATACAAATGTTTACAATTTCATTGCTTTTCCTGTTATTAAAGGGAAGCATACATGTGGGTGAGTGATACGTCTGACACAGGGTGGTAATTTCAATTTTTTTTTTACTTTTAAGTGACCATCTGCTGATAGCTGAGAGTGGTATGACAGAGTTTAAGATTCTATTCAGATGTGGAAACTTGTAGTCAAAGTTTGACACCTTGATGATTCACGGTGGACCAGGTGTGAATGAGCAAATAAAAAAAACTTTGGGGGAGGGTAAATGAAACTATTTTCCCGGCCACTCAAGATAATAAAACTATTTTTACGACCATTAAATAGGGAGCGTAAATGAAACTTTTTTTACCTTCCCTTTATAGAGGGAGATAAATAAAAACTTTATTTTCACTCAACCACTCCAGAACGACGATAAATAAAACTTCTTTCGCTCCCTCTACAGAGGGGGGGGGGGATAAATTTTACTTTACTTATCCTCCCTACACAGAAGAAAAGTAAATACATTTCAAGCAATGACTAATTGCCTGGCTCATTTTCCTGGTAAAGGGAACTACCATTGCGAGAGTCGCAACACCGCCCACGTGCGTGCAGTTCAGCATATCATAGGATATCATTGGTACAAATGTTAATAGATTATTTACCCTCCCTTTGGAGTGGTCGAGAAAAAATAAAGTTTTATTTACCCTCCCAAAAAGACGGTCGTGTAAAAGAGTGTCATCGATCTGTAAGATTGGTGGCAAATATCACATGTTTAGTGCGACAGGAACTAGTTACAATCAGGACTTCGCATAAACCGATATGCTACTTTGCAGCTATGCGTAAATAGCTTATGGGGTTAATTTCTTTGACTCAGTCTTTCCTCAATCCTGCATTTATTCGACAATTTAGCCTATACAAAGTATACATTGCTTGAAAGGTATTCTGAAGAGATATGCATTAAGCATCCAAAAGTACCCTGACACCTTGGTGTAAGATATTTTGGTTGTGGGGTAAAAAAAAAAAGCAAAAATAAACAAAAGAAAACGTGTATAGAGTGTTCAAACGGAGCCCCTGACACACAATTATAAATCGGGTACATGTGCACTAGTTCGTTTGTATTGGGTGACCAAAAATGAAGAAAAATGACAACCTGAGCTTGCTGTAAATCTACTTATGGCAGACATTTGAAAAAAAATAGCCATGTGCGCAAGAATATCTTCTATGAAATGTATAAACATTAATTTTGCAAAACCTTTATTTAAACCAGGAGATTGTTTGCAAAAACAAATGTTATAGAGATCCACATGTAAGACTTTAAGCCCATCCCCAGGAGATCTGGGTGCTGGTTAATGCGAATATGAATGTGTCTGCACATGTATCAAAAGTTATCAAGTCTGCAAATAACCATCTTAGAAACATCGGAAAAATACGAAAATTTCTCACTACTGATACAACCAAGAGTGCCATTGTCATTATTTCACTGGTGACATCACGCATTGACTATTGTAATGGAATTCTCTGTGGAATCACTGATGAGCTACTATAATATGCATGCTCCAGAAAGTCCAAAACAATGCCCCTAGAGGGGTTAGTGGCTCCAAAATTCACTGGCTGCCCATCAGGAAAAGGATTGAGTTCAAGATTCTGCTTTTGACTTTCAAATGCATGCAAGGATGTGCCCCTCTATACTTTATGGAATTGTTAATTAGTCAAACAAGCCAATACAAGAACTCTTAGATCGAACTCTAAGAACTTATTACAGCTACCACAAACTAATCTGAAAAGGTTTGGTGACAGAGTATTATATGTACCTCGCCTTTGGAATGAGCTCCCTGACAACATCAAGGCTGCTGATAGTGTGCAAAACTTCAAGACATAGCTGAAAACATAACTATTTCGAACGGAGTTCATTCGACCATATGGACCATGTTCGCGGACTATTCTTTAAAGCGCTTTATTTTAACTTTTATAATCCTCTGCGTGTTTTGCAGCAGCAAGTGGCGGCAGCAAACTCGGAAGCCCAGTCACTTCGGAAGTCACTCGGTGTCAGAGCCGCGTATATTTCGTGGATTGTAAGGGGATTTTGACCCCCATACTTCGTACCTGGGTACCAAAAAGTACCCTTCTTTTACAAAATCACGGACATGCGGAGGTCTTAAAAAAAAGACCCCTTCTTCCGCGAAATACGTAACGAAGGTGCGGCCCCCCTCTGTACCTGAGTGCCCCCCCCCCCCCCCCCGGGGGCTCAGCTGTCATAAAATAGTTTATTGTTGTTTTCTTGTACATATACCAAAGTATTGATAAATCTTGACATGCAATTCGAAGACTCACTAAAAGGACGAATTCGAAGGTCCCGAGCCCCCTTATAACATTACCTTCCCTGATCATCGTTTTGGCACCTCAAAATATTCCACAGTGGATGTTAGATTTAAAGTCCCAGTTTAAATTCGAATTAAATTTCAATAAATATGCTCTTTTAAAAGAAATCTATTAAGGGACACAATTTATAGATTAGTGACCAATAGATGATAGAGTTTGAAACATGCTATAATACAATATTTATGTCAGGTTAGTTGATCAGTGACCTTATTTTTTTCTGCTGAAACAGAAAAATAAATGAGCATTTAATACATGTTCTTAGACAATTATAATTTGGTTTCAAAAACCTTGTTCAGTACCTTTTATTTGTCGATCATTTCTCTAGTTGGGTCAGAAACATTCATATCACTTTATTTATATATATATATGACTTGACTTTTTAAAGCTAAGTCAAGATTATAGCATGTTGCCATAGTAATATGTAGACATTGTTTTCCCACAGTGCAACCAGTGATATTTTCTCCTGTAAATGTCATGGCATGAAATACAATTTTTATGTTATGTCCATTTACTATATATACGTGTTGGTACCTAAATGTTTATATATAGTAAATGGATATAGTAGAATCAGTAATAATACATTGCTTCAACACCATTTTATTGTTATTATTTTATTTCATGGTTTGGATACAAATGCCTGTGCATGGCCATATAGGGGGACCGAATAGTCTTAGTATTGTGAACTGAACGCTCCCACTGGCAGAGGGGTGTGTCTCACAGTCTCCTACTTCCGGGTTCTGTCGCCCGTTTCAAAACAAAGCACTCCTTCCCGTCAAGCATGAGTCGCATGTATGATAACCAGCCCCTCAAGTCCATTCCAGTCACCTCGTACAACTGGAGTGGAACTTGGCAACCTGATCACTTGAAAAGGTACCGTATAACTGGACGGCATTGAGCGATAATCCATAAAGTATGACTTTCTTTCAAACTTTGTCAACACAATAACAATTGTGCAAGATTGATGGAAATCATATCATCACCATGATTTGTAGAATCTGGACTACATGATTTGCTATTTGCTATCATCAAGGAAATCGATGTTGAACTAAGTGATTAAGTCAGTGCCGACTAGTAGCCTATCAGTTATCATTTACCTTTATGAACTCACCTGTCATCAACTGCAGATAAGGGCGACTGACAAATATACATAAGAAATATATACATAAGGAATATACATAAGGAATATATATATATATATATATATATATATATATATATATATATATATATATATATATATATATATATATATATATATATATATATATATATATATATATATATATAATTATATATATATATATATATATATATATATATATATATATATATATATATATATATGTGTATATATATATGTATGTATGTATGTATGTATATATATATATATATATATATATATATATATATATATATATATATATATATATATATATATATATATATATATATATATATATATATATATATATATATATATATATATATATATGTCCAATTTCACCCCAGCCTTGATGATATGCATTACAATTAATTTCTTTGAATGTACACATACTAATATTGATACTTTATCATTGAAGTGGCCCTGGGATTTTGTTGGAAGGAACAATCAAGTCAAGGTCACGCCATGTCATCATTGATTCTTCTCAGAGGAAGGTAAAACATTTAGCAATACCAATTTACTCACTTTTTTCCCCACCTACATTGCTATTAAATCAATCAACCTTTACCATATTGAGGTACAATAGCTCTTTACCGCTGTAATTCATGAGCATGAGTATTTAACATTAAGTGTTTAATAAAACTTTGCCTATTGTGGGACAACGTGACAGTACTGGATTTTATTTGGGATATTTGATATGAGAGTCTAGATCTGTTGACATTCCTTTTCCTTAGGAAATCTCTGAAAATTTGCTCTCACATCAATAGACAATATAGATAGAACAGAATTAAAATAAGAGTTCTACCGGTAGATATATGTATATACTATGTGTAAACCCTTTAACCTGAAAGCCATTTATATAGAACCTCTAATCAGAAGCATCCTTTAAGGTTGGGAGAAGCTTTTACTAATAAAAGTCTCTAAAACAGTCTTATAGGTGAAATTGTCTATATTATATATCATCTTGCATCCTTTTATTTTTACAGAGCAGATACTATGTCTTGCATACCAAGGTAAGCAAAGGCCATAGGCGTCAGTTTGACAGCTCAGGGGTAGAGATTGAGCCTAACTTCAGCGACACGCAGAAGGTCAGGACGGGATTCCTACACTCCTCATATAGTAAGTTACCGTATTCTTCCGATTAAGTTCACATGCCCAAATAAGCGCACAGGGCCTATTTTTCACGGTTAGAGGGGGAATGAACAGCGCAAATGTCACACAAAACTCGCCAACACCCCTACTTCAGAAATTTTCCCAACCTCTACCCGCACCGTACGCTTAATTGGAAGAATAAGGTATGGTCTGAGGAATCAGCAGTGTCCACTGACACACTGCCATATATATGAAGTCTTAATGTGTCATTTTTTAAATATACATGTCAACCTTTTAACCTATGGCTAATGTTTCTGAGATAAAAATGTGCGATGTAAAAAATATGAATGTCTTGGCATATTAACATATTCAAACCTCTAGCAACCCAACAGCCTGACGCTTAGATTGTACCTGTGTGACTGAAGCAGTATCCCTTCCAATTCTAAGGCTACTTTCATCCAAAGTAGAAGGATGTAGAGATTTTTGAAAACCATCTAAACACTGTCATACTGTTATTCATTTGATAGTTTATGCTGAGTACCCTCAGACGAGTACCCATGTGCCAGGGTAGATGGCATACATTGTCGATTACAGGAAATGCAATTGTGTGCTATGATTGAAGCAAGAAAGAAGGCTTATTATAATATTTGTCCCTACAGAAGTGGAAGCCAAAGGGGTGAGCGATCGTCTTCCTAACCAGGATATAGAAAAGTTGATCAACAAAGCTCAGCTTACAAAAGTGACAGAAAACCAGAGCATACAGGGTTGTGTGGCATTGTGGGTGGATGAAACTGAACTGGAAAAATTGGAGATTTCAACAGAAGACAATGTCAGAGTAAAAACTGCAGGGGATGGACCATTTATATGTGAGTACATATATTCATTTCAGAATTCTATAAACTGCCAATATATGAAAAAACCTCCAGAATCACATTATAATCATGAGATGAATATCTGAAATAATGTTTTTTTAAAAAGTGGTGCTCATCCATTTATCTAGGAAAAAAACAGTTATCATTTGTTTTTCCATCAGATACATTCACAATATTGCCTTCATTTGTAGAATATTGCCTTAATTGTTAAACCACATAGAATATATATAATGTCTGTTAAACTTTTGATCTTAATGGCAATGTATCCAGGGTATTTAGTATGATATATAATGATCAAAATTTGTTGTGGGTATTGAATAATATTAAGTTGAGGTTTGAAAATATCCCAAACACTGTAAGTATATAGTCATTTTCTTTATACATTTGACAAATTGCTTCAATTTAGTATTAATGGTGTTTACTTGCATGAAGGAGAGACTTTATTCATAAATGACTCTTTTCTGTTATCTGGATCCCAAAATGCAGGTAACAAAAAAAACCTTATGTTGAAAAATCGCGCAGGAATGTTATGATGAATACCTATAGCTAGCTCCATGGTAAATGAAACGAAATATGCATTTGTCATTGCCCAAACCCAATTGATAGTATGCTGTACCACGGGCACAGGGACTAAAAAACTTTATTAAAATGAAGCCTAATAAAAGTTGTTTGTTTCCTGTAACCCTACCCAAACAAGTTTTTATTCAAAAAATCCCTACCCCAAAGTTTTACCACCCTCCCAACTCCCAATCAACGTAAAACATGTATAAAACACACATTTTTGACCAAAAAGAAAATGCACAATTATTATTTTTCGACCTACCTACTCTATTTTTTTTCAGACCGTTACAGGAAACAAACTATATTTTTCTTGGCCTGATGTTGAACTCTTTGAACTTGGTTGACCCTCTGGATGCACTTAAATCCTGTATTCCTACATGGCATTATAGATTTATTTTTTATCAAGCCTTCCTGATGGCTGAGTGGTCTAGGACCTTGCCACTGACTGCTACCTGTCTCTCACCACTGCCCGGGTTCAAATCCCAGCCAGGACATGTGAGAAAGTTGCCAGTTACTTAGGTCTAGGCTGTGGTTTTCGCATGGTACTCCCGTTGCCTCCACCACTTACAATTGTCTAGTCACAACTTCGACCCAATATGGCAGACAAAGTAATGATAATTCCAAGTATCATTTAATTACCTGGTATCACATATTGTTTCAGATACTATTGCCAAGGTGGATTCTGCATCAGCCACTGTGTCTAATTATGCAGGAGGGGAAAAGGTCGGAGGGTCATGGACAGACAAGGTCATGACTGTCAAAGGTCACGATGACCCCAAACCCCTACCCCAAGATCTCAATGAAGGAGTAGATGAGGATGAATGGGTACGAGTTGGATAATCATAAGCAGAAAGTAGTGGTATTTTGAGAAATCCAAAGTCTGTTTTTGCATATATATGTTTGTATATATATTAGAGCTGCACTCACCACTCACGAACTCGAGTGGCTCGAGCATTAGGGCAGGCGAGCTGAGCTCGAGCTGAAGTCGTCAACTCGCGAACTCGTCTATGTTTGGAACACAAACATGACACAGCACATCTAACACAAGCTTTCTTTTTACTGCTTATCACTGTCATGTTTTGTTTACAATCCCCAATGTATAAAGGCAGTGTTGAGCGTTATACTGACCTGTTTACCGCTCTAGAGAAAGCAATATGTAAATATAGATATGTATTTATCTATGCGGGCACATTTTAAATTGAAATAACCGTCTAAATGTTAGCAATTCTCCACCAGTAAGTATTTCTTTCTTAATTGGTGGGCTGAATAATGAATATTTATTTCAAAAACCACGCGTCCACGAGCTCATGAGTCAAAATGGTGGTGAGCTCATGAGTTGATCTCCCTCTGTGAGTGCAGCTCTAATATATATATATATATATATATATATATATATATATATATATATATATATATATATATATATATATATATATATATATATATGTATATAACTATAACTGAATAAGCTTATATTCTTTCATTATCGGTTCTAAGTCATAGTTAATACTCAGGATATATAGTAGCTGATATTCTTGCCAGTTTATGAATATGAAAATGATACGATAAAACCCATTGGGAATAATTAGTACTTAGAATCTAGGTCCATTGATTCATTTTATAGTATACCATAGAAGAAATCCAAACATGCCTTTAACCATTTGCATTTTAGTTATTAAAGAAATAAGTTTACTGCACATTTTCATAATATTGCATACATTTATCAAAAATTCTAAACCAATCAGTAAATTTGAAATACTTTTTTTGTGTTCAACTTTAGCAACTCTCCCATTGGTTCCTTTAACTGTTGCATGATTCAAGGTCTTAATATCCATGATGTCATGCTAGCAATTCACCCTACATGTGACAAAACTTTATCCATTTATTGTAGGATGACTGATTCTGAAAGGTAGCAAAGAATTCAAGACGTGCCAAGACCACAAGAGAGTAATCTTGCAGATATATTTTCTTACAGTGCCTGTAAATATGTAATCGTTTAGCTGGCAATTATGATATCTTTATTTGAACTTAGATATTATTTATATAGTGTCGATAATTTTCATAGATGATAAAAACATCCAGAAATTAGTTGTTTACCTTTTCATTTGGAGACTTGGTCTTGCAATTATGGAAATATTTAGAGGTTGTCGCTACTGGGTTTAACCCTTATGCTGCCAGTGGCTAATTTGGCCAATACAAAATGATGTAAAAAAACTACACAAGGACTGAAACCCTGGCATACTGGTACTCATCTGAGAGCACTCAGTGAGAGCTATCCAATGAATACCAAAATGACAGAGTTCAGATGGTTTTCAAAAATCTTTGCATCCTTGTGCTTTGGACGAAAGTAGCCTCAGCATTGGAAGGGTTAATAATCCCTCAAACTCTGCAGATTTTACTGATTGATTAGTTGTTTTAGGTGCCAGACCATGTGTACACTCAGATTGATACAAATGGGGTATTTAGCTATTTTCTTTCTTGAAACTTAGAATAAAATATGTGAGTGTTCGCAACACATGTAGTTGATGATAGGGAAATCAAGAATGAAATAGGCTAGTCATCGGGTAACCTTATACCATTTTTCATTCATCATCCTCATTATTATACTGTTTGGGGAAAATATTTTAAATAATATTAGGAAAAAAACGCTTCAAGATTATAAAATAAAGGTGTTAGTGCATATATCAGCACCCCTGTGGAGTGAGGCAATGATAGAGGTATGGTGGAGACCAAACCAGACCATTGGTTAAATAAATAATGTCTGGAAAATGTATACTAAATTACATGAGCATACCATCATTGTATTCTACGATTGTTCAAGTGCCTGCTCAGTTCGTTGCTCAACATCCCCTGGCGCCATCTAGGTCAGTCTTTAGATATAACCCCATGTACCGACACATGAAGTGCAGGCAGAGATCAGATGGAATTCTACATCTGATGGAATTCTTCCATAAACTAATATCTAGTTTAATGGTGTAGGGGTAAAGAAACAAGGAGGTTGAGTTCATCATTTACCTATACAGTTTATTGTACATATTACATCATTTACATCAGTCTGAATTTATACAATCTGCATTTCATGGAATTGACAATAAATAATGTACATACATATTTGCTCTATGCCATATCTTTGTTCTACTTATTAACCGCACCACCCTTAAGTTTAAACTTCTACACAATTTCCATTCGTTATAGAAGAATCCTAAACAACTAACTTGTACTAGTTCAGGCAAAATCAAATAAGAAATTAAGGAAACAAATCTGCATATTTCTAGCAGAGCTATTTCCAACATACATAAGACCATGTCTTGGTTGCAATAAAATTCTGGCTTATTGATATACCAGGTTTAGGTTCTACAATTAAATTCAATATCTGATTTTCCTATATATTTACACATCCCAATTCTACGTATGTGTGTGTATATATGTATATCTGTGTGTGTGTGTGTATCTGACAAATCTACAGACAACACTAACTTCTTGTACAAGTCAACCTACTCTAGTTCAATTTACAATTAGACAAATACTCATAAGGCCATCTGATTTTACTCAACACAGTTCTTGAGAAGTATTCAACTTATGAAAATAGTACATAGTTGTCCCATTCCCTAGAGTACTGATTATAAGGACCAAGTGCATATCCGTAGGTTGGATTCAAAAATTGAATTAAGGCTTCTCTTAGACTTCCTCAAACCAAGGCCAGATAGGTACAGAGTCTACAGACTGTACTGGTTACATTTACTATCCAACTATTTCTTATTATAGCATTTAATAACTAGTATCTCACAATTAGCTAAATTATTAAATCAAGTTGCTTTTACTAGTTGGCTCAAAGTAAATCTATGGCTTTGGACCACAAACACCTGAAAAGATGAGTTCAAACAAAATTGGTCAAGGCAGAGACGTTGGAAGTACCAAAGATTGGAAAAGTCTTACGCTTAAAAGGTCCTGCTTGCACCACAGACACCAAAAAGATGAGTTCAAACACAAATGGTCAAAGCAGATATGTTGGGAGTTGCAAGAATTGGAGATCATGGTCTTAGCCAGCAGGGCGTCTGGGTGCCTTTTTGGACACCCAAACCCTTAAAAAGAACCCCTCAGGACACCCAAATATTATATATATTATCAAGCTTATAATTGAATTCTTTCATCTCCTTATAATTCCCATGACATTGCTTAATGATATCATGCCTTATTTTGTTGAATTTATGCATGTTTATGGTTGAAATATGAGAATATTGTGATCCCCCTTAAAAATTTGGACGCCCAAAAATATTACAACAGCCTATTTTAGGCACCCAGTTTCTAAATCCTGGCTAAGACACTGTTGGAGATCAGTATTCAATTCAACCTAGTGATAGCAACTGAAAAGTTAACACCAGCTATGCATGCTAGTAAAGAATATAAGATACTGCTTCAAATGAACACAACCAACTCTCATAAGACTCAGCTATTCGGAAACCAAGAAGAACTTCATGACTTGTTCAAAATGATTGCCAAGTATGTTGTTCTTCTAATTCCATATGCATACTATAAAGTCAAGTTATCGCCAAAAACACTTAAGGGCATGACATTAACTTTTGCGGTGACTTGCCCAGTAGGGCAAGTGAGATTCAACTTTCACTTGCCCTACTCCAACTTTCACCTGCCCTTGAAAAAATGTATGTTTTAAAATGTTTCATTTAAAACCAAGGGGGAACATGGTGCTGACATGTGAAAGCATATTTTGTAGGACAAACTTGGATGCCAGACCACGAAACCTGTACGCATTCTCAAAAGTAAACTTTGAAATATATGCAGAGTCCTTGCCCAGTGGGGCAAGCATGATACAGGTTTCACTTGCCCTTCAGCTATAATTTACTAATTCTACTTGCCCGGGGCAATGGGGCAAGCACCAATGTCGAGCCCTGCACTAGTGAAGTATGGCAGTAACCATGGAGCCTTATTGAATGAAATCCTTGTCCAAAATATCATTTGGAAGTTTTTCCAACATACTTCTGTAGTTGGAATATTTATTATGCTTCCTTTCAGAACTTGAGAGCACCATTGCAATGTAACTACTGAAGTAATTTTCCTGCATACCTAATATGGGAAGGAATATCGGTGACTATGACTACTCAACAATGTTTTTTAATCACTTGTTTTTTGCCAGCTATTGGCTAATAACTAAACATTTGCATGCATGTCACATTTGAGGTTGATAGGGTGTAAATAGATCCACAGGATATGATCAAGTCAGGTGAACAAAATGAATCTTCAATTGATTGCAATAATTTACTATTCATATTCAACCGATTTATGTTTGTAGTGATCAAATATGTCCTGCTGATATTGTTATAATTTTCTGTAGAAACTATTCAAAGGATAAATGATGATTATAACTCAATCAACATCTATCCATCAGATATTTTCTAAGATCAAGAGCAGAGTTATTTCTGAAAGTAATATATATATATATATATATATATATATATATATATATATATATATATATATATATATATATATATATATATATATATATATATATATATTTTTAGAAGATGCGTTTTAAGGGGCCATTAAGTATGAAAGGGATAAGGATGTATGAACACCCTTTTGGACTTTCATGCTTTTTGTAAAGATAACACCGCTCATGTACAAATACCGATTCATAAACCAGGTATATCATCAAGTACAAACCTGCTAACTAAATGCAGGCTAGGGAGCTGGTATGACATTCACAGGACAATCAGTGATAAGCATGATGAAATTGTATTCATCTTCCAAAGTATTTCCATAGGATTGACCTTTTCCAAAACTAAGCCCAATCAATTAAAGATTCACTTGTCTGACGTAACACTGTATTAAAGATGTGTGCTATGCAGGGACTTAGCCAGGACCCGTCCTGCCTGTCTTTCGGACAAGCAGTTAACTGAAATCCTTCTTTTTGGACAGGCAAAATTTTATATGAAGAATTTTCAATTATGATTTTTTGGGAGTAAACATTTTCCTAGCAAACCATTTTCTATGACATGGCTTAAGTGAAAATTAACCTTTTTGAGATAGATAAGTAGATAAGTAGCTAAATCTGGACGGGGAAAATTTTTGGATTTGCTGTTTTGGACAGGCATTTTTGAAATCCTGGCTAAGACCCTGGTGCTATGCTCTACTTTGTATTAACTACTAGTCGTTGAAGAGCAGATCCTGGTCTTGGTCGTCCTCTAGTAAGTTGGCTGCTTCCTCCATTATGAGTCCCTGTGCCTTCCGCTCAGCTGCCACAATCTCCTTTTCAACCCTTTCTTTGGTTTTCTTCTTCTGAATTTTCTTCAACCTGAATACAGCCAAGAATAGGTTAACTACTAGCAGCAATGGGAACAAGTTGAAATGTTTTGACAGAATATCGGTTAATTTAACTACATGATCAATCTATTGTTGACACAAATTGATTGTGATAAACAGGGTAAATGTAAGGTAAGAATGTAGTAGATCATGGTTTTTTCTAGCAAGTTGTCAATTTCAATACATAACATTTGTAAAACAAACATCATGACACCAACATACTTTGATCAGGAATTTACCAATGGGTATGTTCATGTGAATGATTTTTCACTACATACTAATGCCACACCACACCAAGATTTCCTGCATTGTCTTAAAATGTCACTGCCGTATATGTTAATGCTTGTTGTCTAGATAGCTTGGAAAATGTAATGGACATAACCATACTACATGGCAAATCATTTTGTCTTGATTTTCAATTCTTGTTGCAAAATGGTATAGAGCTCAACAATTAATGAGTTGGTACACCAAATGCCTAACGGATCTCCAAATTACAGGAACAAAGTGTTAACCAGGGGAAAGCAGTGTCATATATTATGTTTTTACGTTTTTGAGTGACAGTAAGACACTTAAGACAGCAAAGTCTGTCAAATTAAAGTACATCAGAACATAAAACAAGTTCTCATCAAAAGTATTTGAGGAAAGGCATAAGATGCAAAAACTTAATAAAATCCTAGTATTTCTTCAAATCCTGAAAGCTTTCCGAGTTATTTACATTTGGATATTTCAAAGATAAGTACTGGATAAATGCCCTTATTATGAATGGGTTCAAAGTTTATTTACCTAAAGAATTCCTCTCTTTCCCTCTCGTCCAATTCTGTGGTGATATATGCCAGTGTGCGCTCTATCCTTGGAATGATGACTGAAGAGAAACAAATATAATAAGTCCACAAACATATCAGATGGTGTCATCTTTACCAAGGTAAGTATATATCCGTGATTCAAAATAGTGTTAAGGCATGACATTAATTTTTGGGGCTTGCCCAGTAGGACATGTGAGCCCTAACTTTCTTAAATACCTTAAATATTGTCAATGTGAAAGAGAAAATACATTCATATTATAAATCAAAATAGTTTAAGTTGTCCCATCTTTCTCTATGGTTGACCATGGCATCTCGAAAATAATCAGTGCAAATTCAATGTTACTTTGTTAAAATTTGTAAGTTACCAAAATTTGGTGTTTAATAACACCCATGACAATTGATATACAGTGAAATAGTGTACACAATGGACGTGGGTTAGGTGGTCACTGAATAGGTGCCATTAAATGGGCAAGGGATCTGTCCAGATATAATTATTAAAGAATCTGCCTGAACCATAAAATGGTCTGCTGACAGGGTCTTAGCCAAGATTTCTAAAAAGCCTGTCCAAAACAGTAATTTCAAAATTTCTGCCCATCCAGAATTAGCTACTCATCTACTTTTAAATACTTATATGCAGTACATTTAATAGCCTATTGTGTCAAAAAGGGCAATTTACACTTCAGCCCCTGTAACAGAAGATGGCTTATTATGTAGAATATTTGGTTATTACCCCCTAAAAGTCAAAATTGAAAATTATTCACAGAAAATTTTGCCTTTCCAAAAAGGAGGTTCTCAGAAAACTGCCTGTCCAACATACAAGCTGGACAGACCCTGTTTCTTCCACCATAAAAGGTGAAACTGACCATAAGAATTTCTGTCTGTACTATAAGCTAGGAAAAGAATCTGTCTACGAATGAAAAGCTATATGCCCAGGTGTTCAAAGAATGGGGTTAATGAAATGGACCCTTTCGGGACATTCCTAGCATCAATATCTATATAGGTATGTATGCCTGGGTCCAGTACCTATAGTAACCTACCATGTTCAATAGCGTTTACTCTCCTGTTGGTGATCTTGATGACCTCATCCAGGGTGACGAAGGAGGTCTGAAGAGAGGCGAGGGCCACTAGTAATTCCACTGCCTTCCCATAATTCTTCTTGAGCTTATCAATCTGCTGGCCACCTCGAGAGAGGCCGGTCAACTCGTAGCTATCTGTGCCGTCCGCGTAGTGCTCAAATATGGGCAGCTGCACACCTGTAAAATACAATAGAGATTCAATTCAATAAGTCTAGGCCTATTCAACTTCCACAGATAGGCAGCATCAAACCTTGACTCACTAAGAGAGTATGAATATAAGGAGCATTGCCTCTGTACAACATTAAACTTATTGAGCCTAAAACAGTACTGCATTTACAGACTTATCAAAACTTAATAATTAGAGTCTTTTAGAGATAATAATACAGGAAGTATTAATGAAGATTTAAAAGGTCTAAAAGTAGTCAAAATTTATAGCATAGTCTTAGCCAGCATCTGGGTGTCATTTGGACACCCACTTGGTACACCCTCAAAAATCGTCCTTCAGGACACCCAAATTTTTTGTGAGGAATTTCATTAAATGTCAATTTTAAGCATATCCGAGATTTTTTTTCAACTCAATATGATTCCCATCATTAAGTAAATATGTTTATGGTTGTAATCTGTGTATACTGTGGTCTCCCTTGAAAAATAGGATGCCCAAACATTTTACAAAATTGCTATTTTGGACACCCAATTTCTTAATTCTGGCTTACACCCTGATTTACAGAAATGCAAACGTGTACAATTAGTTGATTACACCTACACTAATATTCAAAATATTACAGACCCAGTAACCCTTATCTCACTTACCTGCAACATTGTCTTTCTTTGATCTAACTTTGATTTGAGCTTTGTTGACATTCTGTAATACCATATGACTAAAATCCCCCGACGTAAACTTAGCCTCTGCCAGAGAGAATGATGCCTCTTTCATCACCTCGCCCATCAGAGACTTGGTCTGTCAAAGAAAATAAAAACAATACAATCAGCTTGCATCTAAACTATGCTAGTTCTATCTCAAATTTTTTAATTGCGTACAAACCGAAATCTTATTAATTGCAACTGAATAAAAAGGTGACAAAATGTGTCAATTTCAATTAAAAAGTAATCAAATTGGAAATTTTAAATGTATAGTCTTTGAACACATTATGAAATCATTTTTAAAAATTAATTAATTTTGTTTCTCAGAATGTTAAAATGGTTTGAAGCTGATCCAGCAATCAAAATTGTTATCAATATCATAATCATATTCACAGCTCATTTGTCCATGTTTCTGCACAGTGCACAATATAAACTAGTTAGGAAAAGTAACGTGAGAAAAAATAATACCAACCTCAATGATTTTCCTGAGAATTTGCCTAAATCTCATGGTCAGAGCATCAGCCTTCTTCTTTAGCAAGCTGTGGCCTTTCTGTGCTCCCTTCAGGCGACTCTTCATGGCCGTCAGGGCCCTAGAGGAGGAATGACAAAATAAAGCTTTAAGACACATGGTGAAATAGGCACAACATTGAACATTTGTAATGGGTCCCACTAGTGGTCAGACGATACGAGCGAGAACTCGAGCATTCGGTTGAGGTGAGGCCGACTCGATCCGTTCGAACAGCATTTGAAATAATCGATTATTTCAAATGTGAAATTTCTGAATAAATGTTGCGAAATTACGCGGCCAAAACATACAAAAACAACAGAACTTGGCTAACCGCTTTTCCCTCTATTTTCCCACAAAAAGTTTGTTTTTAGCTTCCAAACTTGACAAACCTCTTAGGATTGCCAACAATACAAACACGCGAGATTGTCATTGTTGGCAATGGGCAGATTTTACAATGGGACCTAATGAGCAAAATCAACATTTTGAGTAGTTGAGACATAAAGTATGTTTATACACACACACGGTAGTGCTCCTAAGAGTTTGGAAGCAAGTTTGGAAGCCAAAAACAAACGTTTTGTAGGAAAATAGAGGAAAAAGCGGTTAGCCAACTCAAGTCAGACAGACTATAAGTGCAGTTAAATTAGCTTATTAAACCAACATTTGGAAGAATTTTTCAAATTAATAGTGTTCATGACAAGCTGTCAATAAATCCCCTGAACCATTTACTGAAGATATTAGAAAGCTCTGAAATTGGACTTGTATCTGGATTCTCCCTACATGCCGCCTATTGTTTATGAAAATGGTCTTGGGCCTGCCGCATGTGCCGAATTACAAATAGAAGTCGCTCTTTGATTAAATCTTGCTCTGACCTCTCGCAATCTCGGCAAGATGGTGGTCACCATTTGATAAACAAACCTTCTCAAGAAATCTTTGGACTACCCTCCCGTTAAAAGTGAATTTACTGACACACGAAGTTAGCGGCACACATTGCTAGGAATTTAGCCAGGATTTAGAAACTGGGTGCCCAAAATTGGCAATTGTTAAATTTTGGGGCATCCAAATTTTTAAGAGGGACCACAATATACTCTTATTTCAACCATATACATGTATACATTTATCAAAATAAAGCATGATATCCTTACACAATCTCATGTCGATTACATGGAGATGACAAAAATCAATTATACAGGGACCGACATTAACTTTTGAAGGCACTTGCCCATTCGGGCAAAGCAAACCCAAGTTTTGCTTGCCCGAAAAAAAATAAACTTGCCCGAAAAAAATGTTATTTTGCACTAAGTTTATTGTTTACACAGGGACATCCTAGTTTGGATGCTTCTTTAGCACTTTTTAGGAGAATAAACACTTAATAGAGGCATGCAATTTAGAATGACAATCTCACTGTGAAGAGAATTTGTTTTGCCGAAATAACGTCAAAAATTTTGGTTTAACTCAATAAAAATCAATAATTTAACATCGGCAAATAACTAAAGAAAAAGTTCATGCAAATTGTACCAAATACGAAACTGGTCCAACTAAAAGTTCCTATTCAGGTTGTGTGTGGGTATGCGGCTATGGAAGCGGCAAGGAACTTACCTTTATTTCCTCCTAATAGATCGTTATACCGGCAATCCCGTACAGTAAATAAAGCGCCATTTTGAAATTGACCGAAATCACGTTGATGATCTCGCCATGAATGTGATTTCAAAATGGCGCTTTGTTTACCGGACGGGATTGCCGGTATAATGATCTATTAGAAGTGGCGTTGTGGTTAGTATTTAGCTTGACTTTTAGCAATGATTCCTCGTGTTATCGATAGCGCTACTATCGTGGCGCAATGATCAAGTTGGCGATATTTCGAGCACTAGTAAGTGACTAAGTGGGAATATTAGCTTGACCGTTCGGGCGTTTCAAGTCGGCCATTAACTTGTCCGAAATGGGTTTTTTCACTCTCGCACTTGCCCCGGGCAATCGGACAAGCGTTAGTGTCGAGCCCTGTTATATGCTTTAGATTGACATTTTAAGAAATTTCTCACAAAAATATTTGGGTGTCCTGATGGGGGCTTTTTAAGGGTTTGGGTGTCCAAAAAAGCACCCAGACGCCCTGCTGGCTAAGACCATGTTGCTAGCTCATATTAGTCATCCTAGTGCAGTCAGGTATGAGATAAATTTGACACCGACGGAGAAATTTGGGAAAATTGAAAACTAACATTGTAGGGTATAGGGCTTATCCCCAACTCTAATACCAATAACGTCAATATATAAAATGAGTATAAGAGTCGGCCCCGGCTGTAATCAACCCAATCGCTGCAACGAAATATCGATCACAAATTGCAATAGATTCCCAACCCTACAGAGAGCTATGTACAGGGGGGAGGGGGGGGGGGGGGGGGGAGTGGCCCCAATAATAGTGACCATGGCACCTAGGCAGTGATCAGAGCACATCAGGCGCACCCCTGCTGCACCCTTGCAGAGGTTCTCACATAAAATCTATCAATCCATGTAATAAGTCCTTGGCCTTACACACATTACAGCATTTAAAAATAGCAAGGTCCTTAAAGCTGAAGCTCTACCAAAAACCGGTATTTCACTAGCCTTGGTTGTAAACATAGCCCACAGTAACAGTTATGTCAACATACTCCACTTCCTACCCAAGTATATGACGACAATGAGATGTTTATACAGAAGATGATCGTTGGCTCCATTCGATCTTGTTTTATGTTCAGTTTAAGTTTAGATTGGATGTCATGCAGAACTATAATCTAGTGACTAGTCAATATTCAACCAAAATCATCAACACTCGTGACCTAACTCCTAAGTGAAGCTTAACAGACACCTTCTTCCGTCTTGCAAATCAGCCATAATCTAAAACGTAATGGCAATTTAAGGCAAGATTGGTACAACCACTATTTTCGATTTTTTCTGATTCGGGCTACATGAATACTTACATTCTAGAAGGGAAAATGTTTAATTTATCCTTTCCCGACATTTTGGAATATTGGTCTGCGCATGAATTGTCACATGATAAGTCACATGACCTAATGCAACTAAATGTCGATAGATGGCGCCAGTGGTTTTCTGTTCTAAGCTCTGACACTGTAAAACTCTGCTGGTGGGTTAGAGGTCCTTGATAGCCAATCATTTTGGCTGCATCCTACAATAGTAGAAACAATTCACTCAAAACCTACATGTATATACATATAGGTACTTAGATAATATAGATAAAATGTATATTTCTCAAAAAACAGGATATATTTTCCCAACTTTTTAGGGACAATTTAGTTCTAAAATTTTCAGACTGGTTATTTTTTCCAAATTGTCTGAGACAGATTAATTATTTATTTTTTAATTTTCCGAAGCGAGGGGAAAAGTATTATATTATGAAATGATTAACTGTTGTTAAAAATGATTATTTCCAATCGAAACCCCACGAATTTTAAGTTATGTAAACTATCTTCTATGGTATAGTCTGAATCCAACAATGATAATATTCTGAGGGCACACATTTCAATTGAAAAAAAAAAAAAATCTTTTTAACAATTTTGCTGAAGAGCCACTTTGAACTTAACTCATTTGAAAAGAACAAGTCTCGCATTGCATTTCTATTAGCTAGCGAAACAGTTTATTCCAGCACCGCTATTCACATTAATACTGCATAATTAGCTATTGATCATTTTTCAAAACTTTGCACTATAGCTTCATGTACTCCGAGCGTAACCTGTGGTTAGCAACTAACTGTAAACCTTTTATCCTCGCATATTAGTTGTGTCAATAGAAAGTGTTAAAGTTTCCAATCAAAACTATGAGAACTAGAATTATGTGAACTATCACGACCGTTGAGCTTGCGTTTTGAATAGCATAATTCTCGCATGATATGTTTCTAAGAAGAAAATGGCTGCTTTCTCATAAAAATTGTTGCGTATCTCTTGAGTTATGTAAACTTTCCCTAGTCCTTATATGTGACATGAACATAATAATGGCAATACGTTAAAGACACATATGATGCTCCTCAACATCTAACCATTAGCGCAAGGGGAATGCTAACTTTGGGTGAGGGTGTGTCGGCGGTTTGCCCCGACACCCTCAACTGACCGTGGACTACGGCGTTGCCAATGACTGCTAGCTGTCTCTCGACCCTGTCTGAATTAGAGTTCCTGCTGGGGCATGAAAGATTGATGCCTTAGACTTGAAACCAAGCGGCGGATTTGTCTCCCTAGCATCCACACCTACTTACATGCGCCCTAGCAGCAACTTGGCAGAAAAACTGACCAAAATGAAAATTCCAAATTTAAGTTTCAGCGTGTTCCTGCGCGGTAGCGTAAGCAGGGTCTACCAACTGCAAGATCGCATTAGCATGCGAATTCAGTCTTGGCCAGCAGGGTGTCCGGGTGTCTTTTTGCCACCCTGGTCCACGAAAAATACCTATTTTAGGGGGAAAAGACACCCTATCTTTTGGACAGAATTTTTTGAAAATATTAATTACAAGTAGATATTCTAAAAAGTTTTATTCTTAAATGATATCTAGAACATTTGTTGAAGAAATAA
Organism: Maea johnstoni; assembly: GCA_963942565.1. NCBI lineage: Eukaryota > Metazoa > Annelida > Polychaeta > Spionida > Magelonidae > Maea > Maea johnstoni. The sequence goes on from OZ012686.1 coordinate 32,460,228, forward strand.
AGCATATAATCACTTGATTTGTCAATGTATATGGTCAGTATGATGACTATTTTTTTTCAGTGAGGGGGTTTGGACACCCTGTCTTCTTGAAACCCCATTTTGGACACCCTGTTATGAAAATCCTGGCTAAGACCCTGCATGCGATACCTTCACTACCCTAACCCCGAGAATACTCGTAGCATTAAGAAATTACGTAAATATGTAAATTTAAATGAATGACCAAAGTTCGTGGAGAATAACTAGGACGACTGCAAATGACATGAGCTTCAGCCGGTTTAACATCTCATTTATCAATTTCACAACGGGGGTTCCAATCAAGATGGGTAAAACAATAGCAAACATCGATATTTTCTTTTAGATAACGATTTATTGCGTCACATGTTATGAATGGTTTCACAAAAACAAACGGAGCACCGCATGGACATATAAAACAAACGTGTTTAGTAGTGATTGTGATATAGAATCTCGGAACTTTTCAATAGTTCCTTGACATTCTAATACACTGAATAAAAACTATTCATACTATATATCCAAACTCTCCTCCTTAATCTCACCAATACCCGTCATTCTATCTTATCTATCTGCACCAACTGTACCCCCCCACCGAATCCAACATGAGCAAGACTAGACTTCAGAAGGAAAGGGCGGGGGACCAGTCAAATATAGACAGCTACCTTAACAAAAGGGATAGTAATGCAAACGCAGGGTCAGAAATAACAAATGCAGATCTGAAACTAATGTTCGAGAAATTGCAAGAAAATCAAAATGCAATAAGAATTTCTTTGGAAACTAGAAACAAAGATGATGATACAAAGCATCTAAAAAATGAACAACTTGTTGAGACGATTACAAGTAATGTCAATAGGATCACCGAAAACATAGACAAGATTTTCCCTAGGATAGGAGACATTGAGAACAGAATAACAGCAATAGAAGACAGACTTGAGTCAGTGATAGACATGGAAAAAACACTTGATAACTTAGATGACATTGAACAAGTGCTCCCCAGGATAGGGGATGCAGAGGATAGGTTAACTAAGATCGAGAAGAAGATGGAAGAGAACTTAGATCTGAGAACGGAAGTAGCCAGTCTCAAAGTTCAAGCCCTGTGGGAAGAATACGAAAGGAAAAAGCAAAACCTTGTAGTCTACGGACTAGAAGGGTCGGAACAAAATGAAGACTCCGATAAACTAACGAGAGAGTTTATGAAGAACAAACTAAAACTGGACAGTGAATGGGTTGATAACCTTCAGTTAAAATCATGTGTCAGACTACAGGGGAAAGGGCAGGGACCACTTCCTCTGCGCATTAGTTTTGCACTGCCAGAAGACAGGGATAAGGTCTTAAGAGCTGGACCTGAGTTGAAAGGAACGAAAATATCAATCAGGACAGACCTTCCAAAAGCTTTGCGGATAGAAAGAGCCAAATTGGCAAGCAAAGGCTATGGAATGAAGAAAAGGGGAGAGGTCATCAAGACCAGAGTCAGAGAGAAAGGAATAACTCTATGGCTAGAAGTGATAGACACGGAAGGAGCAAGCTGGCGACCATTGAAAGAGAAGGGTCAAAATTCACAAAATGTGTCGCCAGATTAAAACTCAGAAAGTGGGGTCTCTCAAACAAAAACATGTAGCCGAGGGGTAGTATGGCACCAAACCATGCAAGGTGAAAGGTCACACCAAAAAAATAAGCAAAATACCTAACAAACCAACTAACTCTCTATTAACACAAAATAATGTCTGGTTACAAAAGTGGTTTTGTGGGAATATAAATGTCTATGTTTTATGTATTACATTTTTGTTACGAATAAGGGGTAACGAATGTTATGCTAAAGGTGATGTCGGTGTAAATAAGGAAAATGAAAGGGAGTTCTATCTCGTGACAAATATTAGAATGGAATACAGTGTATTTATATCTAACACAATAATATGGTGACAGTTGAATCAAGAAACTGTAGAGGTCTTGCCGATACCAACAAACGGCTAGACATTATTGATAGGATAAAACACGATAAGATTCATATAGCCTGTCTGCAGGATGTACATTTAAACAAGAGGGATAGGGCACAACTTAGAAGAGAATGGGGAGGTGACGCTTTTTTGTCCGCCAAATCATCCAATGCTAGAGGAGTCGCCATTTTAATTAGAAAGGATCTGGAATACAAAGTCCATACTACTGTTTGTGATGAAGAAGGCAACTTTGTTATTCTTGATATTTCTATTGAAGGTATTCCGAGATTAACCCTTACATCCTTGTATGCCCCAAATAATGACTCTCCGCAGTTCTTTAAAAATATTTGGGACAAAATAATTGCCATAGGGAACGCAGATACAATCGTATGTGGAGACTGGAATGTTGTTAGGAATTATAACCTAGACACGTATAATTATACACGTAACAACAATCCTAGAGCAAAAGAAGAAGTGCAGAAAGGAATAGAAATTTTGGAACTACAGGATGTTTGGAGACTTAACAATGCAGACTCTTTCAAATTTACTTGGGGCACCCAAAATCCGGTAAAGAGAGCCAGGCTGGACTATTTTCTGACTTCAAGTGCAATAACAAATATAGTTTCTGAATGCTCGATAGTAAGCAAGTACAGGTCAGATCATAACCCAATAAGGCTCTCTTTAATAACAGATGAACATACTATTGGACCAGGCTACTGGAAATTAAACATCTCCCTCTTAAAAAATGAAGAGTTGATAGCTAAGATCAAAGAGGAAATTAAACTAATCAGAGCTACATACTCAGCTACTCCGTATAATCCCGATTACATTGACAGCTGCCCGATCAAAGATTTACAATTAATGATCAATGACTCGTTATTCTGGGAATCCATGCTTGCTCAGTTAAGAGGAGTCTTTATTAGGTTTGCTTCAATAGAAAAACGAAAAATTTGTGCAAAAGAAAAAGAGTTAATCAAAAAAATCGATGTACTAGAACTTGATTGTAACTCAATACATGCAAACCCACAATCATCCTTGAAATTAACTGAAGCTAATAAAGAGCTACAAAAGCTTAGAGAACCCAGAATAGAAGGGGCAAAACTAAGGGCGAAGGCACAATGGGTAGAACAGGGGGAAAAGTCGAATAGATTTTTTCTACAACAGGAGAAAAGCAACTTTGTAAACAAAACCATAAAGGAACTAGAACTAGATGACAAATCAAAAATCTCTAAACAAAAGGACATCCTAGATCATATAAAGAGCTTTTATAAAACCCTTTATACTGAAAAACCAAGAAAGGTACCGTTGGCTAGAACGATGGAAAAGCTTGACTATACAGGTTTAAAGAGAGTACCAGATCGGATGAGACCAGACTTGGAGGGGGAAATAACAATGGAGGAATTAATTACTGCCCTTAATGGGACGAAAAATAATAAAAGCCCAGGAGTAGATGGTTACCCAATCGAATTTTACAAACTATTCTGGGATAAAATAGGAGGTTTTTTTATTAAGGGCAGTGAATGAAAATTTCAAAAACAAGGCCTTTTCACCATCCCAACTACAGGGAATAATAACTTGCATTCCCAAAGGGGACAAGAATAGAAAACAACTTAAAAACTGGCGGCCTATCTCCTTGCTAAATTCCTCCTACAAGCTGGTCTCTTCATGTATTGCCAACAGAATAAAACCTATCCTACCGTTTGTAATTGAATCGCAACAAAAAGGTTTTATTAAGGGTCGAAATATTGCAGAGTGCACAAGAGAGATCTATGACTTCCTTTTTGAGAGCGAGGCCGACAACGTCCCAGGCATGTTGTTATTAATTGATTTCCAGAAGGCGTTCGACTCGATCGCCTGGGACTTTGTCCACTTCGCTCTCAGAAAATTTGAATTCCCTCAAACTATTATTGATTGGATCTCAATGACACAACTCAATTCAACCTCAAGAGTTACACAGTGTGGATGGATGTCTGAATCCTTCACTCTGCAGAGAGGGTGCAGACAGGGAGACCCATTATCTCCATATGTCTTCATCCTCTGTGCAGAGTTTCTTAGTAGGGCTATAATAAACGCTAAAGAAATTCAAGGTTTTATAATAAAGGGCCAAGAAAAAAAATTAACTCAATTTGCAGATGACACTACTCTATTTCTCAATGGTTCCAAACAATCACTTAGAAAAGCAATCTCAGTGTTGGGTATATATGAGGAAGCTTCAGGGCTAAAAATGAATCTTACAAAGACCAAGGCAATTTGGGCCGGTAAGAACAGGTTTTCAGAGGATAAAATTTGTCACGAGATAGAACTAGACTGGGTTCACCGGTTCACAGCACTGGGAATCCAGTACGATGTACATGAACTACAAAATATTATGTCACTGAACTGTATGGAAAAAATGGCAGAGATGGACAGGATCTTGCTCAACTGGGGAAGAAGGAACACTACTCTAGTGGGCAGGATTCTGGTCATCAAGAGCCTTGCTCTGTCCAAATTAGTACACTTTTTTATTGCCCTTCCAACCCCACCCAAAGACTTCTTTAGAGAAATCAACAAGAAATTTTATCGTTTCTTGTGGAAGGGGAAGCCTCCAAAAATCAAAAAAACTACTCTCGAACTTGATATAAAGGATGGTGGACTCAAAATGGTTAATGTTGAAACTTTTGAAAGAACTCTTAAGACCAAATGGCTAAAAACAGTTTTGACAAGCAATGAAATTTGGGCTCTTATCCCAAAAAGTCACAAAATCGATAAGGTTGGAAATTATGGGACAAAGTTTTATAAAGAAATTTTAACTCTTTTAAAAAACCCATTCTGGATCTCCATGGTTAGAGCATTGGAATCTTTTCACCAACTTCTCTCTGAAAAAAACACTACAGAACTTACAACGAATTCTCCCATATGGTTTAACCCACTGATCAATATTGAATTTGTTAAAAAATGGGATGACAAAGGGTTAAGGTGTCTGGGAGATGTATTTGAAGAGGATGGGTGTCTAAAATCAAGAAAAAAACTATCGGATGATTTTAATATAAATTTCAACTTTATTGATTATGCAAGACTCATAAAAGCAATACCCAATGAGTACATACTGAGAAAAAATGAATTTGATCGAGAAGAATTGAACCCCTGGTGTCAACAGTATGTACTATTTATCTTAGGTGACAACAAGTCTAATCAAACGATTAAACATGAATTTCTTAAAAAAGAACCTCACTTAAGTATAATTGATAAGTGGGAAACATTGTTGACAATACCAGATGACCAATTGTTCTGGAACAAAATCTTTATCCTTACAAAACAATGCAATCAAGATGTATGGATGCAAATGTTTCAGTACAAAACTCTACATCGTATCCTAGCTACTAATAAGAAGCTTTTCCAATACAAGATAATAGATTCCCCTCTATGTAGCTATTGTGGAATGGAAGAGGAAACCATACAACATATTTTTTGTGAATGCGATCTGGCCACTTCTATTTGGCACGATATAACAGGATGGTTAAAAAAACAAGGCCGCAACATTGAATACTTGAGAGACTCTCAAATAATCTTGGGGGACCCGAAACTTGACCCGGTGATTAACAGAATCATTCTTACTACTAAAATAGCAATTTTTAAAAATAAAGAAAAATCTCCTCCCAAGATTAATCAGATAATAGCAATGCTCAGATCGCAATTCACAATTGAAAAGTTTAATGCAGAGAAAACAAACAAGTTAAAATTTTTTAGAGGTTTCTGGGCCCCAATATGGAATAGCATGTATAAAGGACAGAACATCTAGTTTAAATCTCTTTTCAAGCTCTCTTTGACTGTAAAAAAGTCATAATATCTGACACCATGGTGTGGTAATGGAAGCTTCCTGCACCTTACCCATGGATGTCAGCCCCTTATATAAAAATTTCATTTTACTTTTTGAATATTGTTTGCTATGTGATGTTGAAAGTACATGTATTGTCAATTTTTTTATGTCTGTTTGAATAAAAATCAGATGCACAGCATTTTTTTGGCTGAATGCACCAAAATTAAAAAAAAACGTGTTTAGAAAGACCACGGGGGAATACCCAAACTGCCATCGAAAAGGCTCTGCATTTTACATGTACTGCGCAAACTGAAATCCATTAGTTTTCTTAGTACAGGGCAAGACTATTTCCTTCTATTGTTGAATATGAATAAATTCTCTTTTTGTGGCAGTGCTTAAATGGTTTATTTTGGTAAGGATTTCTGAGAATTGGAAATCATTAAATGAAACATTATTCCCAAAGTTTAATCATTTCTCTTTGAAATTGGTCTTCATTCAGTTGTTGACCTTCTTTACCAAAAAATTATCTTCATGATAAACAAGCAATTTGAGGAATATATATCTGTTCATGCAATGAGAAAAAATGAACATATAAGTGAAATAACCCAAGATACATAGAATGAAAAAAAACGAATGATCCTAAATATACTTTATGTAAGAATAATGTTGAAACTATTGTTCTTGCCTTTATATATTGTCCACTTATAGCAAATCTATGGAGACAGTTGGAAATGTGTCTCTAATGGGTGCATAAACGAGGTTTCAAAAAAGAAGACACAGAGAAACGTTTGGGACACTTCCGGAAAGCGTCATAATTGACGTCATAAATCTAATGACCAAAAAGGTAATCTCTAGTGATAGAACGATGGATAAATTCTCGCACTTATATGAAGTGAAATATTAGAAATATTAGAAAGTGAAATATTACTCTTGCAAATGAGGTTGGAAAAATATTTTGCTGATTCAGAAGTAGAAGAAAAAGTGAAAAATTTTCGTACAAAAATATTTGTATGAGGGCTCGACAGAGCTTTCTAACTGAATGTACAAACTATATTGTCTATATAATTTTACGTTATGTGAATAAAAATCATGCACATGTTCCGAAATTTAAAAAAAAGTATAATAGCCTTGTGACTTGTATTGAATCAAACTACTAAACTTTCTCAGGTTACCCCTGTAGTGGCAAATTCAAGTGCCTAATGGACAAGTGGCAATGTTAATCTCCATTATTGTTTATCATTAAATTTTAAAAAGCAGAAGCTTTGATCAATCATAGGGAAAAATTTATAAGAGTTCTGGGATGAGAAAAAACTGATAAACTTTTATTCTGAAAAATAGTATTTTGTAAAAGAAATCTCTACAAAGATGAAAATTGGTCAACCTCCATTACCATTTATAACTTTCATAGCCTGTGAGTTATGTTTTAATTACAACAGTGAAAAACATTGGCATATAGGTACAATATTGGTTTCCTTTGATGAAACATCATGTGGTTTTCCTCTGAGAGAAATTAAGTAAAACAACCAATATATCTTGTCATATGAATAAATGAATGAATTTTTATTGACTGTATGTAACAATGCAATAGGAATATTACATCTCATTTTTTATACAAATGAACAGATTTTTTGCATAAATCTGAAAATAATGATAAACTTAACCAATATAACAGAAGTAAATAAACCTGATTTATATAGGATCATATATTACATATTTTCAACAGAGTATGCCTGTCTACAAAACTCAAACTAATCACCAAACTCATGAGAATAGCCTTAGGGTTTTATTTCAGGTCGGGATTCATTTAGCGACTAGGTAGTGAAGTCATACCGATATCCCAGATTTTCCTGTACCTTCACTATTGTTAACAATGGCTGTATAACAACTGCTGATATCTTAAATCAAAAGTTCATTTTTGAATTATAAATTTGTATTAGATTAAAAAAAAATTGAATTAGTTTCAGCCTCAGAAAAATATTGAAAATATTACAGTGTCTACTGCTATCAATAGTGTCACCTTTTCAATAAAACGCCAGTTTCTAAAATCACAGAATATTAGAAACAAAGGGATACAATTCAATAGTCCATGGCTACCTGACAACAGTTATATAGCCTTATCACTTGCTCTACTGTAATTCTCTATGCTGATTGGTCAAAAGCCAATCACACTTTGTAGATTCAATACCGAATGGCAGAATTCAATATTACCACTTAGGCAGCGGCCTCGTTCTGATCTTCAAAGTTATCTTAAACTTTTTTGAGATGTATTTGTTAATTTTTTGCATGAAAGAGCAGGTGATACATTCGTTACGCAATCAATCAATCAAATCAGAGGGGGTGTTACATAAAAAGAAACAGTCTCACAGATTTTCCCTCGTAGAAGAAAATTGAGTATTAAAGCAGTTTCAATGGAAATGACTAAATAAGTGGGATATTTAGGTAAGGAAGTATATAATACACCAGCTTGCAGCTTAACATAGGAGTTTTAGCGTGCTCTTGAGTGTTGAAAGTTGTATTTAGTGACTTCTATGTGACCATTTCCTGTCATGCAGCTTCATCTTGCCCTCCAAAAGTTATAGTTGGGTAGATGCTCACGAGATCTGTATCTTGTAGGCAGGGTCTTCTTGCTGGAAAGAAAAGGAAACAGAGAATAGGAAGCGACCATGTCATTTTGTTATTTTCTATATAAAGCGCTTTTGAACATTATAGATGGAAAGGGCGCTATATCAAATATCAATTATTATTATTATTATTATTAATCATATATTCCCTTAACACTGTAGGTTGTTATAAGCCTAACACTGTAGATTGCCGACACGGCACATGATTAGACATACCCACTGCTGATAGGTTCCAAGTGAAAGAAGCACTGCGAATGGCTAGCATTTTAGTTTTGGAGGCTAGTCCGTAAAGCAAGGCTAAGTAAACAAGAAACGCACGATATGCCATCGACGAAGGACATATGCTTTTCGTAATAGGTCGAGAGTTCAGTTCAGTGAAATACATTTTGAAGCATGTATGCAATTAGTACTAAACAAAAAAATATATAAACCTAGACCAGGCTACGCTTAATGACCAGTTTTATTCTCGCTTCGTCGCTTGATATATTAAATGTTTTGTAAAAGCTATATATATATATATATATATATATATATATATATATATATATATATATATATATATATATATATATATATATATATATATATATATATATAATGTCAATGTGTTATACAAAGCAATTCTCAAAATGCAGTACGATTACTGAAACCTAGCCAAACTTAACTCATTTTGTGTGATTTCATATACTAGTATTGAACACTTAATAAAACATCCCATTCCTATCATAGGAGAAGGACGTAATATTTTCCAATGCCTTGCACGAAATGACAGGTGCCAGGGATCCTGGATGAATCATAGGCTTACATTACACGAATACCTACTCATTGACATTGCACGAATGCCTGTATACATTACCACAGATATCTTATCTTTCATGGGTTGTCTGTATTTTTGTATCCAGATTAGATATTGTAAAAATTTGTTTTGTTTAAATCTAACGCAGTGAGGTTTTTAAAAGTAAAGATATGCGTGTGCAAGTGATTCTAACCCGAACTTTTCACCTATATTCATTTACTATGTAACATTTTAGTTATATCACTTTTCTCTACAGCAATATATACACATATATATATATATATATATATATATATATATATATATATATATATATATATATATATACATATACATATATATATATATATATATATATATATATATATATATATATATATATATATATATATATATATATATATATATATATATATATATATATATATATATATATATATATATATATATATATACAGGTGAACTTGGATATGACAGACTCAATGGGACCAGGAAAATTGGTCCGTCATATGCAAAATCCGTCGAATACTTGATATGCAATAGGACTAGGACCAAGCATATCGTCCGTCATATGCAAAAATCCGTCATACAGTGGTCCGTCATATCCAAGTTCACCTGTGTGTATATATATATATATATATATATATATATATATATATATATATATATATATATATATATATATATATAATTATATATATATATATATATAATGTTAATGTGTTAGAGGTCTATATGTTACGATGAACTTTCATACATTACTGAATTTGCATCCGTAATATGTCTGGATATTCAAACACGTTGTGCTTTTTATTGAGACAGTGTCTTCATGAATCTCTGTCAGTTCATTTCAACGTCTTAGATTAAATTATCTAGTAACAACGATTTGCTTACCTTTTTGACTTTTGAACCGCAGGGGCTTTCTTGACGACCTGGTAAGTCAATGCCAGTCCTATAACAATCACTAGTAGAACTGCTGCCGCACATCCAACAATCAACCCGATATTGGCAGGACTAGCAACTGAATCCTCTTCAGCAAGAAGCCCTGAGAACAACAACCAAATCAGTCCAAGTTACCATCGTGCTCATCGTGTTTCAGAACAACTACCTTCCGCTACTATACGGCACGTTCAGTTTTGTTCAATTAAAGGAAACCTTTTTTTCAAGATTTTGGAAGAAAGAGAATTAGAAAAAGCTAGTTCGAATTTGAACAAAGAAATTCTGATGTACGCTGTCACATACAATTTATCATTTAGAGATGCTACTATAATTCTTCAAACTTCTTATCTATACTAACGTCAGCTTTTCCTTATTCTTCGTACCCATTTCCTTATTGCAAATTTGAGATTTATGATACACGTTCATGATTAACTGCTTGCTGTTATTGGAAAAATGAAGTTCAAAACACATGTAACCTCCATATCAATGAACATGTTAAAAGAGAGCGTGGGCAAAAGAGCAACATATTTCACTTGCTCAAATGAAAAACGATAGCTTAAAAATTTTAAGTTGTGCCAACGATCAGAATTTTTCTAATGTAATACTGTGGTGATTTAGAAATTTTGACAGCAAATGTACCTTGGCATGTCGGTTGATAGGACCACTGACCACTTGGGAGACAAAGTGTAGTTCTTGCTTCTTTCGGATCAGACTGCTTACATCTGATGCTCACTACAGCACCCAAAGACCTTTCCGTGGAGTTGGTGAAATAGCTATTTGATGAAAATGTGAGGCACTTGATCGCTGTGAAAAAAAACATACGAGAAAGGTAAATTGAGTTGTATTAAAGTGGTAATAGATACTTAAGCCCATTAAGAGGTAACCTTCTTTGTTTCTGCGCTGCTATGCAGGAACCCCTCCAACTTGCAAATCGCATATGTTTGTCCCTTTTTATTACCTGATAGGGACAAAGTAGCTCAGTTGGTTAGGTGTCGGACTAGTAATCAGAGGGTCGCTGGTTCGATTCCCAGCCACTCCGGGCACTTTGGTCGTTCTTGGGCAAAACAGTTTATTCCATATTGCTTCAGTCTACCCAGCTGCAAAATGGGTACCTAGCATAAATAAGGCAGTACTTAGAGTGTGTGCGCTATATGCTGCCAGTTGCTCTGGAACATCCCCCGGGGGATTGAAATGGTTTCTGTATGTACAGTGCCTGCTAGGGGAGGAAGGTCGTGTGAGCACTTCGGTGGATACAAGACTATAACCGAATACCTTTACCTTTATACCTTTATGTACATGTTAGCGTGGGTTTAATTTTCATATATATAAATATAAATGTATACATATATACTGTAAATATATATATATATATATATATATTTATATATATATATATATATATATATATATATATATATATATATATATATATATATATATATATATACATGTATATATATATATATATATATATATATATATATATATATATATATATATATATATATATATATATATATACAGTGATTTCATCTATTTTTACTCATATTACAATTGTGTTTGTTTTTTGGCAGTAACTCACCTTCACATGGTCGATATTGAGTCCATTGCTTATTAGCTTGACACGTGGCCTTTTTCACATCGCTGTTTCCCGGAAGCTTGCCCTCACAGGTTATTGTTACAACAGTTCCATATGACGTAGCGGATGTAGAAGTCGTAGCATGAAGTGGCTCTAACTTCGGGCAATGCTTGACTGGTACATAAAAGAATATATGAATCAATCCATGAACGGTAAAATCTGTTCAAATGCTGCTGCACAACATGAAAAATAAACCAATACTACAAAAAGCATAAACACAATAGGAAGTGTGTTCATGGATAGGAAACATGACAATGATTTATATAACCATCTCATATTTATGATACAATATGACAAAGTCAGAGACAATACTTCAAGAGATAATTGTTAGTTTTCACAGCATAATGGTCTCTTTGACCATCACAGGTCATACCATGATATTGTATACATTTAGAACTGGGCCTATAATTTCTTTTCAGTTGTTAAGATGCCAAGGACAGCTCTCTTCAACGATGCACATGCTATTGTTGCAGCAGAAGAATTCAAATCTAAGATCGTACGGTTGAGAGCCACATATCTTTACCATCAGGTCATACCGGATACCATAACACTGGAGAAGCAAATCAGTGCTTGACTATCTTAATGAAATTTCCGAACAAAAGCATATCTTTTAAAAAATAATTGAAGATTTCATCAGAATTAAGCTTAAACACTCTCCCAAATATCTATTGACATCTCGCTTTATTGATACCTGATTTTCAAAGATATAACGGATCCTAATTTTAGTCAGTGAAAAGAGTATTAGGCATGATTGGGTTAACGTATTATCCCACTGTACATGATCTGACTTTATTGCTGTCTGATTTCCAAAGATACCACTGATCCAAATTGCAATTTGAAAAAAGAGTAGGCATGTATGGGTTAAATTATTATCTCACTGTACATTGTCTGGCTAATTGCTACCAGATTTCCAAAGATATCACGGATCTAAATTGCAATCAGAGAAAAAAAGAATATTATAGACATGAACGTGTTTAATATCATCTCACTGGTGCAGGTGTGAAGGGCAGAATTCAAAAGAAATGCTTTTTATTTTTTTTGGAAAACAAAAAAATTCTGCTGTTTATTTTTTAAAACAGTGGAAAAAAACTCGGTCGTTCTCCAGAAAAAAAACAGCGGTAAAAAATTATCATTTTTTTCTGCGGTTCACACCTGCAGCATCGTAACATACTCTGGCATGCTGGAACTGCCGACCACATCTTGTTGCTGAGACACGTTGTCGTCACTGGTGCTGTTGGCGGAGGCTGAAACTCGTAGCCCTCGTCACAGTACACGACAGCTAGAGAGTTATAGGATTTGGACTGCTGTTTGACCCTCATATGCGGTTGAGTGAAATCAGGGCAGACAATAACTGCAAATAAAGCGCTTGCATTTAATGGAATATGTATATCAAAGTCAAAGTCAAACGCTTCTTTAGACTGACCAGAAAATAACAAAAACAAATACGAGCAAGTTAAATTATCGAGATACATGTATTATTTACCAATAGTTTAGGAAAAGGTAAGCTGGTAAAATTGAAATGATGGTTAGTTTGGAATTTAAAATTTCGTTTTTCCTTGCTTTTTCTGCCATATATGTTTTTAGGCTAAGTCGTGACAAGGCAGTTGTAAGTAGTGGAGGAAACCTGACCGAAAATCACTGCCTAACCCCAAGTCACTGGTACCTTTCTCACATGACCTCGGCTGGTATTCAAACCTGAAAAGTGGTGAGAGATGGTTTAATACCAAATGGTTTTGTTGCTATTCCATGCGCCAAATACCTGGTTTCGGCGAAAAAGCTCTAATTGCCTCATACAAACACGAACATAATGTTAAAGGCAATTGACAAAGGAGAAGAGAGAGGAGTGTATTCATGAAGCTTTTTGTGAAGGTCCTGGAGAAAATGAGCCAAATCTTACCAAACTTCCCAAAAATACCTGTCATGTTATCCTCACTCCTTAGCGGCAGGCTGTTGTCCTTAACTGTTTATGTGCTAATCAATTAGCACATAGCAACAGCTATGGGGTAATTGGTTACCATATAGCAACAGCTATGTGCTAATTGATTAGCAACCGCTAGCCCGTAGACTACCTTCGAACACCCACAGAGTTTGCTGAGTGACCTACCGGTAACTAGTTCAACAAGGAAGACGACGAGTTTTTATCCAAAATCTCTGTTTGTTATTTTTTCCCCTTTTGTGTTTTGCATTTATTCGGTATAATTAAATAAATATGATATCCATGTGGGGTGTTCACCAGGAATACCATCCCCTCAAGTGTATTATCGCCCTCGGGCCACGCCCTCGAGTGACAATGCTCTCTCACGGAAGTTATTCCTAGTGTACACCCCACAGGCATGTTATATTTGTATATTAACAAATGGCACGTCGATAAAACACAACATAAATCCAACTATAATCTCTTATAGGTAGATATATGGCTAAATACATACCCTATATAACCCAGCATTTAAGTATCCACTCAGAAAAACTTATACCCTGACATCACCCTTTATCTCAGGGAATTTATTTGTACCACAACTTACGTCTACAATCACCCTTATCAGGTTTCGACCATTGCACATCGGTTTTCGCAACGCACTCTTGTTGGTAATTTGTAGTCCCATCAGAGAATTCATAATGGTCCTTACAAGATAATTGTATCTTAGACCCAACATTCCTAGAACGGGAAGAACAATTTAATCATATTCTATAATTCTTATAAACAATTTTGAAGTTTAGATTTTTGGGACTGAAAAATGTAGCTTTTGGCAAAGTGGACAGGATCACCAGTGCCACTTCTTGAATGGCAATATTTCCTGTAATATTCTATAGATCTAGAATTGGCATAAAGAAACGATTTACTAGGGTTGGTTATTGTCATTTGCCTGATTACCATCAAAATTACAAAGACTTCATGCAAAAATGCATCTCGAATAGTACCATGATAATGGAGGTTAGTTACACCTATTGTACACCACATGTAAAACCTTACCTGTTACCCGTAATTGTAGTTAGCACACCATTCGACGGAGATGACAGTGTTGGACAGTCTGGCACTAAAACGAATAAAAATGAGAAACTCTAAATATATAGAAGAAATGTGGTAAATTATAATGACTATATCACTTGAAAAACAGCAAGTGGTTACTGTTTGGGGTCAGTTGGTGTTTTTCCCCGTTACAAAAATGCCTGTACCATGAACTTCAAAACAGTATTTTTCCTTGACCATCTTATCAGCCTCTCTCAAAAAGGTAGTGTGTGAGTACCATTCAAGTAAATCATGCCTCACGAGAAGATCGTAAGCCCTGATTGGCTAACTGAGGTTCACCATTTCATGCCGTTGTGCCCACTAGGCAATGTGACACCCCTGCGGTACACATTCTCCGACATCTTAAGAAATGTTCCTTTTCACTGCTAGTGACGGCTAGCAGAGAAAGTGCATTAGCGACCGGCAGTGGTTATAAATGGTCAGTGAGAACTTTGATATTTTACCATTGTGGGGTTTGTTCGGTATAATAAGACGAATATGACATCCCAGTGGGGGTAACATGATGGAATGGATCCCCTTGGGAGGATGGTTTCCATTAGGCTTCGCCCTCAGGAAAAACATTCTTCCTCGGGAATCCATTCCATCATGTTACCCCCACTGGGATGTCAAATTTGTGTATTAGAAAATATTACTCACCTGCACAATCTTGTAGATTTGGCAACCAGGTGGCAGCACCGTTCTCAAGTGAGCATTTGTAGGTTTTTGTTTTTGTACCATCTGTGTATCTGTGGTAAGTTTTGCAAGATACCGTGGCGGAAGAATCTAATGCTGTGGAGATTGTTCCTTGCTCTATATTAGCTAAGCCCGAGATGGCTGTTGTTGTGCAAACCTGAGCTGAAATTGAACATATAGCAGACTTTCACATATAAATCAAGTAGAAATGATGTGTTTGTATTCATCGGAAGACAGATATTGAAAGATTGACTAATATTTTGGTGTATGTAGAAAACCCTGATAAACAATATTTCACTAAAGATAAGATTTGAGAGACTTTATATCCTAAGTATTTAATTTTGTAAGGTCTTTTCAACTTCCCGAGGGTGGGAATCTGGAATTTCGTTTTTTGTCACATTTATACCATATATTGCGGCTATTTCGTGATTAGCCAGTTTTAAGTAGTGGAGGAAACCGTAGTATCCGGCGAAAACCACCACCTAAGCCCATGTCACTGGCAACTTTCTCTCATGCTCAGGCCAGGATTCGAACCCAGGCAGTGGTGAGAGACAACGAGTGGTCAGTGGCGGCGCTTTAGACCGCTCGGCCATCAGAGCAGGACCTCACGAGGGTGGGGATGAAATACGGAATATGGATTTCACTTTGCGAACAATGTACTGTCTTTTGATAAGTGTTTTATCAAAGCTATATGATTAATTTCTTCTTATGTCAATATTAACGAATTCACAATCTTATGGGACAACTTATTCCAATTGAAGGTCTGGCAGTATCGCAGTACAAATGTGTGGGATTGAGGAGGGCTTTCAATGGTGCATTTGCAACTGACCCTTTGGGACTATTAAAAAACGGAAGAGAATTTCATACCGGTTATGGGTCACATCAAAAACCATGTAAAACCTTAACGTAAAAAACTTAATGGACATGAAAGTATCATAGGATGGTGACCGCCCTGGCTAGAAATATGTTATATTGTTCAACAAATTTCGCCAAAATATATAAAAGTATAGAAAAGAAGAGCCTTTAATGAAAAAGTTGACTGGCTTATCTGAACTTTTGATAAGAATTCAAACTAGTAAAACTTTATAACCTTTAAAGCTGATGAATGAAATTATTGAGCACCTCGAAAACGTCTGTATGGTTTTACAAAAATAATGATCATACAACGAATGCCATGAATGTAAAGCAAAAAGTATCTTTCCTATTTGGTAAGTAAATACATTAACAATTTAATAGAGACACATACTGAAGAATAGGTGACTAATCCTAGGTGCAAATAAACCGAATTTGTGATTTTGTAAATTTCCGAGATGTTTTATTCTGAAAAGCCTATATTGAGGGTTAATATTATAATGATAGAAATAATACTGTAAATGTTTGGTATAAGTTTTCTGACTTTCATTAAACCGAACTGACCCCACTCGGAAAAGTTCCGCAGAATAAACCACTCGGATTAATTTCCTATTCTACAGTAACTCTTTGATATCCGTGTACGTTAACTGTCACAAGTTGGTTTATCTAGAAATCTGCATCAGTCTTACCTTGGCAGACCGGTAAGCTGGTCCAGGATCCATCTGCTTGGCATGTACTTAGCTTAGACACCGTATTGTCTGGAAATGCGTACCCAGTGTTACAAGTAACGTTGACCAATTCACCAACTGTTTTACCAGCGCCTGTGACCGTTCCATAAGGCACAACCAATGTAGGACAACTGACCACTTCAACGAAAAATTATATTTCCAAGTGTAAAAGAATACAAATCTAAAAATGGTCATTCCTCATGAAATGAGATATGAGCATTTGTAGGACATCAAAAACATTAATTTATTTTAGGGTAACTTCTGCTGTTCCAACAACAGACCCAACACTTCTCTTTTCTTATCGCGAGAGAGACATGTTCCACCACTCGTGGATGGGAAGAGCACACGAGTGGTTTGGGCAGGAGGCGGCCTTTGTTCCAAAACGCAAAAGCACTCATTCTTGCAAGAATTTTAGAGAAAATATGTGTTCAAATATTTGAAGTAAAAATATGATTCAGTATCTTGAAAAGAACACAAAGTTGATCAATAATCGATTCCTAACACCTATTCTAATAACTATGCAAAAAAATTGTCTGTAAAAGTCTCACTATACAATTATCAGTGAGTCTAGGAAATATGTGGAAAATTGACGTTTGAGGTGAAACATTGGTTTCCGAAACTCATGAGAAAGGATGTTTTCTGGAAGCTTGACTTACATGAACAATCGCCCTTATCTGTTAATGACCACTTCACTGTATTCGATGTGGTGTTCACTTGACACTTTCGTGTATAAGTGGTTGTATTATCACTGAATTGGTAAAACCTGACGCAAGTAAGCGTTGCAATGGAATCCACGTTCCTGGGAATATGAGAATAATAGAATTAGGTCAGTATTATGGTACTATTTTTTGGGATTATTTTTTGACTTGTATTTCCCTCCGCCTGCAACGGACAGAGTTTGGAATTTGGTGTTTTTTGTTTATTGGAAGTATTTTGAAGTATTATTTGTACGTTGTAGATGATAAGAATGCTTATTTTCAGTTAAGTTAAACTCTTGCATATACATGGCATATCTTGCCCAACAATTGACAGGCCAAGATGGTGTCAGCTCTTTATGGACAAATTGTTTAGGCAAAAGTTTTAAACTTGCTTAAGTTGTACACATCTATTTGTTACTTATTTTTGTCACCCTCTCCTTGTACTTCTCCTTTGATATATATATATATATATATATATATATATATATATATATATATATATATATATATATATATATATATATATATATATATATATATATATATATATATATAAATATATATATATATATATATATATATATATATATATATATATATATATATATATATATATATATATATACATATATAAATATATCTATACATATATATATATATATATATATATATATATATATATATATATACATATATATATATATATATATATATATATATATATACATATATATATACATATATATATACATATATATAAATATATATGTATATATATATGTATATATATATATATATATATATATATATATATTTATGTATATATATATATATATATATATATATATATATATATATATATATATATATATATATATATATATATATATATATATATATATATATATATATATATATATATATATATATATATATATACATACATGTGGATTTGTGTGGGTGCGTATGCGTTGACGGCCAGATAGGTAGATAAGATTGATATGTTTTAGCAGTGGATATCATCAAATACAATGAAATATACAGATTTTAGTTACCTCGAGGTTACCTCAATGGCTCCATTTGCTGGTGGCTCCAGCTTTGGGCAATCAGGAACTACAATTTTCAAAGGCAGAGAAAAAGGGGTTGAACAGAGAGTCATAATGCTACTCATCACTTCCTTAAGGCAAAAAGACACCTGTCTATATGTTTGCTGGATATCACATAGACATATTGCTATGTTTCACTGATTATAATCTTTTGTAGATTAGTATATACTTTGCATTACATTACATTACATAATACAACTATTATCATGGGTACCTAGTGGTAACAGACAACTTGAGAAATATTCTACAAATGAAGTATTTTTCCATGGTCATTTTGCCAACCTGTAGGGTTATTGAGTGAGATAAAGTTGCTTACCTACACAATCTTGTGGCTTTGGCGACCACCTCGCAGCACCGTTCTCAAGTGAACATTTGTAGGTTTTGCTGTTTGTACCATCTGTGTATCTGTGGTATGTTTTGCACATTACAGTGGCGGAAGAATCTAATGCTGTGGAGATTGTTCCTTGCTCTATATTAGATAATCCCGATATGGTTGTTGCTGAGCAAACCAGAGCTGTAATTAGATATATGGTAGACTTTCACAATCAAATCAATGAGAAAAGATGTGTTCGTATCCGTAGCAAGACAGATATTGAAAGATTGACTGATATTTTGGTGTATGTAAAAGAACCACAATAAACTATATTTGGCGAAAGATAAGACTTGGGAGAGTTTAAATACGAAGTATTTCACTTTGTAATGTCTTCTTAACTTCCCGAGTTTGGGGAATAAATACGAAATATAGATTTCGCTTTGCAACAATGTCCTGCCTTCAACAAATGCTTTATCCAGTGAGTACCTATATGTTTCATAAGAAACTTTATTGGCTTTTTTCAATTTCCTAAAAAATTGCATTGCGCAATTGTATCAAGTTCGGTATCCACATCACATATGTACGGCACCAAACTACTCCAGTGTATGAGTATGGAAAGCCGTTTTTGCTGAAAAGCACTAGTTAGCCTGCATTCTAAATGAATTATGATGCATGCTAAATGAATTATGATGCATGCTAAATGAATTGACATGCATCACAATTTATTTAACATGCATGCTAAATGAATTATGATGCATGCTAAATGAATTGACATGCATCGTAATTAATCTAACATGCATGCTAAATGAATTATGATGCATGCTAAATATCGTTATTTAGCATGCATCATAATTAATTTAGCATGCATGCTAAATGAATTATGATGCATGCTAAATAGCTGGTATTTAGCATTTATGCTAAATTAATTATGATGCATGAAAAATAAGCGGGGTATTTAGCATGCATGTAAATTCATTTAGCATGCATCATAATTTAACTAGCATGCATGCTATGTAGTGCTTTTCTGCAAAAACGGCTTTCCACATATAATTAATTTCTCTTTTACGTCAGTATCAACAAATTCAGAATCTCTAAGTTATGAGGTAAACTTGAATGCTTCAGCTAGATGGATCTATTATTCCCCACAAATATTTAAAAAAAGTAGAATACAGTTGTTGTCACAATTGATTTTATATAAGCATTATACTATAAATGAAATATGAGAAATGCATTTTAAAAACAAATAATGTATATGACTTCTGGCTCCCAAGTTTGAAGCTGCAGGTTCGAGTCTCTGCAAATTTACGTTTTGGTTTGATTGCAATACA
The DNA here is from genome assembly GCA_963942565.1 of Maea johnstoni. NCBI lineage: Eukaryota > Metazoa > Annelida > Polychaeta > Spionida > Magelonidae > Maea > Maea johnstoni. The sequence goes on from OZ012686.1 coordinate 32,480,690, forward strand.
CATGTTTGGGATTGAGGGAGGCTTTCAATCGTGTTTTCGCAACTGAAAAGCTATGGACTGTTCAAAACCTAAGGCTATTTCTAACAAGTTCCAGTTTTCTATCGCGATGCAAAATTACCATAGCTGTTGAATAACCAAAAGCCAAATCCTACTCCAATTTATAAACCTAATGGACGTGAATATATCATATGATGGTATCCGCCCTGGCTGAAAATATGTTATATTGTTTAATACTTTCTTAAATTTCGCCAAAACAAATCTAAAAGTAGAGAAGAGCTTTTATTGAAAAAGTTGACTGGTTTATTTGACCTTAGTGATAAGATTTTAATCTGGTAAAATTCTGTAACCTGATGAGGCTGATGAGAATTTGGGAAATCAACGTTTGTATAGTTTTACAAAATTGTTGATCATTCAAAAAATTCAATGAATGTAAAGAAAAAAGATATTGTTCCATTAAAGTAGATAAATATGGTTATTAACAATTAGGGGCACATGACTCTTTGATATCCGTATACGTTATCTGTCACAAATTGGTTTATTTAGAAATCTGTATCATTCTTACCTTGACAGGCCGGTACGCTGGACCAAGATCCATCTGCCTGGCATGTACTTAGCTTAGACACCGTATTGTCTGGAAATGCGTACCCAGTGTTACAAGTAACGTTGACCAATTCACCAACTGTTTTACCAGTGCCTGTGATCGTTCCATAAGGCACAACCAATGTACGACAACTGACCACTTCAACGAAAAATTATATTTCCAAGTGTAAAAGAATACAAATCTAGAAATAATCATTCATTACGAAATGAGACATGGGCATTTGGAGATTATCATAAACATTACTTTATGTTCAAAAATGAACTATTGAGGGATGTATTCGGATAACCCCACCATTCATTTTCGACTAGCATTGAGGTAGATGCAAACATCAGTTATTATGATAAGGTTTATATTTTTTCCACACAGAGGACTCAACTATGTTTGGAACACCTGTAAAGAAATTGATCTTTTTATACTTGGTTCACTGTTCAGTTTAATGTATAAAGCACTCACTTGTGCAATATTATTGAAGAAAATACATGTCCGAATATCTTTAGTGAATAAAGACAACTCCCTATCTTAAAAAGTAACCGAGGTGTTTCCATACTATACAACTTCTTAGGAATGAAAAAAATGTCATCGAACAATAATATTCATTTCACCTGTTCTGATATCAATGGAAAACTTTTGTTCTATCCCAGAACCACTATACAAATATCAACGAGTGTAGGAATCTTTGGAAAACTGATATACTAGCATTTGAGGTGAAACATTGATTTCCAGAAACGCACGAGAGAGGATGCTTTCTAGAAGCTTAACTTACATGAACAATCACCCTTATCTGTCAGTGACCACTCCACTGTATTCGATGTGGTGTTCACGTGACACTGTCGTGTATAAGTGGTCGTATTGTCACTAAATTGGTAAAATCTGACACAAGTAAGCGTTGCATTGGAATCCACACTCCTGGGAATAACAGAACAATAATAGGATTAGATAAGTAGTTATGTATGTGTCTATGTTGGCTGTAACAAAATAGAATCATACAAACAAAAAGCAGCAAAGACAATACTCAAATACGACAAAGATATTGTAAACATAAATAACTTAGGTGAAATATGGAAATGTGTAAGGAACAAAAGATTATATACAAGGCAGATCAGGTCCAAGGGGCGGAGTAAAGGGTCTCGAAACTCTAACAAGCAACCAGTATACGTAGGACATCGATTGACCTATGCCTTTCTTAGATTTGATTCTTGTAATGTATATATGTTATGTAAGTGCCACCTACGGTCAAGATAGGGGCCTTCGCAACATGATGCCCTCGGTGGACCTGATCTGGCCAAACATAACATTCCTAATACTTTGAAAAGGCGGACATTGCATACAACAGTGGCTAGCATTTTCCTCTTCTGACATACCACAGACGTCACACCACCTATTTGAGCTCTTAAGGCTTTTCAGTCTGACGTCACCACTCTTCAGTAAGCTACATCGGCAAACTATCTTTGCCTTATTTTTACAAACACCTATCAATTAAGGGGAATGATCAGACAGCTGCCACCAAATTAAATATCTGGGAGAGAATAACGGATTATCTAAGATATTTAAACTAGATTGCAGGGACCAATAGACTGATTCCAAGTCCCACACTCTTGCCAACACCACTTCCTTCAATTTTCCTGGATTATCGCTATTGTGTGGAAAGGAGTGTGTACTGTTGTGCAGTGAATGAGGAAACTTAGGATCACCTAGTGAACAAAAGTTAACCCTAACCCCAGCTCGCATTCCTTCAATACAGAGCACACCAAATTATTATTGTGAATAATCAATATTTCACACAGTAAAAGGTGACAATGCTTAAGGGAGATATGGTTACTTTCGTAGGCACTAGGATCCCAAGAGTTGACCTGCCCTTGAAGAAAATGGTGAAGCAGAGATCACTAACTTCAACTCAGGTGATCGATGTTTGTGGATGTTCAACTTTTTGTTTTAGAGTGCTTATCTATGTCTGCTTAAGAATTATATAATCCTCTATAAAAATCAGGTTCTATGTATCTAGTGTAAGATGACAAGGTGAATATATTCTTTACGTCATGTCTCTCTAGTGGTCCAACTTGCGAAACCCCCGAAAGTGTGATCAACCCCTGTAGTGAACGTTTTGGCCCGGTCGCAGGGCGTTCACTCTTCCGAGATTTCACTGCACATATATATATATTTAAACACAAACATGTGTGTGGGTGCCTATGTGTTGACGTGTAGATAGGTAGTTTTAATAGGGGATATCGTCAAAGACAATGAATTATTCAGTTACCTCGATGTCATCTCAATAGCTCCATTTGCTGGTGGCTCCAGTTTTTGGCAATCAGGAACTACAATTTTCAGAGGCAGAGAAAAAGGGGTTTACAAATCATAAAGCCTCTCATCACTTCCTTTAGGCAAAAAGACACCTGTCTTTGTGTTTGCTATATATCAAATAGACATATTGCTATGTTTCACTGATTAACATTTTTTTGTAATAAGTAGATATTATGCATTACATTACTAAATACACTTATTATCATACGTACTTAGTGGTAACAGACAACTTGAAAATGTTCTCCAAATGTAGTATGTTAATTTTCCATGGGCAATTTACCAGTCTATATAGGGATAGTAAGTGAGATAACACGTTACTTACCTACACAATCTTGTGGCTTTGGCGACCAGTTGGCCGCACCGTTCTCCAGCGAGCAATTGTAGGTTTTGCTTTTTGTACCATCTGTGTATCTGTAGTAGGTTTTGCAAATTACAGTGGCGGAAGAATCTAATGCTGTGGAGGTCGTTCCTTGCTCTATATTAGCTAAGCCCGAGATGGCAGTGCAAGATGGAACTAAAATCATGAAAATATGAAGACCTTCATTACAGGAACATTTACGGAAATTCATTTTCCGGTAACAGAATTCGTTTTCCTATTTACTGAAAATCAGTGGAATTTCCCTAAACGGAAGTAGTGATTATCTGCATATATTGCTTGCCATATTAACTATCAAATGTCGAAATCTGCTTTTTCTGGATGTCTTGATTGGTCAAAAATCATAAAGCAGCCTTTGCATTATCCCGGAGTACCAAGTATATCATGCTTATTACAGTTTTCAGTTTGACAGCCCACAATTGTAATCCATTCCTTCCCCGTGTGATAACGAGAAGTCCAGGGTGCGGCCTGAGGAAACAGGCCACTATCATGAAAACTTCAATTGTCTGTACTTAATTCTCAATTGTTCCTTATCCACTTGAAAAAGAACTGCTAATTAAGTGGTTTTAGATAGGGACCATTCTCGTTTCACGCTCTGTACTAAATACCATTCACCTTTCTTATGACACGTGTATGAGGAAACCCTACGGCACATTCAATTATCAATTCAGTACTTTATGATGGTATTTATGATCATTTGATTGAATAAATGATTGTAAAATCATAACTGTTGCATATTAACGTCCTGTGTTTGCCACATGTTGACTATTCAGAAATCAGCTATAAATCTTACCAATGCAAACTGTTTGAGTGTTGGACCAAGATCCATCTGCCTGGCATATTGCTATCTTTAAAGCAGCATTGTCTGAAAATAAGTATCCGTCGTTACAGGTGACAGACACTGCTGAACCAAATGTTGATGCATTGCCTTCTACTGATCCATTAGGCACTGTCAGGGTAGGACAACTGATCGCTGAAAAGAAATACTATATCGCTCAGGTAAAAGGCAATGCAAAGATAACAAAACATTTCTTTTGATAACTTTTAAAATATATTTAGCAATATCCTAGTGTCAAATAGTTCACATATTTTGAACTGATGCGCCCCATTTGTTTATCTGTATTAGAACTCTTGATGCTCCTCTATATCTCAGTTAAATAGCATCCTGGAATAGAATGGAGGACATATATTGAATTAACATTAGCGTTACATTTCGCGTGCATCATCATGATATTAAATTCACGCAATACGTAATTGGTGTTTTAAATTCAAACAGAATGATCAGACAAAAGGCCCATGTCTCCCAGTCAGCAATTGGTAAAGGAAGGTCTAATTGGATAAGTAGTTAACCCATTAATGCTTAAGGATATTTCCAAAAATTGTCGTCTGGATCTCTGATACTTATGACTACAATTTTTGAATTAAGATTAATTTTACAAAATATTTGAAGGAGAGTTGTTATTAATATCCTGATAAACATTTCTCCATTAAATATATCCTGAATATGCATTTGCCTGCAATATTTCATCAAAATTGTCAGGCTGTTTAAGCCTTTGTAAGCATTAATGGGT
>OZ012686.1:32485735-32568235 GCA_963942565.1 Maea johnstoni
TGCCAACCTCACCACCAATGTCAGATAGTTTATGAAACCTCCCTAAAAGCTCACCCATCTTTGCGATACGTCTAATAAAAGCATTATTCAAAAATTAGAAATGTATAGAGTTTGACAAACATCATACCTTCAGACATTCCTTTAACATCTCACGATATACGAACGTACGGGGAAACTCTCAGAAAGTCTGGGGGGTGGACATTTTTTAGTCTGCTTTTAATTTATTCTTGTAATTCCGACTTTTACCTTTGCAAAAAGACAATAATACGTCTTCTTCACAGCACAGAACGTAAGACCAGCAGCGTTATTCATTCAGCTGAGTGCCCACGTTGATCCTGTTCAGATTAGGTAGACTCTATAGTCCTCAGGAAGGAGGTCAAGGAAACTTATGATCTTGGAATCCCCTAACTAGGGTTAGGATTAGAGTTAGGGTTAGGAATCAGGTCCAGGGTTAGGGTTAGGGTTACCCAACCCTAACCCTAGTTCCAAGACGATAAGTTTCCTTGACCTCGTTCCTGAGGACTGCGCGGATATAGAGTCTACCTTCAGATTACCTATTAGAGCAATTGTGCTACGTTAATAAGAAAATGAAAAAATAACATACCAGATCGCTCAATACTGGTACAGTAACGTTCCTTTTACGTATGCCATTCGATTGAGATCAACAATTGGTGTAATAGTTACGATGCAGACCCTTTTTTATTCCTTTGACTTACCTGTATTACTGGTACATAAGGCGTCGATAAATGGCGAGAGTAGACCAGGTCCATTTGATGTTATTTTTACTGTATAATCTGCCACTCCAGCGGTAAGCTTAATTTTATATCCCAACCAAGTATCTCGTGCGCAGCCTTAGAAAAGGAGAGAGAAATTATGAAGGTTAAGTTTAATTTTTAAAAAGATTTTGTCAGGCAACAAACTTCTTCGAACTATTTCATATAGGTTGCCATGAATATTCCTACAAAGTGTGCAGTGTAATCATTTTGATTTCGTAAAGCCTTATTTGACATTCCTCAAGGTAATATGTATGCTTATCATCTGCTGTGTTGTAATTCCCGGTGCTGATTGGTCAATAGGTATCACACATGCGGCCGTCCATTATAGTAATTTGATATCAAACGCTTGGTATCCAGTAACGTGATGAATTTGATTTTTTTTTACTAAGCCTTGAATTAAAAGTGCTCATCTAAGACTAAGCATGGAAGAGCAGGTGATAAACCCACCCTGTTTGAAAGTGCGGTTCGTCCTGCTATCCACCCTCAGTCATCCAAAATGGATGACTTTGGATGGATATCAGCCCGGACCGCACTTTCAAACAAGGTGTACTATACAAATATGACATCCCTGTGTGGTGTACAACATGAATAACTCCCCCGAGGGGGGAGTTATTCCTTTTGTATACCACACAGGGATGTCATATTTGTTTTATTATACCGAACAAAATACAAAACACAAAAGGGGAAAAATGACAAACACCAGAAATTTTGGATAAATACTCTTTTGTAAAAAAATTACAAATTACAATAACAGGGATGTCCAACTGTTGCATTGACGCATCAGAGTGCAACAGAAGCCCCAACACGTACAACAGGAGAAAATGTTCAGTTTGGCCTCATCACAGTTAGACTCTAACTTAGAGATCCGAGCATTTATAAAATAGCATCTGCGCCAAGAAAACTGGGTGCTCATATCTATAACTTGAAACACCCCCCCCCCCCCCCAAAAAAAAACCAGTCACGTTCGTACCATACCTTATTTGTTTGTATAATTCTATCTTTATTTGATAAAAATCTGTTGCCTGGTGCCTGTTAGGCACAATTTTAAAGTTGAGGCGGTCAGCCTTGGGGATTTCACGTAGGCGATGACTGACGTTTAATATGCACGTATGCGTTTCGAGCATTGACCTAGTTTCACCGGTAGCGGTGATTATCACGTTAATTCACGGCATCAGCCGTGAATTAACGTGATAATCACCGCTACCGGTCATGAGCTGTTAAGGACAACAGCCTGTCACCAAGGAGTGAGGAAATTATGACGATTAATCCATGGCCCTTGACCAATCAGAATCAAGAATCTTCACGTGAGGTATAATAATAATTAATATCGCAGTTGCCCCATATCAATGCAGATATCATGAAAAATGAGTCGTCCCATGTCATCTCTACATTTAATTGGCCGGAAACTATGCAAAGCACAATTCATGTTGAAACTATTTTCACTCTTTACCTATGCACGCTGTGAATACTAGTAGTTGATTGAGGATGTGTGCACAATTCACGTAATATGTGAATCAATATCAAATCAAGTTATGTATGTTTTTCCCTCTTCAAAAGATGACCTAGTAAGATTACTTTCTTTCTTTGCAAAATAGAGTTGAAAAACGAGATATTCTGCGTCCGTCGTGGTCAAGAATAATTCCCAATCAGAATTTGCCCTGCGTAGATTATGACGTCATGATTAAATAGCGCAATCAACAATTTAATCTCGAATTTTATACGATCATATTCGCATGTAAACTCTGCCTTTGGATGCAGTATACTTTGAAAGGCAGGAAGGCAGATACTCATTGAAACAAAACAATAGGTGTAAAGTATTGAACCTACCTGTGGCACAAGGATCATAATTTGTACTGTCTAGAGCGATGGAGATGGATCCGCCACTCCCAAAGGAATGTAATATAGGAGACTCATGAATGTGTACAAAAATCCCAAGTTCCCCTGTCTTATCGAGGCCAGATTAGATGCTCCATTGGCAATCACAGTCAAGTGCTTGTTGTTGGCTTAAAAGAAAAATGGCAGGTTATTGAAGAATCGCTCATAAAATCCCGGAGTGAGCGTGCTGCATATGAGTTGTAAAGGTGTTTTTCCCTTAGTTTATTGACTATGTTTAATTTAGGTAGTATTGTAGAAGGTTCTAGAGAGGTTAAGTAATTACCGGAAGCTTCTCTAGAATGTCCGTGAACTGTGATTCCGTAGAATGTTACAGAATGCAGATTTTAACCGATTTTGCTTGAAGAGTTTCAATCCGTTAGATGCCAGAACCATTATTAATGTAGAGCAAGTAGAAATGTGGGGAATAGATCTTACTCCCCAAACAAGAAATTTCACTCTAAATCATAGAATGAGGATGTCCTACAAGAATATATATATATATATATATATATATATATATATATATATATATATATATATATATATGTATGTATGTATGTATGTATGTATGTATGTACGTACGTACGTACGTACGTACGTACGTACATACGTACATACATACATACATACATATATACATATATATATATATATATATATATATGCATATATGTGTGTATATATATTAAATATATATATATATATATATATATATATATATATATATATTTATATATACATATATATATATATATATATATATATATATATATATATATATATATATATATATATATATATATATATATATATATATATATATATATATATTTATATATATATATATATATATATACAGTCAAAAAACGACCACAGAATAATCTGGAAAATGCTACACATAAAAGGAGATACCCTCAAAGAATGTCATACAAAACAAAATCAGGACATAGTTCTTGTCCAAGAGAAGCTTTGCTATATTTATTCATTGTTTCGAACCCAACACGATCGTCCCAAACTACCATCAAGCAATAGCATCGCCACAATAAATCAAGCACCCGTGTAAGAGATGATTTACATGATGTGCATTCGGTATATACGTTCGAGTCAATATAGTTAAGTTTATGGTTGCACAATATACTTACTCAATATGGTAGGTGAAGAAACAGTCATCCTTGGCATCTTAAGATAAGGCATATCTTCCACTGTGACACTCGTCATCTTAATGCCGTTCGAGTCTACAGGTAAACTGCAGAATTCGTCAGCTGGGTCATCGAAAAGACACCCTCGGTTTGCTGTAGATTAAGAATAAGAGAGAGTTTACCGTAATTCTATGTAACCCAGCAGATATGCATACTTTTGATGTATACTATCCTTTCGAATGATCCTATTGTTTTACTATATATATATATATACTAATATATATATATATATATATATATATATATATATATATATATATATATATATATATATATATATATAAATATATATATATACATATATATATATATATATATATATATATATATATATATATATATATATATATATATATTCTTTTTCAATTTTACTGTTTTTGTTCCTGTTTATCAGTATTATATGTATTTTGTAATTTTACGTTTCTGAATGAGATCAATAAACATTACAATTACAATTACAATGCATTAAACACATAGGTTGACACCTATCGTCTATTTAGACTCAAAATCATAACACGCCTTATTGCTATCGTGTGATAACTATAATTGGCCAGTACATAGTGTAACTCAGCATACTTTGGTTATCGTTAGTCAGATGACTGCACTAGTGAATGTTTCCCCGGCTCCCATGCCTGGTTACGTATGTGACCTATCTCGGACAAAATGACTAGCACATGTGATAAAAAGAATTGCTTTTCTATGTTTCTGTTGTTTCTTTACGATTTGAATTTCATTTGCATTCACATCCTTTATCAGGTTGGAGGAAAGGGCTGCAATTGATGTGAGTGAAGAGCCATTGGTGGGTATATAATAAGTCTATGGAATGCCATTAATGCAGTTATTCACTATTTCTATTTAAAGAAAAATGATTTTTCTTTATGGAAAAATAGCTCGATTTTTCCTTAAAGAAAATCAGACATTTCTCTCTATAGAAAAATCATTTTCCTTTAAAATAAATCATTTTTCCTTAAAGAAAAATCATTTTTCCTTAAAGAGAAATGATTTTTCCTTAAAGAGAAATGATTTTTATTTAAAGAAAAATGTTTTTTCTTTAAGCAAAAATGATTTTTCTTTAAGCAAAAATGATTTTTCTTTAAAGAGAACTAGTTTTACTTTAAAATGATTTTTCTTTAAAGAAAAACTATTTTTCTTTAAAGAGAAATGGTGAATAAATGCATTAATGGCATTCCATATAAATCACTTCTACGATAAGCGGGGGAGGGGATCAGCATCATGCAATATAAACCTATTTCTATTTTTTTTCTATTTGCAAACAATTTGTTAAAATTATGCATATCATTTACTTCTATACATCATTTTTATTTGACTCGCCAAGTACTTTCCCTGTAACCATCAACTGCATTGACTGACCCCTGTCTGGTCACCATAAAAGGGCCAGGGCTTGTTATTGGGGGCGGGCAAGGGAGTAATTCAAGAAGGTTGGTGTGAATCAAATGTTTTAAAGAAAGCTCTGGGTCAAAGTCTTCAACTTTGGATGTTTCTTAACCCATTAATACTCAGTGCGGCCAAAAGCAGCCTGACAATTTTAGATAAATCGTTCAAGTGAAAGCCTGGTTTGGAAAATATTAGAAGGAGAAATGTTAATCAGAACATTATCAACAACTCTCCTCGAAATATTTTTTGAAATAATTCTTAATTTCCAGGTTATAGTCAAGAGCATCAAAGATCCAGAAGACAATTTCAAGAAAATCTCGGAAGTGTTACAGCTGATTGCAAGCAAGAATTTTCGCTATTGTTCTGTTACTCAGTTCATTCACTTCACCAATAGATTGAAAGTCCAGTCCCTGACCACAAAGTTTCAAGTGCTATGCTTGGTCGATCACTTTGACTAAAGATAGGTTGATCCTGTGGTTAGAGAAGTGAGTACTAGTCAATACAGGTTTAGATGGGGTCTGTAAGGGGTTAGGCATAGTACAGATTACCATGCTCTGAGTAAATGTAGTTATGGGCATAAGAAGTTATCAATGTAGATAAGAGAGGTATAAGAATTTACAGTTTTGAATTTTTCATACAGAAATGCATATCTTATGAAAAGACAGATGACTTTCTAGTTAATCTCAGGTCAAATATATTGAACACCTGCGAATACAAAGTTTTGAAATTAATCAATAGTCATTAATGAATACACCTTCAGGTGGTGATGTCAGTTAAAATAAAAATCATACAAGATCGCGTAACTCATTAAAAGTTGGGAAATGCCATGTTATTCAGAACAATTGAGATATACTAGATTTGTTGACTTTTAGTTGCTATGCTGTTCTTCAAATAAATGCAATCAAGAGCTTTCCAACTCCAAATATGAAATATAAAGATGAATATAGAGCATTGCCCATGGTATAACTGAATATTAGTAGGACATTTAGCTAGCACTGGCAGCATAATGCTAGGCATTTCCTTGTTTGTTTTTCATGTTCAAAGGTTGTTCGTAATTTATTTCACAATATTCCCATCGAGGAATATAATCCTATATGAATATCCATGCAGAATAGATGCGAAGTATAGCGATGTGTTGTTGTAAATCCAAGCTGCTGAGGTTATTGGTCAGCTTATATAATCAAGCCAAAGAAGAGTCCTAAATATATGCCTGTGTCTTCAGTAATACATGAGAAAATTTCACTTTTGAGCATTGCTATGGGAATTTTATATCAATAATATGATATGTCTTCATTTCAAAAATGATTTCTAAATTTAAGAAATACATCTTAAAGGTTTGTAGAAGGTTAGTTTGATGTTAACAGATATAACTAATGTGGCTATTTTGGGATGGCTTTGTATTATTTAGGTCATTGGTCACAATGTGGTAAAATCAGAAAGTTTGAGGGGTATATACAAGACAACTGGAACATAATGGTCCAGTCAGGAGTGTCAGATTGGAAGATTTTACAATTCGATAAAGTTGAGCACGAGAAGTATTGTTATCAATACCATTTTTACATGACATAGGTATTATTTTCCTAGGCTAACATGTGAAGTCCAAGTCTGAATTTTCCCACTCGGACCTCAACATGTGCTTGGAAAAAAAAATAGGTTACCTTACTGGTGTAACCTATACACGGAACACAGGTTTAGTAAGGGCTATTGATAGATCTTATTGGTTGTTCTTTGATTTCTAAGTTCAAGTAAAATGACCCTGGAATAGAAGTGAAAACCAGTTTGATAGCGAAAATTCTTGGTTGCAATCAGCTGTAATGGGTTAAATAACGGTGGGAACCCCGGTGCAGACCATCTTGCAGTGGTCTACAGCTGCTTGCAAAGGCTCACTGCGGGTACGCACATTTCCCCACTTAACCCTTATGCTGCTGGCGGCAAATTTTGCCAATACAAAATGGGGCAAAAGATCTCAAAAATGACTGAAACCCTGGCATATGGGTACTCATCTAGGAGTACTCAGCGAGAGGTTTCCAATGAATACCAACATGACATGTTTAGATAGTTTTCCAAAATACTTGCGTCCTAGTGCTGTAGACTACAGTAGCCATAGCATTAGAAGGGTTAAGATCTTTCGCAACATTTCGTATCAGAGTTGACTCCGGCAGGAATCTGTAATGACATGACATTCCATCATTTCAATGGGAAATCTCAGTCACAGATTGACTACATCATGGTCAGCAAAGGCCTACATCATTCCTGTCATGGTTATAGAGTTAGACAGCGAGAACCAACCAACGTTTCCGCTCACGACCCGGTGCATGTAACCATATCGCTCAACACACAGATAAAACCCAACGTACAGAAGAAAATACCTTCCACCAAACCTAGACCTCGATGGGAATCTACAGATCTGGAAATATACCATGATTTGTCACACTCACGTCTACAGAATCTTATTTCAAGCTCAGATGAGATGTCCCTCGAGCAATTCATTGAAGATCTAAGCAAAACCCTAACAGAAACTGCCGAAGAAGCTGCTCCCTCAAGGAGAAAGACTAACAAACGTCGGAAGAAACCATGGACGCCCAAGATGACAGCAATACTCCGAGAACTCAAACACTTCTTCTGGAGATGGAAGTCTGAGGGCAGACCCAAAGATGACAATCCAACCTTTAGAAAACTTCAGGCGCTAAAGAAACAACTACAACAAGAACAGAGACAAGAAGCAGCGAGACAACGTCTACAAGAGCAGGATAACATCATGAGGGCACACAGAAATGACCACACAGTCTTCAATAAACTCATAAGTAAACATCGAGGTAGTGGAGACGATCTGCCAGATGAGATGCAAATAGATGGGCAACTTGTCAATGGTGAAGACCTCCTTCCAGCCTTATGTGGATACTTCGAAACACTAGCTACTCCAAAAGATCTGCCCCAATAAGACGAATCCACCAAGATACGTGAAGACTTCAAAAACGAGCAACTCATCCTACATTATAAGGACAACCCCACAAGAATCCTGTCGACAGTTACACCCCAGTTTGTGCTTGAGGTTATCAGTGACCTAAAACAAGGGTGGGACGCAGATCACAATAAGACCATCAGAGCTATTGAGAGTAGTAGTAGAAACCTATGCTATGCCTTGCATTCCACTAGATCTACTATACTAACCAAACTCGAGGAGAGAGAAGTGAACCAAAGGTTGAAGACAGAGAAGACTAGTGCTGCCCCCACGTCTACTAGAGACGGTTGCACTTTGCCATAGTGCGTATCTACAGTTGGTAAGGTAAGGTACACTTCACTCTGCCAGGACCTTGAGGCTACTTTGTTGTAGTGGATAAGGAGTTAATGTCATGCTAGCGTACAGCCAGCGAAAGCACCTATTTTACAATTCAGAGAAAAATGGGAAACTGGAGACCCGGTTGCGAACTGTACTCAAAGCTCATCAATACGCCAAACTAAATAGGCTGCTGTTGTACAACAATACCAACAACAACAACAACAACAAATGCTGATGCTACTGCTGCTATTACTGCTGCTGCTGCTGCTACTACTACTACTACTACTGCTGCTGCTGCTGCTGCTGCTGCTGCTGCTACTACTACTACTACTACTACTACTACTACAATTGTACTGTACTGATAACAGTGGTATGCATTTTTAGTGCAGTAGGGTCTGAGTGTGTTGGGGATGAAGTGGGCCTGAATAGCGTGTGGGGTCCTCTAGTTTGCGTATACCTGATTCGTGTGCCATAGTGATACACAATACATGAAATGACTCTGTGCATGACCCTCTCACACTCGGTTGCCGTCTTAACAAAGCGTTGGGCGTGTGCCTACGTTTATCTTCTGTGGATCACATGACTTGTCTATCAAGATAGGATATGGGTTATGTTTTTCACTGTTTTCAAATCCGCTTTTATCTGACAATTCATCATTTAAATCGGGTCTTCAAGCTAAGCTCCCACCCCCAGTTATGAACAAGGGGACCGTGAGATCAATGCGGAAGGAAGGGTTAATCTCATGTTATGTGATTTTAGTTCCTGCGGGGATACTGCTCAGGAAAATAAATCAATAAATAGCACTCATTCCCACTGGCAGGGACCAATTCTGTGGCAGTATGCCCCACCCCTGGGGCATGCTCAACAAGAATACACAAGTTCCTATTAAGATTTCAACTTTTTATTTTGTGAAAATAAATCACAAAAATCTTTAAGATTTTGGACCTAGCAGAGGCCGGGTGAGCCCAGCTGATAGGCCTACTGGAATCGTGGCAGCAAAGTATGACGTCACTATTCAAATCCCCGCCTATCATGCACCGCCTCTACGGACAGCAACAATAAATCCCAGTAATCCCGGTACACCGGGCAGCTATTTTAAGCAGTATTTAGCTGAAGCACCGTGTTTCCCGGCCAAGTCCCGGCCCCCCTCCCAGGGATTCAATTGACTGGTGCATAAGAAGGATCAGTAAAGGTTCAACTAGTTTGGAGTTTCATTTATCTGAAAATGATAAACCTTTGTATAATGTGGGTGAACTTTGCACTAATTAGTTACTACTGGGTGAACATCTTCCCAAATAATTTTATATTATAAGGTGACATATAACCCTAGGCGGGTAAACATTCACCCACTACACAAAAGTAATGGTTTAACTGCACTGCCATTGAAGTAGGAAACGTTAACCCGGTTCACATATACCAGGGTTAACATTTACCCAAATCGGGTGCAGCTCAGTTGCACCGAAATAGGGTAAATGTTTACTTATAATTTTTACAGTGTACCCTTTTGGCAAAGTTTGAGGAGACTGGAGTACCCGATAAATCCCTAGTCAGTTACTATTCTCAGATGCTCCACGAGGAATCCGTACCCCCCCCCCCTTCAATGCAGTGAGTAACCCACAGCTAGGAATTAGGCAATACGTTACACCGCTCAGTCATTGGGGCTGGCCTCTGCATTGCTGTGTACCGCCTCAAGTATTTCTAAAGGAGGGCCCGCACAAATAACGGATTCACGGTGGACAAGAGCAGAGATTACAGTAAACATAACCGTATAAGCACATGGAATTCGTCTATAAAGTGACCCCCTGTTTTCAAAAGAGAAATTGATAATAAAACCGATCAGATGATTTCAAGAAAAGAGCAGGAGGAAAAATATGCATTTTATGCAATTTAATTTAGTATCCTATGAAGATGTAAGGCACGTAGCGCACCAATGTCCTGCCACTCAAGATATAAGAAGTAAACTCTTTAATGGGATTAAAGGGTGCCTTTCTGGAGTAAGCAATGAACTCTTATATGAGGAGTACATTGCAGAAACAAATATGAACTTTGACTTATTCATAACATATTGGGAAATAGTGTACAATCATCTCAACAACGTGCCATGGCTAGAAAAAAGTAAGACAAAATATATTTGATAGTATGCTTCCACGTATGATATGAACAGTGTGTATATGAATATGTGTAAAGTCACATTATTTATGTTATTCACGCGTGTATCATTGAATTTACAAAAAATACGCTATTACGCGTGTGCAATACTTATCAAAATTTTCAAAATTGCAGAAAGGCTAGTCTCAGAACAGCTGAGGGTATAAGGTTTTCAAAAACGATGGTCTTCGACCTTGTATGGGGTTCCAAGCGCCATCACACGGCCTATACTAGTAATTGGAAAATTTGACCATCATCGTTCCATAATAACACATGAGATTGGTACTACATAGTTCGAGCAACTCTAACAGTGGCACCGGCCGATGTTTACTATATGCTATGTCTATAGGCCAATAGACATAGCATATAGTAAACATCGGCCGGTGCCACTGTTAGAGTTGCTCGAACTAGGTACTACAATGCATAACGTTTCATTTTCCAATTGGATATTTGACGAATGGGGAATTTTAATGATACATATTTTCTAAAACATGGCATTGAAACGTCATCTCGAAGGAATTGATTGGCAATTCAGAATGTAAGGCATCTGATATTCTTATCAAAGAAAATACAAGGAAAACGTATGAGCCATGTTAAATTTCAAAATTCTGCCCGAAACGGGCCCAAAAATTTTGATGGGATCTTTTTAAAAGTCAGCCCCCTGTATTTGATTGAATAAAGAATTTTCTTCTGATTGTCAACCAATTTTCCAACCAGGATGCATCATAAGTATTTATGACAGAGTGGCCATTTTGAAATTCAAAATGGCCGCTGAAGACGTCGAAGTACCTTGCGGTCTTTTGCAAAGGAAAGGGGAATTCATCTATGAAAGGAATACTACGCGCTAAATATGGCATGAACTGCGAGAACACAACTCAAAATGCGTTATCCCTCATGCGTATATGGTGCGTGCAGACGAGATCGGGGCTAAATTTACTTCATTATATTTCTCCTTCACGATTGTGCTTTCAGCGTTATAAATTCATTGAGATTCTGAAAAGATAGAATCATTCCTGTCAGCATATTCAGGAGACGTATTACTGTCGCCTGGTCCGTATAAGATAAAGCTATGCTCTCATCTGTCTAAGTATGCTCGAGGCAAACCCGAGGAAAACAATCTTACTCGACATGTCACCACCAGAAACTGACGATTCCGTTGACTTACGCTAAATTGAATGCAAAGAACTCATTTTGAACCAACCTCAACTTTGAGTTAGTCGGGGAGCAAGCCAACTCATACCATGACAAATAGCACACACAGGTTGATTATACAGGCAACTCTGCTTAATCCGGACATGTGTAATCCGGATTTTCGTCTAAACCGGACAGATTGGAAGGTCCCAGTCCCTTCCTATACATGTAATTCCTATACGCATAATCCGGACAGAAATATAGGGTACACATCAGTCCGGATTAAGCAGAGTTACCTGTACTAGCATACATCACCACAGGGATATTGATACCACTTTTATTCCCAATTTATACGAAACGCCTGAGTAAGCATTGATATAAAATGGCAAACGTGTTGTGGATACATACGATGGTGCAGGTGTGAACGGCAGAAAAAACCTTTTCCAAAAAAGCAAAAAAAAAAAGATTCTGTCGTTCACACCTGCACCGTCGTAGATACAAGTTGACTTTGTGGATACAAGTTGATTGATTTTTTTTGGGCACGAGTTGACAAGAAACGCACTTCGGTCCCCATCATTGCTATTCCATCTGTATAAGGGCCTCGCACATATGGAGGGATTTTATGAAGAATTCTTTGCCTAATTCGGACAAAATCCGATTTATACGTGACTCGCAGTTAAACGTTCTGCTTGGTCCCTATTTTTACATGGCTAGCGAGGTTTTCTGTATATAGATATCTTGTAGTCAAGCTACTCATGCCGAACGCGAACGGGTTATTGTAACGCTGAAACAAACGAGAGCGGGAAATGTGCCAGCAACAGTGTCTGCTCTCTGACGAGGATCGAAGAAAATATAGTGCCACTCAGGGCCACCTGGCGGCGCTGTTACGAAATGCTGACATTACCATCATCACTAACAGCCAACCATAGTCTTAGCCAGCAGGGTGTCTGGGTGTCATCTGGACATCTAAAAAAAAACATCCCTCAAGACACCCAAGTATATATGTGAGTCATTTCTTAAAATGTCAATTTCAAACATATATAATTGAAGTTTTTCCACCTCAATATAATTCCCATGATATTGCATAAAGGTATTATACCTTATTTCAATAATCAATTACATGTTTATGGTTATAATTAGAGTACATTATGGTCCCCCTTTATTAATAGGACGATTGTAAAATTTTACAATTGCCAATTTTGGGCACATAATTTCCAAATTCTGGCTAAGACCCCGAATTTTACATTTAGCTGAGTGGGTGAGCCAGACCTTGTCTTCAAGGGTGCCGGTAACTCGCACGAAATACCTGCCTATCCCCTAGGGAAGGGGCTCGAGAGAAGGGAATGAGACAAGGAAATCAAGTAGGCATTGCTGGTTGGAAGAAGTTAAGGTATTAGGTAGCACACCAGAAACCAATGCTCATATTTAAAACGTTATATATTATACAATGCTAATATCCCTGCAGAAAGGCTGTATACTTAAAGAAAAGTAGAAATTTAATTAAGAAACATGATTTTTCTCTACAGAAAATGATTGTCCTTAAAAATAAAAGATATTTCCTAATATATATGTTAACTTACGGAACGACAAGCAATCATTTCGTCCAAAGGTCAAGAAATAAAGTCCGATAATGAGTATGAAGTTCTTCATTACAGTCGGCGTCTATGTACTGACTGAAGTTAAACGTGCTCCTCTTTAGAATGCTCAAGTCATATGGAGAATTTGCCGGCGTGTACATTCAATGCACATATACCTTCAGTGCTTAACCCTGGCACGCCCACACAGGCGCGTGGAGAAGTGTATCAAGTACCATAGAAAAACATACTGAATATCTAAATAAATTGTAGGGTATATTTGCCAAGCTCAAAACAGACAATACTTAAAACATATTGTATTCCTTTGAGATATTGGCTTCGAGTTTTGTCACTGTGGCATTTTAGTTTTTCAGGGCATGAATAGGGTCAGCAACCCTTGCCCCCGGGTTCACCTGGTGAACCTAACATGGAAACTGCTACGACTGCTGCTCTTAAAAATAACTACAGAATATAAAGAAGGGCTGTCTGTTTGGTTTTCATTAGTATTGCTCCATTTACTGAATTATCAGTACGCTACTAACAAACTAGTCAAGTTGTTGTTCCTTGCAGGACTGAATGTGTGTGAGTACTAACTCTCTGCTTGTCCCCAAAGGGTCGCGTTCACTTTCGATTGAGTGGCGCTCAAATGCCATTCAGGCACGACATACCTTACTTCCGCTCTAATTACCCTGAATCTATACTTTCTAACAGGGACAATCGATGAAAGGGTATTTTAGTTACCATGCATACATTCTTAACTCGGTCTAGCCTGTTTACCGACAATCTTAAGTCTACGTACGTCTGCATGCATGGAGAGTTCGATAAAATACAACCACTATATCTTAATAATGTGCGTTGTACAAATGGTAGCAACAGAGACCAGTGAAAGGACTTATGATTACATTATAGCTGGTAACTCATTGATATATTTCCTCTAGAATGTTTTGTCTTGATCTATAGTACATTTTGCATTAACTTTGGATAACAAATACTTCTGGAAAATATTAACCCTTATACCGCTCGTGGCTAATTTGGCCAATACAAAATTATGCAAAAAAACAACACTAACAAATGACTGAAAACCTGCAAATTGGTACTCATTCAATGAATACCAACATGACAGGGTTTAGATGGATTTCAAAAATCTTCACATCATTGTGCTTTGGACGAAAGTAGTCTCAGCATTTGATGGATTAAAGGAACGCTGTTGGTTTGTGTTCTGTTTAACATTTCTCCTTCACATATTTCCCAAATATGGTTTTAGATGAAGATAGTCTAGATTCAAAGCCAGCAGACCTTGTGCGTGGCTTGGGTCACTGGTCACAGCAGAGGATCAACTGATATGCCCTGCTTGCAGCCAATAGGCGTTCTATATATTTGAGAGACAGGTCCTTAATGACCGGAGTGCATCACTGATTACACCACTGCAGGCATGATAGTCGCACTGTGCAACACCCGTATGCGTTGATTACTTACTTAATGTGATTGTGTGTGAATTGGCCCCTGCTATTTGACAATTTATGTTAAAAACGTTGGCTACCGACTTTTACCTTTTACCTGAAACTCCTTAAACAAGGCCCTATTCTAGATTATAGACCTGACTGTATAGCTCTCTGGTTTCACAAACTCTACCAGGGGCACTAGAAATGCTCGTACCCCAAAAAAAACAAAAAACGAATTAAAAAAAGTAAAGGGTTGATTGTTACTCTTTGTTCATTTTACTAGGGAACTCTTTTTCTCCATCCTTAACTACCGAAAATATTGTCGAGAACTGAGGATGTTTCATCGACTACCATCGCATGTGCTCATCAAAGTGACCACTATCAAATTTTCACAGAAAGGTGACGGGAATTTTCAGATTTCATTTTCAATGCAAGTCAGGTTCTTGACTTTTGTCAGAAAGGTAGTATAGGTACTGGGGAGATGTAGCGGCAGGGCAATTATTATACAATAACATAAGGCCCAGTGTGCTGGGTGTTCAGCGCCAGCAGAATAATTAGCGCTGCACTCGGGTCATAAACGATTGGGCTAAATGAAGTAAAGGATAGTCATTGGCTGCGAGCAAGGTATATCAGTTGATCCACTGCTGTGTCCCATAACGAGGGTCAATCAGCGAGATCAGTTGGCTACCAGTCCATCTGATTTTTTGTTCAAGTTGTTGTCTATAGGTGTTCAGTTATGTGCATTTTGTTATTGTTAATACTCCTTTAAAAAAACGAGTGAAACCTGAAACCTATTATATCACAGGTTCTGCATCATCATCACGTTTTCTGGGCTGATGCTGTGTCATTCCTGGTGTTGTGTTATACAATGCATTTATATATATGGACCACCAATGACTCATTTTGCAGGAGGGTTGGATGTTATTTATGGGTTTATGCCTACAAGGGTATGTTCTTGACATTTTTATAAGGTGAAGTTTATGAATTTGAGGTGATGTGCTATGGGCATGGATACTGTTGGTTTTAGGTGAAGGGCGGGCGTGTAGCCAAAGAATGAGATGGTTACCTGATACAAGGTCTGTGGTCTCAGCTTGCTTAGGCCAAGGGCTGCATCACACGCGTCAACAGGCTCCAATGAAGTGTGGCCTCTGGCTGCTCAAGCAATGACTAGACTAGCTACTAATCTGTGTTAACTGGCTCTTCCCAGAGTCTCATTGATCTACCCTAAAAGGACTTCACTCTCAGTTTAGTTCTGATTAATCCTCAAGGGGGACACACTAGAGCTGTTTTGATAACACAGTCTCAAACTGCAACCTCTGAAAACGGTGCTGCCATCAATAGGTTGAGAGAGACATCACACCTTCCCAGTAGTGGTGGCCTAACCCTAACTAGCAATAGCCAGCTCTCCTGTTCAGCCTTAAAATAACATCACATGTAATGTGAGTCCATCATTAAGGTAACATATAAAAGATATATCCACATACCTTTTTAGAAGGTGTAATGATATTTCGATATACCTTGAATCGTGTGTGTTAAACCTTTAAAATATGCTTCCATTATCAAATCATATCTAGATTTTTCTTACATTGTCTGGCTTCATATACCACTTCATCTTTCAGTTGTAGGTTCTAATTTGGCTAGGGCATGTGAGAAGGTTGCCAGTGACATGAGGTTAGGCAGAGGTTAATGCTGGGCCCCCCAGTCTCATCTGCTACATACAACTGGCAAGTTATGAATTAGCCACAATATGGCAGAAATAGTGACAAAAAAAACAAAATTCGAAATTCCTGTAGGTTCTAACTGTATGAAAGAAAGCAAAACATTTCGCAAAATGCGAAAATTCCTATAGACTTAACTTTTTCTAGTATGTACATTTCTAGCTGTAATACCCTGAAACAAATGTTTTGTTCACATCTCTCTGAGGCCATCAACCCAAAAGTAATAAGAAATACATTAGGCGAAGGTTATTTGATTTATTGGTTCCTGGATCTTTCCCAGACCAATTTTATAGTCAGGAGGTAGGTAAACATAAAATAAACTTGATTTTTTTTCTTCTTTTTTACACATGAAAATGTTGAGTAGGCTGTAAACAGTCGGGAGGGAGGTCAAAAAATAAAGTGATTTTGGCCAGTATAAGAAAACACTTAAACAAGATTTTTGAATATTGAAAAAATGAATTTTAGTAAGATGGTGCATCTCCACAATGCTGCATTGCATTGCTACTATAAAGTTATATAATGCAGGTATTAATATTCTTGTATTTTTGTAGTTTTATTACCATATATGGTAAATTTATTGTAGGCTCGATGAACCTACTTAAGGCATGGCGGCAGAGCATAAAATAAAGTGGGCGATTACATTTATTTTTCCATCGGGACCATTCCACTTTGATCGGCAGTTCCGGGAACCAATTAATAAAAATAACTGTCGCCTTAATGCATAGACATTTCAAGCATTGGATAGAGGGCTTTGACAAAACTCAAACATAATTATGGATTTTAATACTGCTCAGACATGTAATAAAAGTATGTACAACTTGGACTATATACACAAATCACAAACATACAATTGTAAAAAGCTTTTTAATACTGATATAAGTTTTATAAACACTTTTCTGAATAAACATGATGAAATAACTAACAAGATCGCTCACACATGGTGCTATCACCATTTGTAAGATGGTTTGAAATCATGATATATTGGATACACACTTTTCTGGTTAAACATGATGAAATAACTAACAAGTTGGCACACATTTGATTCTATATCCTTTTTACTAATATTTTTCTTTTTTTCACTTAAAGAGGTGGTTTGCAAATCCATACTATTTCAATGCCAATACATAACTTTACTTCTGATGACCTTCAATACATTCTTTAGTTGAACATATTTTTGTCATTGTGTTTGGCAAAGAAGGAATACACCACATTCTGGGTGAAGAGGAAAAATAAGCCTTTATTTGCTAAAGCAATTCATGCTTTATGTTCACCCATTGTGTTGTCTGCTGCTATAACTCTGGAAAATAGGAGATAAAAAATAAGCCTTTATTTGCTAAACCAATTCATGCTTTATGTTCACCCATTGTGTTGTCTGCTGCTATAACTCTGGAAAATAGGAGATAAAAAATAAGCCTTTATTTGCTAAACCAATTCATGCTTTATGTTCACCCATTGTGTTGTCTGCTGCTATAACTCTGGAAAATAGGAGATAAAAAATAAGCCTTTATTTGCTAAACCAATTCATGCTTCAAGTTCACCCATTGTGTTGTCTGCTGCTATAAGGCTTTGGAAAATAGGAGATAAAAAATAAGCCTTTATTTGCTAAACCAATTCATGCTTTATGTTCACCCATTGTGTTATCTGCTGCTATAACTCTTTGTAAAATAGAAGATGAAAAATAAGCCTTTATTTGCAAAACCAACTCATGCTTAATACTCACTCGTATCATGTTGTCTGTTGCTATATCTCTGTGAAAAATAATGTGAGAATTGAGCATTAACTCCTCTGCTGCTGAGGTTGCTTTTGTCCAATGCACATAAAAGCAAAAAATAATGAAAATAATCTGAACCCTGTCATGTAGGTATTCATTGATAAAGAGTATTATCGGATGAGTACCCAGTTGGCATTTTGGCATGGTTTCAGTCATTTCTCAGCCTTTTGTCATTCTTTTGTGTTGACCTAATTAATAGCAACCAGCAGCAAAAGGGTAAATTGAAAAAGATGATGGAAGGAAAATTGTTTGTGATTTACCGAAACCCCTCTTAAATATACTTTGAAAGATAATACTGTTGGAGAGATATTACAAAATAGTCAGGCTATTTGAAAGCGATACAAGCATGAATGGATTAAAATCTCTTGAAAATAGCTAGAAAACAAATACAGAACAGTAAAATTTAGCACAACAATATGGTTGGATGCATCAGTGTTCACCTCTTTATCCTTACCTGATAAAAATATTGCTTATTTCGCCCTTCCCAGCCCATCCACGTCAGCAGTGACCCATAGAGGCCCACAATGCCCTATCATGTTTGGAAATAGTGTAGTAGGAAAGCAACAATTTGATAAATATCCTAACAAAAGTGTTTGTTCCTGTTCAGTTTTTACAATTCCAATTAAAAATATTTCAAAATATCATTCTTTTTATCATTTCGTATCAGACATGTCAGACCATGAGTGCACTCCAGAATCCATATGCAAATACTGTAAAGTTCGAAATATTGGCGTGGAACTATTATTGGCGACATTAGCGAGTGGGTCAGATTCGCTAATATTACGATCCGTTTATATTTGTTCCATTTTTCAACGATTTTTCTTTTTTTTCTAGGTAGTCTCACAATCTCGTAACACTTCAGGTTAGAGTATGTTCTACTAGTATATTGAATGAAAGTGAGGAATTGGAATTATGCTCCGTGTATACAGAAGACTTTCAAAACGAAGATGGTGTTAGGGATACTGTATAGAAATCACTATTACGATTCGCTAATATGGAAAAATTGATCAATTTGCTAAATTTAAGCACGCCAATATTTCGCACTTTACAGTAAGTTGATTACCATGACAGTGAGTTCAAAGATATATTTGCTTTCTCCTGAGGAAAAAAACAACCTTCAAATATTTCTTTGAAGATGGTCTTCAATGTTGCAAGCTACCTTAAAGACCTGTGTATGAAAGAATTATGGATACAGATTTGTGTCTCAGCCAGACTTTAACCCTTC
Source organism: Maea johnstoni (assembly GCA_963942565.1). NCBI lineage: Eukaryota > Metazoa > Annelida > Polychaeta > Spionida > Magelonidae > Maea > Maea johnstoni. Next base: position 32,505,270 of record OZ012686.1, read on the forward strand.
CAATGCCGAGGCTACTTTCATCCAAAGCACAAGGATGCAACGATTTCTGAAAACCATCTAAACCCTGTCTTGTTGGTATTCATTGGAAAGCTCTCACTGAGTACTCTCAAATGAGTACCCACATGCCAGGGTTTCAGTCATTTATCAGCTTTTTTTGCACCATTTTGTATTGGCCAACTTAGCCATCAGCAGCATAAGAGTTAGGGGTAAGTATCAATAGATGCCATGCCTAATCCTGCAATGTAATTATCATGAAATTCATCTTCTGAAAACTCATGATAGGAGACAGTCTCCAGGTTTTCTGCATCAAAATGTTCACGGTGAAAGCATGCACTTGTTACCAGGACCTCAGCCCTTTCATCCTTAAGTCCCGCAATAAAAGTGCTATTAAATCGTCGTCCCGGGTACAAAATCCGACGGAAAATCTTGTACTCGATGACGGTCTGCGTTTGGGCATCGAAGCGCTTGAGGGCATCTCGCTTCACATCCGATATTGTGATTTCTTTGTCTTTCGGATCGCACCGCCTCTGAACATACATAGTGTCTATGGAGGAGAGACTCTTGTGACTGAGGTAGATACTACAAATAACAGCCAACCTTGGCGCGTCAAGAAAGGGAGTACTTATAAACACTTTGCATCCATCAGTTCCAAACCATTTATTGAGTAAGGATTTCCACAGTTGGTAGACAAAGCGTGGTCCGTCTTTTAGAGCACCGTTTCTTACGTCATTCAGGCGGTGCTGTAACTCTGAGCCACCCCAGAGATTCTGAAAGGAGAAAAAAGACACAGGATCTAGTTGAATTACTGAAAACCTTTGAGTGTTACGGGCTGGAATGACAAAGTAAAAGTCAAATTACATCAATTTCGCTCTGTCTGGGAAAGATCTTTGTCATCATTGAGAGGTCCAACTAGCTAGGTAGAGCTGTGGATTTAAAGTGTGTGTCTTAAAGACCAACTGGCTAATACAGACATGAATATGTTAAAAAGAGAAGTATAAAGAGGTCTAACACTATAACAGTTGAACTTGGATATGACAGACTCAATGGGACCAGGAAAATTGATTCGTCATATGCAAAATCCGTCGTATATATATGACGAATACTTGATACAGTATGCATTGGACTGGGACCAAGCATATTGTTCGTCATATGCAAAAATCTGCCGTACAGTGGTCCGTCATATCCAAGTTCACCTTTATAAGGGAAATCGGGATGATATGAAGGAACTATTGTTATTATGGCTGTGGAACTCAAAGGTTAACACAGTAAAAACAAGAGTGAAGAACAAAGTTTGGCCCTGTTCTGGTGCCATCAACAAACTCTGCAACCCTGTTATAGTTCCCTTTTCTATAAATTGTACAAAAAGTTGTTATTTTTAACCTTTCCAATGCTGAGGCTACTTTCGTCCAAATCACAAGGACACACAAAGTTTTTTTTTGAAAACCATCGAAACTCTATCATGTTGGTATTCATTGGATAGCTCTTGCTGAGTACTCTTAGGTGAGTACCCGCATTCCAAGGTTTCAGTCATTTTTCAGGTTTTTTGCATCATTTTGTATTGGCCAAATTAGCTACCAGCAGCATGAGGGTTAACCCTGTATTTTTACCTTGTCCACTCTGAGATGCTGCAGGCCTGGGATCAGATCCTCCACCTGCCTCTCAAGTCTGCAGCTCTGTGTGATGTATTTTGGAGCATCCGTCTCTGTGGGCTCCCAGTCCTGTGCTCCGTAGGACCTCCTCAGCAGACTGTCATAGTCTTTCTCCTGACTTCTTGGTGTTCTGCTAGATAATGCCTTCTCTTTAAGTAAAAATATGAAAACTTGATTATATTTTTTTCCTATGAAATATAATGTCATATAAGGTGTTCTGCTAGGCAATGCCTTCTCTTTAAGTAAAAGTTTGTAAACTTGGTTATAAAAGTTTTTCCTATAAAATGTATCATTTAAGTTGTTTGTATGAATTGGTAAACTTAAGGCTGCTCAATAAAAAAGGTAATACATAATTTAAAAGTGTACAATTATTGCAATGTCACGCTGATTCCTATTCAGTTTTCTTAAAATAGTTTTATTCATACATCGATCCTGATTTCTATCCTGGACTATCCTGATTCTTATCCATATCCTTATCCTAATACATAATCAGGTCTCTTTTGGGATTCTCAAGGCTTGTGCTTCACTGCAATCCTATGGTCTATATCCTGACTCCTACCCACATTAATCCTGATTCTGCTATATATCCAGATTTCAATCCTGACTACTATTATTGTCTATATCGGATTCCTGTCCACATCAGTCATGATTCCAAAACTGCTCTCAATCCTGATTCCTATTCAGATCACTCCATATTCAATCTCAATTGTTATCCTGTTTCTTATTTATATTAGTCCGGCCGGATTTCTTAATACTTATCTTAATACTGATTCCCACCGCAATCTCTTCTAGCATTATTACTATCCTCTATCATTATCATATTCTTATCAATTTCTTATTATTTATTTCTATTTCTCTCCTTGGTACCATAAATTCTAAGTAATTTTGGATACTTTTTGATAATTACAATTTATGGGTTCTGGGTAGCCCATGATTTCTGAAGATACCTTGATGTTGTATCAGCAAGATTTACAGCGAGGTCCATATGCTGGGAAATGGCAACTGGCGACAGGTCGAGGATTACCCAGATTTCCCATCATTATTTCGTACAAAAATTATATTTGCCCAAATTCCTAGGGTGGTCTAAATTTCCAAGAATTTATGGTACTTAAAAATTTAGATATAAACCAGATTGTTTGATCAACAAATCTTCCTTTGAATCTTTGGTTGTACGTTTAGGAATGCTATCAAAAAAGATTCTAGACTGGAAAGTGATTAGAATGTACCAACCTTTCTCAGCAATATGTTTAGCCATGCCATTGCTCTCCATTTTCCGAGGGCTGAACCTGGGTGTGGCCCTGTACCTGATCCTATAGTTTGCTTCTGGCACGACCGGCGCCTCAGCACCCTCCAGAACAGTCTGAAAGTTCTTCATGAACCACTCGTAGACAAAGGAGCCCTGTATCAAGAGAGTTCCCACATTCATGACCACTGTGAAGATGATATTGTCATCCAGCAGCAGTTTGACCACTTGCGAGTCCTTGTTCCGGTCATATTTCCTTTGGTATGTGTACTTTTCATTTGGGAAGTTATTTCCGTGCTGTAATATACGAAGCCAGAAGCCTGCCAGGAGTGTGGAGCCTCCTTTGGCGGTGGATTTCAGGGTGATGCATTCCATCTTGGGTTCCAGTTTCACCCGCTCCCCACTCTTCTCTAGAACATACTCGTAGATGTAGCTTTCAATGAATGTCTGATATTGCCGGGACTCCATTGCTGGCACCAACCACTCAACACCGCTGACTCAAGATCGGCAAAGCTCTTCCTGTCTCTATCCTAGAAACTAATAAAACATCAGGTGAAGAAAGAAATATAGATAAAACTGTTATATCAACATGAGAAAGCCCCACAGACCATAGTACCAAAAGTTTTTTTTGCCCTTTTTTTCTAGATCAAATTTCACCATTGGTCGCTTCAATCATGGATTTTGGGTATCAAATCATAACAAATTATCTTGAAATTTGGAAAAGTTATAGCTAACATTATCATGGTTGAAAGAAAATCACAATTTTTCAAGGTTTGATTTTGTTCAAAAGTTATTGAATATTATAAAAAAATTAAAAATGCACTTTTTTCATTTTCAATTGAATTTCCAGAAGAAATGGTGATAAAATTTAAATGAAGTAAGAATTATAAGAAAATGTGATGCCTTTCTATGCATATTGATCTTTCCTTCACATGATTGAAATTAGAAGATACCCAGGTTATAATTGTGGGAAGGAGCTTCATTTAAAACACTATGCATATACTTTCAGTTTTTCTTAAAAAATCTCACATCCTGCTGTGAGGGTACTTTTGCGATGCTTAATAAATTCCTCATTAGAGGACCTTTCAGGTAAAATATGATTTGAATAGGCTGAACTTTCAATAAAAGCAGGGTAGATGAAAAAATGAGTAAAGGAATTAACCCCATAAGCTACTATAATTCATCATTTGAGTTGACTTTGCTGTAGACAGCTCAAGAAATACTCAGATATTGTTGCAAACTCAACCAGAACTAAGTGAGACATTTTTCGAATGCATATTTCCTTTATCCAAAGGAATGTTGAGCATGTGTCGTGCTACTGTGAAGTGAAGCAATTACCAATGACTTTTATACATTTAGCCTACTGGCCCATTATCATGCAGGAGCTGTACAATATGCTGTTACTTTGTAACTGAAAAAACATGTGACTCTTCCCAATTACCTATTCAGGCCTGTTTGTTTAGTACCTACCTCAAGACAGCCTACCTATTCAGTTGACGCCTGGCTTAACCCTAACGATGCTGGTGGCTGACTTGGCCAATACAAAATTATGCAAAATAACTGAGAAAATGGCTGAAACCCTGGCACATGGGTACTCATCTGAGAGTATATTCAGCGAAGGCTATCCAATGAATAATAACAGGACAGGGTTTAGATGGTTTTCAAAATCTTTGCATCCTTGTGCTTTGGACGAAATTATCCTCAGCATTGGAGGGGTTAAAACAATTTATTGAGTAATATTTGAAGGAAAAATAATTAGAATTTTAACATACAACTTTTGTTTGTATTTCAAAGAATGTATGCTTTATTCCAAGATTTACTAGAAGTGTCCTAGCAGTTGACAACTATAGAACATAATTTCATCTATCATCATTTTTTCTACTTTATTTGGGCCAGTTGTACCTAAGTGATAGGTAAAAACCAGCATACCGGTACCTTGGGAAAACAACTGCCTAACCCAAAATCACTGGCAACTTTCTCACATACCCCAAGCTGGATTCAACCCACCCAGTGGTGCAGAGACAACAAGCAGTCAGTGACAAAACTGACAATGCCCTAGACCACTCAGCTATTATAGTTGGCTTTACCACATATGTAAAAACAGCATCATTGCATATACATTTAACTAATAATTTCACTCATAGTATGTCAGACTTGAGTAATTAACCATCCCAATGCTGAGGCGACCATCGTCCAAAGCACAAGGATGCAAACATTTTTAAAAACCATCCAAAACCTGTCATGTTGGTATTCATTGGATAGCTCTCACTGAGCACTGTCAGATGTGCCAGGGTTTCAGTCATTTCTTCAGCTTTCTTGCATCATTTCGTATTGGCCAAATTAGCCACCAGCAGCATTTAGTAACAAGGGTTAAAGAGAAAACTGTTTCATATTATATGGCTGCAGTTGGACGTGATGAATTAGCAAAGTAAGATGTAATGATAAAGTGATCTCCTGCCTACCTGGTTTATACCCCCTAAGAAAATATAGTGTCAAAGTCTTCAAATAAGCCAAATTTAACTGAAATCAATTTGGACACTAGGGTTTCATTAACCCATTCACACTCAAAATCATTGTAAAAAGTATTGTCTGCTACTCTCATACTTTTGAAAATAACTTGGAAATAAAGCGAAAGTTCACTATATATTTGAAGGAGAGTTGTTGTTTGACTTTTTATCAACATTCCCCTTCAACTATTTTTCAGAATATGCTTTTATATGTAAAATATTATCAAAATTGTCAAGGCTGTTTTGGCCGCTCTGAGTGCTAATGGGTTAAGCACCAGAGCTGGACAAAGAGCACCTGCGCCATAACATACCACTTGCATGAATCTCCTCACTTGGTTGATATGAACAATAATGAGGTGAGACCATCAAAAAGGTTCCTTTTCAAAGGTACCCTTTTGATATGTCACTCAATCTGAATAGCCCTTCATATATGTATGCTGAATGTCACCTGACCCTCTCAGCATAACTAGATCTTCAGTACAGCCTCCTAACCCATCTTCAAACACTTCAGAAAAGGCCCGATTATTTTAGGATATCAATAAAGAAATAAGCTTAACTAGGCGACCCGTAATTGAATTGTAGTTTCCCGAATCCGCCAAACTAAAAATAACCCACCTGGCATGAAAAAATCACGCTTAATTTTTTTGTCATAAATGGCCGACCCAACTTAACAGTATCTGATGAGGAATTAATATATAACAGTAAGATTTTTAATTAAATTGATAAAACAATAGTCAAATGTCAGTAAAAAAAACCCATAAAAACACGAAATAAACCATACAACCATAAAAAGAAAGTTTCAGTGGTCTAACTTGAAATTAACAGTTCTTTTTTATTTCCCATCTTGGTAATGCTTAGGTTCAGAAAAAGACAACAACAGGATTGCTATTTATTTACAGCACTACTGATTCATCCGGGAAAGATACCCTAAGTACACAACAAATAAGGGTCGCGCTAAATATTCAGAAAGTGCTTCAAGAAGTAATTATAACCTTGAAACAACCAACAACTGGTCCTCAACTGTTGTTGCAAGATCTTGCTTTAGCACACTCAAGCATATCTTCAAGCAAGAATCCAGATGGCGCTTTTCAAAGTGAGTTCTATGCATGAATGGCCCAATGCATTTTCTTCACTTGTTTCCCTGATCATATCAAGTGCCTTTGTTAGGAAATAACCCGATATGTTCCTTTTTATTTGTTTGTGCAATGCAGCACAAATACGGTGCTTAAGTGAAAGGGAGTATGACTGGATGATTAGCCAGAGGACAAGACACACAGACAGAGCAAACAGGGACCCATCCCATGTGCTGTCACGATGCAGATGCTATATGCTTAACCCTTCCAATGCTGGGGCTACTTTCGTCCAAAGCACAAGGATGCAAACATTCCTGAATACTATATAAACCCTGTCTTGTTAGCATTCATTGGAAAGCTCTTGCTGAGTAATCTCAAATGAATACCCATGTGCTAGGGTTTTAGTCATTTTCAGGCTTTTGCATCATTTTGTATTGGCCAAATAAGCCACCAGCAACATACGGGTAAACGTGGTGCAGAGTGAACGAGGGTATTGCTCAATCACAGAATAGTATGAATGTCTAAAATGAACTGACATGATATAATCCGAAGGGCTCAAGGCCTCAGTGAAATAATATTCTATTCCATATCCTTAAGATATGTGTGTGCTTCACTATCAATGACGTTGATCTTTGGATGATAAAGGTTGTTTCCATTTTACTTTCTCCGTTGCAAATATAATACAGGGGGAACAGGGTCTTAGCCAGCAGGGTGTCTGGGTAGCATTTGAACTCCCTGGTTCATAAAAAAACTGATTTTAGATAAAAAGACACCCTAGATTTTAGATTTTGGTATGTGTTTTTTACAAATACTAGTTCCAAGTTAAATTTCTAAACAGTTTAAATTCAAATTAATAACAAAGACATTTCTTGAAGAATTAAGCATATAATTACATTATGTTAATGTACATAATCAGTGTAATGATTTTTACTTTTTCAATCAGGGATTTTGGACACCCTATGTTCCTGAAATCCCAATTTGGACACCCTGTTATGAAAATCTTGGCTAAGTCCCTGAGGGGGAAACATAACTGTTTAACCCATTTATAAATAAAGTGTGATTGTGGCTTCAGAGCTTTAACCACGATTCTTTAAATAGATTTAAAGTATTGCAAAAGAACAACTTGGGACTGTTTGAAGAGAGTGGAACAATTTTCAGTCAAATATTGCTTAAAATATTGCTTTGTTATAAAGATATTTTCAAGTGTTCATATGATGTGGGCCAAGTATGCTCTAAATGGGTTAACCCATTCACTCTATACTATAGGAAATAATGTTCCCGGTTTCAGTAACCCTATAGAAATTTCACCTCCCCTTGAAATCTATTTAGATTTTCAGACATGATGTATATATATGTGCCTCACGTCTGATGATGGTGATCTTTAAACGAATGATCAATCTTATATTACAGCAAGAAGATCTAATGGTTGTGTTAGATTTATTGGAGACCGAATTCTGCTTCCATTTAAATTCCTTTTTGTCATACATTTTCACATGTCCAAGTCAGTAGACAGAACAGTATTTTTATAAGTGCAAAGTCCTCAAGAATTGGGTGTACCCTGAAGTAGCATTGATCTATTTTAAACTGCTTAAAAGAACACTCGCCAGAAAAATGAAAAACAGCCTCTCCAAGCAGGTGCTCTTCACCCGGTGAAGAAGATTTCGTACCCAAGAGACCTCGTAACCACACAGTGTAAATTTGATATTTCCATGCAATTGAAGGGCCAATCAGTAGATTTCTTCATTTATTTTTGTTGATAGTTAAACATTTTTAAGTTTCATTCAGTTTTTTAACAAAGTGTACTTCATTTTCATGAAATGTAAGCGACTTGAGGGAGATTTTCACCAATTCTGTTAGGTAAAAGATTGATAGAGAAAAAAAAAACTAAACCACCCAGATAAGTGTATATTAACTAAGTCAAGACCAATTTACTTATGTATAGCCTAGCTCTGCTATCTGTAAGACATTCTTTAGACAACCACTTCTTGAGCTCAAAACAAACACAAGCACTGGACATTTTTTTCATAACAAAAACCTGCAGACAGTGATGGCAGGCATCTTTGTAAAACTGCTGTTCCACTACTCTGGACGTCAGAATATGTCAATAAGGGAATGTCAATTAAGATATGGGGTTATTAAATGCGCTCTCAAACTGATTAGATTGAAATTCCTTATTCTTCATTTTTAAAGTTCCCATCAAAATGTTAAGTGAAAGCTTAGAAGACTTAATCCAAGGTGAAAGCAAAATAGGAACATGAACGCTTCCTAATATAAACACTTCCGTCAGTTTAAAGGTGTACATATTTACAATGTATCTTTAATCTGTTTAAATGTCAAATTAGAAAGTTACATTCTTACTAGTGTGACAATTAAGATATGTCCATAAAGTACCTAGAATAGATACATCGTTACGCGCAGTATGTCTGTAATAAACATGATCAAAGTAATCAGGGGTTTCTGTATTAATAGAAACACGAATTGCATGCTGATATTTTCCCATCACTATGAACCAGCCAAAAGGTTAATTGACCTTTCTTACCTATGGTCTTGTTGTCAGAGAACATGTAAACACAACTGTGACTAGGGCACTGCTTTCCACCTCCTACAGTGAAGAAGTTTACTGGAATAATAACTAGTTGCTTTTTCTTCCGATAGAGGGCTTCCATGTTCGTTGGCGCACAGTCAAGGTGGCTTGTGGGGGGAGGGGGGCGTTTAATTTCTTTGAGTGACTCAGGACTTCATCTACCCTGCTTTAATTTGATAGTTTAGCCTACACAGAATTGATATTGCCCGAAAGGTCTTCTCATGAGGAATACATTAAAACATCACGGAAGTACCCTCCGGCAGGTAGTGAGACTTTTTGGGTAAAAAAAAGAAAAGAGCATGCAAAATGTTTTCAAACCTACCCTCAGTTATGTACCGAGGAGCTACAAATTCCACAACTGTGTAGGAACGCTCTATACAGAGGAAAGGCAATCACAGTTTTTCAAATTTTAACTCCGTTCAAAGTTTGTAATCATTTCTTTAGAATATTTTGTTGAAAACGAGAAAAAAATGCATTCTTAAACTTTCAGGTTCCATAACTTTTTAAAATAGTCAAAATTTGAAAAACTGTAATATGCTGCCCTCTGAAATACCTGCAATAAGGAATTGGATAAAAGATAGAGCCCTACAGTGCTCCCTGTAACACCTATAGTGATGCAGTGCAGCCCTACTATGTATAACTTACAATACTGCAGTACTTAACTGGGAGTACTGGCTATATTTTACTTCTTTCCTATTTGGGGGTTACCATTAACAGGTTTAAACATGAAAAGTGATACCTGTTTTTCCTCTCATGTTCTAAAATGAGCAGCTAAGTTTCTTTGCCGACTTTATAAAATACCTAGTAAAGGGCTCTGAAACACAAAATCAAATGAACCATTTACAAAGTAGAAATATATTATGTTATCTTATTAATAGCATAGGTCTTCACCAGAGAAATACCTAAATCTGGGAAAAAAGAAAAAAAATATTTCGGAGATTTTTTCAGATATCAATCCGGAGGCATGTGCCTATGTCACCGACCACGCACTATAGTCTGAGAGTTCATTCGGAGCATATCCAGTCCCGCCAATGGGGTTGTTTATACAGCATTGGAAATCAATTTCTAAAAGTCGTGCACATGCGGTAAAATATGCAAAACACGAATCGCTACTATACTTTATCTTGGATTAAACTTTATATAGTTGCCAAAATGTGCCATTTTATGCAAGTTTAGCCTCCATTATCTCTACATCCACAAACATTTTAAGTTTGTACCATATTTCTGAATGGTGAATAACAGATTATTGCATGACGTCGGCTCAATTTGCACAAACATTGCAGGTAGGACATTTTGAACACTATGAGCAAATCGTTTCTATTCATTTTACCACGCTATGAACGTACTGTGTAAGTGTATTTTGCTGATTTCGGTTTCTAGACAATCGGCGTACGTACTGTCCATTCAGACTGGAAAATCTTTTAAGTTGGCTAATGGAATTATGTTGAGTATATAGCGTCATTTTGAGATTTCACATATATGTTCAAAGCTTACACCCGCCCTTTTCCTCTTAATCAGATTAATGGTGACTGTCCACGCTATCGCTAAGCCGATTAAGAGACCAACAATTACAGAAATTCCGATAAGCTTGCACACGACTTGATTTTTTTTACCCTTTTCTCCAAATCGAATTACACCACAATGTGGTTGCTTCAAACCTCAGGCTACATTTTGGTTATAAAATGTCAACCGATTTGCTTGAAATTTGGCAAAGTTATAGCGTATTTCGGTGGGAAGTATACCTCATTTTTCACCAATTTCGACTCTGGTCGAAAGTTATGGAATCTGATATTTGGCATGGAAAAAGCACATTTTTCTAATTTTCAACAACAATTCAGAAAGAAATGGTAATAAAACTTGAACGGGGTAAACATTTTAAAAAGTGATACACTACACTACTCTCCGTACTGATCATTTCACCACGTTTGTGAAATTTGAAGATCCCTGGTCCTTAGTTGGATCTTCGTTTGAAAACCCTTTGCATGATTTATTCTGTTTTACCCCTACTAGTAAATCTTACTCTCTGATGGGAAGGTACTTTTAAGATACTAAATGTATTCCATCATTAGAGGGCCTTTCAGGAAATACAGATTCGTGTATCGGCTGAATTGTCAAATAAATGCAGAGTTGAGTAAAAGAGTAAAAAGATCACCCCATGAGCTACCTTTAGCAAAACAATTGATATATCGATAGAAAGAAAAGTGTTTCTGGTTAATAACTTAGCCTACGTCCTGGTCAGTCAGCGTCTTAGGTCATCGTCTTGACTAGCCTAGCTACTAGGCATTACTGTGTTTTTTCTTTATCATATATAAATGTGTGCCTGCATCTATACCACCAGAGATGTTGATTAGTCCTCCCTGATACTACATAGGATGGCCATTTAGTTCACACAATTCCCACACGAGGGGGTTGTAATGGTAGTATTTCCAACTACCCTCCTAGTATACCGCAGTGCCATCTATCCAGAAGGGATGACATTTGAATATGGCCTGGGAGGCAGGCTATACGTCTTGACCTCCTCCTGTACTGAGGCGTGTGTAACTTTCAAGTTATAAACTTGAGACAATAGCAGCTTATTACAGACATAATACAAACCGACACACTTAAAACAAATTTAGTTCATTTTAGTTTAGTTCATTTTTTAATATTCTTAATTCAAGGTATTTATGAATATTGAAAAATAAATTATGAATATTGAAAAAACATTGATAAACATTGATAAATGAATTAGGAATAAAAAAATGAATTATAAATATCGAAAAATTATTTATGAATATTGAATAGATATTTTCCAATATTCATGAATGACTTTTCAATATTTGAAATTCATTTCTCAATAATCATAATTTATTTTTCTATATCATTAATTAATTTTTCAATATTCTTAATCAAATTTCCAATGTGTATTTAATTGTTTTCATTATTCATAAATGATTTTTTAATATACATAATTAACTTTCATTAATTTCAACATTGAAAAGTAATTATGAATATGGAAAAATAAATTATGGATAGTAGAAAAAGAAATATGAGTATTGGAAAATATTTTTCAATCTTCATAAATAAGGGTTACAAAACACTCTGCTTGCCATACTTGGGCCCATGCCTGTGGAGTGTGGTGGTAGATTACCAGTTACTTGACTCTACTACTAGTCGTAGACATAGACTGTAGATGGCGCTTTGTACTGCCTCGTTCTCATGTTTAGAAATGTCAACTTCCTGTATGAAGAACTGAGAAAGTTTGACACCTTCGTAGACTTACAGTAGGTGACTAAGGCACGATATTCTTCCAAGTGTATGTTTCGAGGGGCCTGCACATATTTTGCAAAACATCCTGTACAAAATCTGCCATTTAGGTGTGTTGGCAATGACGTTATTTGTTTTGGAAGAAGAATATTTACAGCTAAACCCCAAGTGACAGTGTGCTATTCCACTCAACTAAACATGGATAAGTTCGTGGTTCGCACTCCTCGTTCGCCTAGTGCTGGCGATGGCCAGAGTCGAAAGATGACAAGAGAAGCCGTGTCCAACAGTGAGAAAGGTAAGTGGTTTTATGACTTTTGTTAAAGGTAAATCCTTTGATATTTTCTGGGTAAATTTAAGAAATATATCAAAATCTACCAATTATTATTACATGTATTATTATTATTATTATTATTATTATTATTATTATTATTATTATTATTATTATCATCGTTTTATTCATATGATGCTGGCATGTCCAGGAAACAAGCGCTAATTTCATTTCTTTTTTCGTTCTGACCTTATCCAAGGTTCTGACCAAAAGATACATGTAGCATATATTGACCGAAAATTAAAATTAAGGATGCCCGCACCAGTTTATTTTTCGATTGTTGGAGACGTCCCATTGTTGCGCATATTACGGGGTCAGGCATGAGTGACATGAACGTCAGGGATGGATGGGACATTACTATCGCCGTTGCGTACTGTTGCGCTTCTGCCTGCATGATAAAACATGGACCTAAAACCATATATGTGCGTGGCAGGGGTGGGTGAATTACGCTTTTATGCAGTGTTGTCCACCATTAAAATTAAAGTCTTCCGAAACTTTTAGAAATTTGAGTTTAATTTTGCTGAAAGTTCGCATGAGTAAAGAACAAAGCACAGTGATATTCATAAACAACTTTTATTCATGCACTCATCGACTTCGTGTTTTTTCACAATTTTTTGAAAATATATTGTAATTTATGTCATGAACGTCTTATTCTCCCTAACTGGTATCGTTCTTTGCTACTTTCATCCTTGCAGAGATATTGTAACTGCCGAATTGCCGAGTTTAATTTTCACCAATATTTATCTAAACTATCTATTCAGTGCTTTTAACAAGAAGACAAAAAGAAAATGACAGTTTTTTGGGGTTAGCAATTGCACCACAGATGGTAAAATGGCCAACGGGCTATATCCTCTGGCCAAACTCCAAAATAGTCCCATAACCCTTTGAGCAAGAGAGTTCCTTCTTCGTCAAAATTGTAACAGTTTGTTAGCAGAAAAGTAGTTCAAAGATTTGTTTTTATTGTGATGATTTGGTCTTAAATTGGAGGACAACATCACTAATTAGTAGTTTAAGACCATCCTTTTGAGTGGACAATTGAGGGTACTAGTATTTTATTAAACACTTTCGAGCTCAATTCTTCAGCCCCCTATGACATTTTTTGTCAGATCCTATCTCTGTCTTTGAGGTCACCCTACCTGGTCCGCTGGTCAAACTGACCTTATCCCGAGGTTGGAGCACAGCATTTTTATTAACCTCCCAGATACTCCCCGATTCCTTGGCAAAATCTAATTTCTACTAGGAGTTATGGTCAATAATACCGCTTATTTAGGACTTTTTTGCCAATATCATCTTAGTTTGGAAGGAAAAGAGGAATTTGATGAGTTGCCACCAACATTGATCATTTGACCTTGAAAACAAGATCAATGTCATGCCCATGAACATTGTTACTTCCATGAGGTAGGGTAATGAGTGACTTCCATAATAAGTTGTAACTTGTGTCATTATATAAATCCAATTCAGTTCATGACGAATTTTTTCACCCCTACCTCATTTTTTCCATGGCATTTTGTGTTTTAAGTATCAATTTTCAAGATTGCAATATTTTGACTAGTCCTCTGATCAGACTGACCATGTACCAAGGTGGAGGAGAGTATTTGTATTTCTTCAAGATATCCCCCTATCCCATTCAGAAGTCAAACTTCCTTTAGGATTTAGATTGATTCAGCGTGCAACATAACCACTTGCCCCATCTCAAGTTGCAAGTGAATTTGACAAAAAAAAAACGGCAGTCGGGCAAGCAGAACAAGACCCTGACTTGCCCCGCTCGGTAAGTAATGTTTTGGCCATAGTCCTCCCAATGTAACTTACCTTTGTTAAACAGAGTGGCAGGCCAAGTAGAAGTGCCGGCGGGGCAAGTAAGCATTAGGGGCAGTTTAACCTGCTCGGCAAGTTATGTTTTAGAACCTATGTTGCACCCTGTGAATGTCAACATATTCGGGGTTCTGGGTCCATATTGTCTCAGTTTGGGGGCAAGTGAGGGATTCGAAGATTTATCCTGAAAAAGGGATCATTTCATTACGACCAAGTACATTGCCATGTTTACTGTTTCTTGCATCGGATATGGAAGTACGGTATGTAACCTCTATTGTGAGTGGCCACTTGTGAAATTATTTGGGCTATGTGCAATTTTATGCCCATTTTTTTCCATCCCACCCCATTACTTTTATTAAGATTTGGACTTCTTACTGTCGGTAAGCTATTTCCTAGGTGGTCAGTTTGAACAGTCTTCTGGCAAAAAGATTCATTTCCCGAGGTTGGGGCACAGCACTTTCACCACTCCCAGGTTGTCCCCTACCCTTTCAAGGAATCAAATTTATACTAGGCCTGAGGGTCACTAAATCATATAATTCTGGCTTTTTAGGCAAATTGTCCCTCTTTGAAGTCAAACATTTTGTTAAGTCACTTCGGGAGTCACTTGGCGTCAGAGCCGCGTATATTTCGTGGATTGTAAGGGGATTTTGACCCCCATACTTTGTACCTGGGTACAAAAAAGTACCCTTCTTCTCTTAAAAAAGACCCCTTCTTCCGCAAAATACATAACGCAGGTGCGGCCCCCCTATGTACCTGAGTGCCCCCCCCCCCCCCCCCCCCCGGGAACTGATCGCACACAATTAGCTGACAAGGGTACAGACCCGTCCTTATTACTACTCCAACAAAGGGAATTTCCCTATTGTTGCCACGGACATAGACACTTTAATTTGCACAAAAGGCATAAAACGTACCCGATCACTCGCAGCTCTGTAGCAAAAAAAATCAACTCATGACACCCCAATTTTTTTTCGCATATATAATGCAAATTCACAGGGCAAGAACATATCAAAAAATAAAAAAATTCTCTGGACTAATATTTTTTTTACAATTCAATATGTGTGACATATTGGTCTATATTCGCATCTTAGCAAGCGCAACACGACTCCAACAAAGGAATTTTCCCCCTACTGTTGCCACAACAATAGGGAAACAAAGGTCGCGTCATTGTCCTTTCATTTTAATAAAAAAGCAAAAAACGTACCCTTTCACTTTTAGCTCTGTAGCAAAAAAAAACAACTCATGACAACCCATTTTTTTTTCGCATATAGAATGCAAATTCACAGGGCAAGAACATATCAAAAAGTAAAAAAATTCTCTGGACTGGTTTTTTTTTTACAATTCTTTATCTGCTATAAATTGCCCTATATTTGCGTACACTTTTAAGGGAAAAGTGTTCATTTTTTATTCAACCCCTCCAGTTCAACTTTAGCTTGTGCAAAAGATAAAGTAGGGTTTGAAATACAGTTTGCACAAGCAGAAAGAGGATCTACTCCGATAACTACATGCACATTTACGTTTTTAAAGGTTGCCGATTTATTTTTCTGCATATAAAAACCACGAATGATCAGAAAATAAAAGAAATGCGCGACTTGGCAGCCCTTTTTCTCTCAAATGGCCACTTTTCCAAAATCACAAATTTGTCTCTAGCAAAATAAATCGACCAAACAACCAATTTCTTTTTACATTTCCTCTAGTTTTGTCCCACAAGGTATAACATATCCAAAAATTACAAAATTCTAAGGACAAAAAAAAAACTGGTGCGGGCATCCTTAATGGCATAGAAAATACAACTATTTCAACCTATTGGAAATTCTTCATCTCGCATCAGATTTGAAAGAGAATAAAAAGACAAATATAATGAATTGTAGCAATTTTTGTCAAGCGAGACAAGAGACAAACAGACAGACAATACAGTGTTCGACATAAGTACTTGCCCGCTTGCCCCGGCAAGTGAAATTTTGAAAAAAGGGCTTTCGAGCAAGTACATTTGAGTTTACACTTGCCCGAATGGGCACTACACATTTATATAGAAAAATTACACAAATGCCCAGAAATATGCTAACAATACAACAAAATTCAAAGGACAATGGTTTAAAAATTATTAAATTCATTAGAAATAATACATGACATTCTAGCACATGTTAGAACTTATTGCGGGCAAGCCAAAACTTATGTCGAGCAAGTTGAAATCATTACCCACTTGCCTGGCTTGGTAATTAAGTTAGTTCTGAAACTTATGTTGGTGCCTGCAATGGTACGTCACATCCGAGCGCTGTGCGTGAGTCCACATTGTCAGTGGTTCAAAACTTTAATGGTACAGTACACAGATTGGATATATACATTGTATATACATTGTATATACATTGTATACAGATTGGACACGTACATTGTATATACATTGTATATACATTGTATATACATTGTATACAGATTGGAAATATACATTATATATACAATGTATCTACATTGCAGTCGCTAGATTACCCTTATTTTCATGTAAACACACGTTACATGAATGCTCACTTGCACTCATTACACTTCGTGCAGCGTCATTCTTTGCCATATTCCGCCGATAGAGGTCGCCGCAGACTGCTTTCGCACAATGCAAATTTCGTCCAAATGAGCTTCCGGGACCGGCAACACATTTTTCAAGGTTTCAGTGTGTCAGTTGATATGCTTCTGGTCATAAATGCCGCTTGCGGCGGCAATTCCGACTTTCCAAGGAGGCCATTAGATCAAGACTTCTTTCAGATTTTCGGTGAATTGAAGTTTTATTGAAAAGTCATTTTTAAAGTTTATATGTTGTGTTCATAGAACTTGTTTTATAAGGAGAGATCCATGCATGAATGAGTTAACTTTAAGTTTCAGATGGTGTTATGATGATTGCACTGCGAAAATAAAGTTAATCCACATGTGGTTGGTATTTGGATCTGACGTTTGAATTTGGGTTCGAATTTTGATATTTGGTCCTTAACAATGTTTGAACTTGTAGCTTTAGTATTGCAAATTAATTAGCTACCTATTTCATTTGCAGAAAAATATTTGAATATGTCACTGGAGGAAAAGAGAAAACTGTACAAGTGCCGTTCCAAGTATGTGAAATTAGAAGAGGTGCAAACTTGGCCTCAAATTTATAGGAGATTATTGGCAACCAGCAACAGAGCAGGTAAGTATTTCTGAAATACCATCAGTCATAAGCAGAGATGCAAGAAGTCTTTGACATCATAATTGTCTAAACGCCTACCAAGATCTAGATTTTAGTGGCCCTGTCAAGGGTTTGGTGGCCCATTATTAGAGCCTCTTTTTATACCCCACCTAAGCAGTTATCAGGTGCACGGATTTCAGATATAGGAAGAGATATTGGGTTACATGTGCACCTTGCATTAAACTTAATAGTGCTCATCTTGGGTCACATTATTTAAATTGGAGAATGGAGATGGCTTTGAAAAAAATATGGTTTCCCTCGGCCACTGGGCTTTCACTTAATTTCTACTACATGGAACATTAAGATAACATTGCGTTAACTAGATTATATTGCACCTGTTATATTGTCCTATTTCCTAGTAGATAAAGGTATTACCATGTTAAAGTAGTTTTGTAAAGTTATTCATTCATTCGTTCAAGTTGGTCATGGATAAATCGTTAATCACAGAACAATCACTGAACACTTATTATGTTTTGTGGTATATAACTATCATGTGGATCCTTTAACAATGACTTTCTGATTTGTCTCTGATATCGCCTTTGACTAAAATGATATTGTTATAAATTAAAGTTGAGCTTTCAATGCAATCTTCCCAAACCGGGCCACATTATAGATATGATGTAGCATGCAGGTCTAACATTTATGTTTGATCAACTAGATTAAACAGATGTTTGTATACTATTGACGAATGGTTGGGATGCATTTCACGAGCTGCATGGATTACAGATTATTTCATGAAAGAAACTTAGTTGTGGATCTTTAGAATAGAAATTGCTCACTCTGCTTCTCTCTGTAGGAAAACCAAAAGCAGAAGTGAATGATAGCCTGAATGAGAAAGTGAGCCTATGGAGGGGTGACATCACTACACTTGAAATAGATGCCATATCAAACGCAGCCAATAATTCTCTGCTAGGAGGTGGTGGAGGTAAGAACAAGCAGCGATCATACAAGCATATCTATAACTGTGTTAATTTTCCTCTCAATACAATTTGTAACACTGTGATGTAACATGCTATGGAGAATTAAAATCCTGTTGCACTTGTGTGCAATTTGAAATTTAAAAAAAAAGCAGCGATCATACTCTGTTCAAAGTTAAGGTCGGGCCATTTTGAGATTTTTACATATTTTGAACCTTACAGCCCTTTCCTCAGAATCAGATCAACTTTTACTTTCAAGGCCATCACTGAGCTGGGTGAGAGACCTGCGATAAACAGGAACAATTCTTAGCTCTTTTCTCTATATTGAATTTAACTAAACTGTGGATGCTTCAAACAGGCATTTTTGATAGCAAATGTTAACTTTTGATGTAGTAATCAATAACAAATATATCTATTCTTTCAGATCAATGTGGCATTTTGTAAAAGTCAGCACTGTCACATTCAATACTCTTCGTACTTAGAAAAACACTGTCAATTATAATCCTTAGTTCGCTCCTCCCATATAAATCTCTTCTCAGCCAAACCTTTACCAAATACAATACCAGCAATATATTTGTTACTTAGAATGGCTAAATATACGCATAGACATCAAAGTTATAGCAAAAGTGATACTGTAGATTCACAAAAGATTGTGTAGAGTAAATTTTGCGAATTTGCAGAAAATCGATTTTTCACTTTTTTTAACTTTGCGAACATGGAGTGCCAGCTATACACTTAAAGTGGCAGCACTAATCATTGCAAATTTAAATTTTGCGTCCGAGGCTAAACGCAAAAAAAACACGCAATCTTTTCCGAATTTACAGTATATCATCTGAAATCCACACTGTCCATTTGATTGTTTTTCAGTGGATGGAGCAATACATGCTGCAGCCGGGAGCAGTCTTCGTAGTGAATGTGCCAAGCTAGATGGTTGTGATACGGGAGATGCAAAGATCACAGGAGGTAGAGATATTGTTCATATATTGAGATATATATATATATATGTGCATAACATAGATATGTTGTTATTATACCTATGTGCCTACCTACCTACATACATTCATACATACACATACATATATGTACACGCACACACACACACACACACACACACACACACAAACACACAAACAGGTTTTTGCATGTATTCATGAATGATATAGAAATGGATACCCCACCCCACCAACCTGTTCCCCAACTGGTCATATTTGAAATCATGTTTCCAAATTTAAGACACCGTTCAGTCTGTGGTGAAATGAGAGACAGCAATCACCATGAGGCTATGTGCGTTTCCCCTGCAGTCGTGCCACATTGTCATTTGACTTTGCTTCTAAAACTCAAATATATATCTATAGGGCCTAAAAAAAGTTCTTTGTTTCCTGTAACCCTACCCTAACAATTTTTTATACAAAAAATCCCTTCCTTAAATTTTTTTCCGCCCTCCCGACTCCCAATCAATGTAAAACATGCATAAAACACACATCTTTGACGAAAAAAAATAATGCAAAAAAAAGATCTGACCTACCTACCCTATTTTTTTCAGACCGTTACAGGAAACAAACAATATTTTTGTCTTGGCCTAGTTAATATTTGTGCATGAAACCCTCCCAGGATTTTAACAATAACTTAAGTCTCAGACCTGATCTTTAGGTAAGGCTACAACACATTTTAAGATAAAGTCTTTTAAATGCAAACATGGCATACTTCTGAACAATAGTGCCTTAAAATGTCTCAGAAATATGACTCTTATACACTGTTAGGAAATAGAGTTTACATTTATTTGTTTTTTGTGGAATGTAAAAACTCTGAATATACTCTAAACAAAAACAGCGCAAATTCAACAAATCTCATTAGATTTATAGTAAAAACAACCTTTTGGTGTGATTATGAGGAACACAAAGAGTGATGTGTCTGTGTGAAAAATATCATAGAGAACTCTTCTTTATTAGTTTAACGGTTTACTTGCTTTTCTTGTTCTTTCAGGCTACAAACTACCTGCAAAATGTAAGTGATTTCTTAATATTGCCTGTGCTAGGGAAATGGAGCCTTAAAATCTGCTACGAGCCTGATAAGTAGAAACATAAAAGTTACCAATTTTACCAATATAAATAACTGTTAAGTAATACGATAGGGTTGGTGCACTTACTTCACACCTACATTTCAAGCTTTTTAAATCTAGCTAGATTTGCTACAACCTGAAATCATGACCTGAAATGGCACTTCAGGGACTTCAGGGACGGGCAAAGAATGCATTAATCAAACTGCTGCAATATTATCATGGTAAACGGTTTATTTACGCAATAAGAAAAGATAAATCGTTTAGGTTTTGATAATCCATTAATGAGCTTGCCATCCTCCAAATTTTGTAGAGTTATTTTATGTCAACCTTTCTGTTGAAAAATTGCACTGGTATCAAATAATTAAAATTTCTGCCTTTGGTCTAAAGCATATGAAAGATACGGATGCTCACTTTTTTATTTTTAGATATTATTCATACCGTTGGTCCCAGAGGAGAGAATTCTGCAAAACTGAAAGCATGTTATTTGAAATGCCTTAAACTATTGAAAGAAAATAAAGGGAGATCATTGGTAAGCATGCTTCATTGTACTATTTCATTAGATTTGATAGCATACAAAAAGTTTTACATATGGTAGAATAAAAGTGTGAGATTTTTGTTATCAAAGAAGTTATGATTTTCATATCAAATATAGAAGTATAAAAAAGGAAATTGTAAAGGTTCTTAAAATGAATCTTAGAATGGTGTTTCAGGGGAATGTAAAAATGTGTGTACTTGTGATCTCTAAGTTAGATACACTTCTAAGTTAGTCTTATTCCATGCACATGTAGAGATGTTTGAAACATTTTAAGAGAACATTAAAAAAAATCTGGAATACTTATCATAGCAGTCCTATGAATTGATTACCGTATGAGTCATGATATCCTTGACTGTGGCCATTTTTGTTCATTTTTCAATTTAGGGGGGCTAAGTTGATGTCCCAAACTGCCTGCAAAATTTCTTTAGATATAGTTTTTCAAACCTTCCAATGCTAAGGCTACTTTCGTCTGACGCATAAGGATGCAAAGCTTTTTGAAAAAAATCTGAACCCTATCATGTTAGTATTCATTGGACAGCTCCTGCTGAGTACTCTCAGATGAGTACCCATGTGCAAGGATTTCAGTCATTTCTCAGCTTTTTTGCATCATTTTGTATTGGCAAAATAAGCCGCCAGCAGCATAAGGTTTAAAGATATTTCTTTTCTTTCTCTCTATTTCAGGCATTTCCTTGTATATCAACAGGAATATATGGTAAGTTGGTGTAATATTTTGTTTGCCAAAAGCTGTATTTAAGTATAAATATTTTGAGGACATGCTGGGTCACTGGCTGTAAGGCCAAGAAGATGGAATCGTTGATTATATACTAGAATGATTAAGGACTAAGAGTATCTGGCCTTTGATTAATATTCGAAAACATTCTGAAAAAGGTTAGATTGCCAAATTTTGAGTTAAAATAAATTAGTCAGATCTACAGTATATATATATATATATATATATATATATATATATATATATATATATATATATATATATACAGGTGAACTTGGATATGACGGACTCAGTGGGACCAGGAAAATTGGTCCGTCATATGCAAAATCCGTCATATGCATATGATGGACTTAGTCCGTCATATGCAATTGTGTATCTAATTGCATTGGGGACCTCAGTTGATCTATAAATAAAAGTCAAAACAGCGAAAGAATATGCCTGGCTGGACTTTTATTATACATTTATTTGTCTGCTGAGAAATACCAGACAATGTGAACTGAGTTCTGTCTGGCCGAACGTAACTCAGCACATGTGTTAGTCTCGGCGAGAATAAGCCGACTGCTAGACACATGTTTGTCCGTCATACACAATGCTAATTACATAGTAAATAGCATCGTGTGTGCCGTAATATTGGTCCGTGGTAGCCGAGGTCCGTCATACGGAATCCGTCCTATGCATGGTAAAATACACGTAGTTAATATGCATGGGACTGGGACCAAGCATATCGTCCGTCATAGCCAAAAGTCCGTCGTACAGTGGTCCGTCATATCCAAGTTCACCTGTATATATATATATATATATATATATATATATATATATATATATATATATATATATATATATATATATATATATATATATATATATGTATATATATATATATATATATATATATATATATATATATATATATATATATATATATATATATATATATATATATATAAATATATATATATATATAGATATATATATATTTATATATATATATATATATATATATATATATATAAATTTATATATATATATATATATATTTATATATATATTTATATATATATATATATATATATATATATATATATATATATATATATATTATATATATATATATATATATATATATATATATATATATATATATAGTAGTAGGTGTATTGTGTATTTTATTGTTCCGTTCTTGATTGCTTCAGGTTACCCTAATGAATCCGCTGCACACATAGCTCTCAAGACAGTCAGAGATTGGCTAGAAATCTACGGAGATGAAGTAAGTGGTCCAACATAAGATGACACTGCAAAGTGTCTTTTCAGGTAGAGGATCTTTACGAAATCTAGCAAATCCAAACACTCATGTTTCCACTATTGTTTTGTAGAACTATTTGTTTTAGGTAAAATATGAAGTAGGCATTTTGATTCAAGATGAGTCATGAGTGGTCATTTAATGATTCATATTTCCAACAGTGATATATATATATATATATATATATATATATATATATATATATATATATATATATATATATATATATATATATATATATATATATATATATATATATATATATATATATATATATATATATATATAAATATATATTATAATACAGTAGGCCCAATACTTTGCAACTGGTAATCTCCTTTGCCACACCTGTTTCCCTAATTCTGAGTGGATAATTTTGTGGATGAGTGTGTGTACATGGTTTATACCTTGAACAAATTAAAAAAAATTAAACATAAAGGTGCTTTTGATCCTGATTTAGAGCCATTCAACTCTGTGGGAGGTCTGTTGAGGAGTATACGTGCGCCTGATAAGGTTACCGTATTTGCCCGATTAAGCGCACGGTCCTGAATAAGCGCACCCCCCCCCTATTTTTCACGGTTAGAGGGGGAATGGCCTCTTGCGGAGTGTGCAAACCAGCACTGAATTCCGCCATTGTCTCACCCACACAGAGATGTTCACTGAACAAACTTTTCGAGGCCTGTGATTGGCTGAAAGGAGCAGGCCAAGCTACAAGTGACGAAGAACTACTCAGGACAAGTGGGTTATAGTGGTCCACCCTCGGTTCCCCACTCATGCTGCGCACTCGTGCGGAACCTCAGGTTTTCCACTATAACCCAGTCCCTCGTGTTCTTTCTATTACATGTATAAAACTAAAACAGCAGGTTTTATTTACGTTCGGTTCGAGCCCGACGCAACGAGAACAAAAGGTTTAAGTGGGCAACAACCAGGACATGAATATTAGGAGAATGGAGATAAATGATGGAGATAAAAACAGGATATTGGGGGATAGATGCATAACTCGGATTTCATTACAGATGGAGATATATGGATAGATAGATGGATAGATATACACATGACATTTATTACGCCATACATAAAATTTAAAAAATAGTTTTGAGTAGAAATTATTAGAATTAGATATATCAGTGACATCATAAATGTACACCGCCCCATTTTTTTAGTTACAACCGGTTTGATAACCCATGATCTTACTCATTAATGGTATATCTGTTTGACAAGCTTTTGAATTATTGATACATAGGTTAGGTGGCCCTAGATGTATGGTGTCAGGGATATCCGGGTGTACTAATGTGTTGCCATAATAAGAATGGAAATTGCTGTGAGTATTAATGGGTTAATGTATTTTTATGATGTACAACATTGATACGCCTAAGCGAAGTAAACTTTTATGCAATTCTATTTGTATCTTAACTCACAAAACCTCTTATTCAGATCTTGTATCCAAGCTTGTTTTTAAGTGTGACCCTGGCATCACACTGATTTATTGTTTTGACTTTCAGGTGGATAGGGTAATATTTTGCCTGTTTCTTGGAGTGGATGTGAAGATCTATGAGCACTTGATGTCAGTCTATTTTCCTGTTGGGGAGTCAGTAGCAGAGGAGCAGTCTGCTGGGGCAGTGGCAGCTGCTGCAGGTCAGTCTATTTCATATACCGGTAAGGAGATCTAGATAAGTGTTGACCGCGCGCACCTGTAATAATTTTGAAAATAATTTAGGAATTAAACCTGTATTCACAAAAACAAAATAAATAGTAGGGTATGTGTGTTTTGTTCTGATCAACATTTCCCTTTCAAATAGGTTCCAGATGATACCCTTATCATAAAGATCCTGAGATATAAAAATATTGCTATTTACTCAGATAATGTTAGATTAAGTGACAGGTATCCCTCTCATTTGCCTGGCTCTGCTAGTAGTCACATATTGCTTGACCTAAATGTTTCTCCTTAACAAAAGGCAGAAACAAAATGCTACATTAAACTTTAAGCTGCCACAAAATATAATTCTTAAATGAAAAGAAAAAATATATATTTATATCTCAGCCTGTAGGGAGAGAACAAATGGTAACTGCAACAGGTCCTCTTGTTGAATTTGTCATTATTGTATTCTATTTTTTGTATGAAGTCTTACTTACTTACGTATAATATGTTTTGTCTATTGTCCTCCATTCTCAGGTTCTGGTGAGAGTAAGGAGAGTGGAACCACGGAAGAGAAAGAGAACCAGGAAGAGAAGAAGACAGAACCAACAGAAGATCCGAGTGTAAAATCTTAAAGCAGTGATGGTGTTCAGCCTAAGCAATGGCATGAATTTCACTTGATTTAGCTCAAGTTTCTGCATTTATACCTTCTGACCTAGAGACCTTGTTAGGCTATTTTTAGACATGTTCAAGGTTTAATATATATATATATATATATATATATATATATAAATATATATAATATATATATATATATATATATATATATATATATATATATATATATATATATATATATATATATATATATATATATATATATGTTAGTAAATTTTGAAACAAGCAGCATATAAGATATTGAAGATTTTTTTTAAAAACAATTCTTCAAAAGATTTTCAAAATATTGTTTGGTTCTAAATATGCTGTCTACTAGTTGAGCCATTCTGGTTGCTATAGGCATGAATGAAAGAGATAGTCTCTTTTTATCTGCATAGGGACTTACCTAGGATTTTAGAAATACCTGTCTAAAACAACATTCATAAAATTTCTGCCATTGTAGATTTAGCTACTCAGTTTCTACAAATTCTTATAATAACTACAAATGCTATTTTTATGTGTCAAAAAAGGCACATTTCAGCCATGTCTTAGAAGATGGTTTGTTAGAAAAAGATGCGGTAATTAACCCAAGAAGGGAAAAATTGTAAATTCTTCAAAAAGAAAAATTTGGCCAGTTCAAAAAAGGAGGATTTCAGAAAACTGCCTGTATAAAAGACAGGCCAGCCATGTCCTAGCTAAGTCCCTGCATAGTACAGGGTGATAAATGCCTAGGATTGAACCAGGAAGTAAAGAAAATTTCTCGTCATTCTTGCAGGGTTATTATGACAGGTTTGACAGCATTTACTGAATCATGGTCGCATTACATTCTTACCTGTTTGTCTGTACAGTCAAACCTGTATTAAGCTACCACCCAAGGGAAGACCAAATTAGGGTCTCTTAAGACAGGTAGTCCCTCAAAAGAGGGTCATTTAATTAAGCTAGATTATTATACCTCACGTGAGGATTCTTGATTCTGGCCATAGATTAATTGTCATGATTTCCTCACTCCTTAGTGACAGGCTGTTGTCCTTAACAGCTTATGAAATAGTTAAATAATTACCGCTAGCCTGAAGAATAGTGACCGCTAGTTAGAACGCCTATGGAGTTTGCCGAGTGACCTACCGGTGAAACTAGTTCAACAAGGCAGACGACGAGTATTTATCCAAAGTCTCTGGTGTTTGTAATTTTTCCCCCTTTTGTGTTTTGTATTTGTTCGGTATAATAAAACAGATATGACACCCCTGTGGGGTTTCCACCAGGAATAACTTCCCTTCGAGAGGATTGTGGCCCTCGGGCGACAATCCTCTCCCGGGGAAGTTATTTGTGGTGGAAACTCCAAAGGGATGTCATATTTGTATAATGTTAGACCAGGGGAAATGAAAATGTGGTCTCAAAATGGAGGTGGTCTCTTAATAGAGGTGGTCGCCCTTGCAGGTTTGACTGTATTTGTGTCAGATTCACCTGTCCATCCCCTGGGTACTCGGCAAAAGTAGACAATCAGATAATTCATGAATGTGGGTAAGCCTCTTTAGAAAAACTTAATAAAGGGCTCATACCTAAAGATCTCATATCTGCCAAATATGCAGACTCTTCCCTGGAGTTAATAAAGTGGCTTGAGTTAACAAAAGAGTGCACTCTTTGATATATTTGCCTGCTTTTATTTATTGTTAATGATTATGTATCAGTATGTATATGAATTTTAGATGTTTATTCATTTCGTTCCCTATGCAAGGATGTGAACTTATAAGCTGGCTTGATATATGTTATTGTGTTCATGTAAAGTAATCAAACATTCATTTGTAGTGCAAGTTCAATGAAGTTCCAGCAAGAATTGCTACAATGCTGATTTTCCTGTGCAAAATTGAGCAAAATATACAAATATCTAATGTAGTGTGGTCTTGTTTAATTTTTGCCTATTATAGTTTTATAACATACTTCTTTAACTTAGGCATGGGTTCTCTTCAAAGTTCTAGCCAAAACAGCCCCCTCATAGACAGGTTTAGTTTCCTAAATACACTATAGAGGACGCCACCTTTTGGTCTGCTTCAGCTTCACTGGTTTTCCTCACCTCTACCACAAGTAGACTCTAAAATCCCTTTAAACCTTCCAATGCAGAGTATACTTTCATCCAAAGTACAAGGAAACAACAAATTTTGAAAACCGTCAGTAGTATTTATTTTTTTGCATCATTTTCTAATGGCCAAATTGGCCATAAGCAGCATAAGGGTTAAGTACTTCCTAGAAATCCTTTCAGTTGGTGCTTACAGCATGCTATTGAAAAATGACAAAGCAAAATAGTACTAATCTGGGAAATTATTACTTATGCTTTATTGCCACATATTCTGCCTATGTAGGCATATCCATGACTGGTCAGTAGTCATTTAACCCTTATGCTGGTGGTGGCGAATTTGGCCATTACAAAATGATGCAAAATGACTGAAAACCCTGACATATGGGTACTCCTCTGAGAGTACTTGGTAAGAGCTTTCTAATGAATACCAACATGACAGGGTTTAGATGGTTTTCAAAAATCTTTGTGCCCTTGGTTAATAGGTTTTGTATAGATCTATGATACTGAAAATAACAATTCTTCCTAAAATCGTTCCAAAAGATACTGCAGTAAATAGCACAACTTAATGTACAAATTGAAGTTATTTTCCTTATAACATTATAACAACACTTTCTATCTTGAAATAAATGGTCAAAACAGACTGGCCTTACTATTTTGGGGAATAAAAGCAGGCAACACAAACAATGTTTTAACATTAGTTTTATTTGATTGCAAATGTGGAATTCCCCAAAGATCATTTCAGCACATATTAAGCTTCCACAACTTAATATGTTAAACCAATTGCAGCTGTGAGTTCATGGGTGACTTTGAAATACAAAAAAAGATTTTACATAAATCAAATTTTCTCTTAGGCTTGAAGCATAAAATACCCTCAACATTCACGATTGTAATGTATTATGGGTAAAACCTCTCCATTAATATGTATGTTAGGGAATTGGTATTGAAAATCTCAAATTATGGAAAATGAAAAACTGGAAACCTCTCTTTTTACAAAAGGAGAGTATCTAAATAGTCTTAAAATCCTCTCGCTTCTATGGTGACATTATCAAAAATTAAAGCTTTGGAAAATCATTGCATGTTGGCCGCAAACAAGAATCAAAGAGCCATCTTGTTTCAAATGATACCTGCTAATCTATATTTAGCACTTGTGAACACAGCTTTGTTATGAGCCCATTATTTCCAATTGCTAACCCCCTATATACCAAAACATTACTATTCAATATGGTTGATTAGTTTCTAGCTTAGTTTTCAAGTTTTGTAAAATCACAAAACAGAAAACCCCCGAACTAATCTAATAGATATACATGTACATTGAAAGGCCTCACTACACCGTTGCATTGACCTGTTAGATAACATCTCTTAATAGAGCTCAAATATATTGCCAACCAGCTTACAAACTATATGCATAACAAACTGAGGTGTAAGTTTTTGATCACCTTGAAATTAGAAAATAGTACAGAGGTCATTTCTGACCCACTGGTAGATAGCGACTGCAGTGTCCAATACACATACCATTATGAACTATCTTTGTGAAATGGACAAGCAGTATTAGAAAATAATACTATAAATGCCTTTAGTATGATATTTTGTACATCTATAACAAAGTGTTGTAAGTATCACAGTTGAATCAGACCCTCCACCAATTAATATCAACAACAAATGAGGTCAGTGTTTATGCATTGTCAACTCATTCATATACAAGACTAAGGGTTTTCTACCAGCCCCCATCCCACATATGTCAGCAGCTGTAACAAGAAGGATTTCATTGATGTATTTAAGGGACTAAAAGCGTGGTCGCACTGCAGCGTTAAACCTGTTAAACCCTTTCAATGCTAAGACTATTTTCGTCCAAAGAACAAGATTGCAACAAATTATGAAAGCCATCTCCATCCTATAATATTGGTAGTCATTGGATAGCTCCCACTGAGTACTCTCAGTTGAGTACCCATATGCCACTGTTTCAGTCATTTTAAAGTTTTTTTGCATCATTTTGTATTGACCACATTAGCCACCACCAGCATAAGGATTAAAGATAAACCTATAGTCATGTGATAACAATCCTCTTGTGTACTACTCAGATGTGTTCCCTGCATAGAGGTGATATTTACTGACTGGTAAAAAGCCATATATTTTTCCACCTAGGGGAAGTCTTCAACTTCTTAATGTGATGTTGGTCTCCATTACGGGTTGTAAGCAGGTTTAACTGAATAATTCATAATCTCATTAAGGATATTTTCCACTATATATCTCTTGAATTTGGGTTTTAATTATCCAATTAAGTTACATTGACAAAAGTCAATGTGCTCTGTTATACAAATATAAAAATAACATTTCTTTGAACACCTGGTGTTCGTAAGGTAAGCTAGGTCACAGACCAGCGTCAAGACAAATATTGCTTCTACCTATTAAAGTAAATAAGACAAAAATAGATCTTCATTTAAATGACAAAAATATTTAACAATGACATGAATGTCTACAATATTACTCAGAAGATATGCTGCAATTATGTAGGGCAGAGTTTACATTTATTTCCTCAACCATAGGTCCTAAAATTATTTTTGTTGGGGATCCAGAGATGGAGTCTTTTGGAGTGCTGCATCTATATTTGAGAGGACACTGTGCTATCTAATGCATCAGGTTTATATTCTCTAATACATTGTTACACCCTTTCAAACAACCTTATACCCATCTGAAAGACTGTAATGTATCGAAGTTCATAATAAAAAAGGACAACCATAAAGTATAAAAAATGTCAATCAAAATAAATGTTCCCCAACAATCAATGGGCTTTTGAGAAGTTCAGCTTTTCAATGCTTGTTTCCTTTTTTTGTGGTTAGGTTCTCACCCTATCCAAACTCAGAGGCACAGAGTTTTCTGGCAGCTTGGTTAATATCTCTGATATGAAGGCATTATTTCAGATGAATATGGAAGAGAATACTCTGGTCCTTACTCATAGCCCACATATTTCAACAAAGATGGCGGCAGGGGAAGCTGCTGCACCTGTTGACCCTGGGTCACCTGCTGCCTGATCGAGCTGCGACACTTCTCCTTTAGCGACATCTCTTTATTTGGCAAGTCGTACACCTTGATCTTGACGTTATCGTACATATTGGTACGAGGTAAGCATGGATCGTGCTGGTTCTCCATGAGGGCCACTTGCGAGCCGTCAGCGGAAAAAAGTGGGAAAAGCTTGAAGCTGGAGGCATTGTGGGAGTCGTCCGAGTCCGTTGGAATGGTAGCGATGGGCGTCAGACTGTCCGAGTCAAACACATACACCGTACTGCTGCCCTTAGCATCATACGGATTGTGGCCACCTTCGGTCACCAATAGCATCTCTCCATTTGGTGTGTAGCGGAATAGGTCTGCCCACGCGTTGAATTTCTTATTTTCCTGGAAGGTAGAGGGTAGATATTTTACTGGTGGTACCATGATAAGAATAGGTTATTGGACCTATTTTATTGGATTTAAAATTAATTGATAATCATACTATAAGAAGATCATGATCTTTGGAATATTTCAATTAGATTATTTCACTCAGAAACAGTCTCTTCACACTGCCTACTGTGATGCCACTGAATATGGGAGCTCCTAATTTCATTTACACTTCCATAACTGATACCATTCAATCAATTTCCTTAAATCAATTAATTAAAATTAATCTAATTTCGTAAATGACCTTTTGTCCATGTCTGTTGTTTTTGACTTACCACAGTGACAGTGTTTGTCTTTGTGTTGATCTTAAGAAGATGACCGCGACCCCCGTAACCTCCGCTCTCGTCCACCAAGTCCACTGCCACCACGGTCAGGAAGTGCTGCTGACCAGGACGCGGGTCAAAGCAGGAACCTCTGACCGCTCCAAAATCCTTCAGCGGGACATCCTGAAGGACAAATACCAAGTAAAATCATCATGGGATTAGCATGTCAGGAATTTAAAAACAAACCAGGTGACTAGGTTGAAATATAATTATTTCAATGTACTAAACTCTATAAAAAAAAAAACAACCAGACTGGAAAAAATAAACATTTCACATTCGGTCATTCTCTTTATTAAGGCAAGTCATGAATTTGAGAATCAACCAGGTCAAGTCCGAGCACTAGAATCGCCAAGGTTGAAATATGATCATTTCACTGCTCTAAACTCTAAAAATAAACAACCTGATTTTTAGGGTTGGAAATTGGTTGCAATTTCATGATCGATAATCAGTTCTTCGCACTTTTTCAGTAATTTGGTACAAGAGTTCTAGAGAGTAAATCTAAGTGATAGTCTATAACAATTACTTGCTATTAGCACTCACTCTGTTTTGAAGTGTTTTTGGAGCTTAGTTTCATAGCAAGAAAGCTGACAAGTTGCAACTGCGGAACAGGAGTTCTTCATAGCCTTATGGATTTAGGTATGATACAAGACTATTTTATGGCTTAGCTTCTGCCTATGAAGCAATTTATATGACAGAATATGAACTCAAGATCACCAAAGAAAATGTATTGTCACCCGATTTGTTTAATTATAGATTAAAAGATACAAACAGCACTGAGCAAACCATTTTTGGATATGGCACCAATTTCAGTATCCAGACTGGAAGGCCAGTATACTCGCCTAATGATGCTTAGACACACTGGTTGCTTTGAGGTACGCATGTGGATGAAATGCCATTAATCTTAACCCTTCCAATACTAAGGATACTTTCATCCGAAGCACAAAGTTGCAAAGATTTGTGAAAATCATCTAAACCCCTCATGTTGGTATTAACTGGATTGCTCATGCTGAGTACTATCAGATGAGTACCCATATGCCAGGGTTTCAGTAATACTTTTCACCCTTTTTGGGTCATTTTGCAATGGCAAAATTAGCCACCGCTAGCATAAGGGTTAAATCTTCTCCTACATGCATCTATAGGTAGCATGCGTACTTGGGTGACCCACAGGTGTACCTCTGGCTGTCTAGACATGTTATGCACCCACTCAGGCCTGAAACACTCTAAACAAGCGTGGCTATTTCCTCGATATCTTTCTGACCACTTTTTGGAAATCATTCATCCTTACCTTGACTGCTCATTCCTAACCAAATGAAACTTGAATTTGAACTTTAGTCCAATAAATGTAGGTGCATTAACACCAATATATACCACTGTAATTGATGACAGATTATATCTAACCACCAAGGGTGCTCTATTCACCATAATGGTTAGACATATTCCAAAAAAAAATTAAAAAGAAAAGAAAAAAACAACAAAAAAAAACATTGCGAAATTCAATAAATTACATACCACTTTCGCTTTACTGGGCATGCTGTAGAGACGGGCGTGGGAGAATTCTTTGGGTTCATCAACAGGCCCAGCAATGAAAAAGGATCCTCCGTCCGCACTGATGGCACCACTGAACTTTGGTGGCTCCACGCAGCATCCCCTCCTGCCGCCAAACGCATCCCAGAAGTCCGGGACTGCTATCGTATCCAACGGTGTGAAGGTCTTGGTCTCCATGTTGAATATCTCCATGGTGACAGGCTCGCCCATGTCGGAGCGTGTCATCATGTAGACGATGTTGCCATGGACACCCAAGATGCCTGTTCCGTACCCGCCCTGGTCCTTAGGCATCGGTATCATTGCGCCCCCCAACTCTTTGAGTGTGGCCTCGCCTAGTTCAATGTTGTGGCAAAACTGAAAGAGGCGGCCATTGTAGGACTGGTCATAACGAGGACCATCAATATCTTTAGCATTGGCTTCACGGATCTTGGTAATGACACTTGTGTCAAAACCAGGTGCACCTTCAAAGAGAAGAACATAGATTGATAAGTATAAACATGATTACAAATACTAGATAGAAAATTCCAAAGCTAGACCTTGAACACATGTATAGAAGTACCTTTAGAAAGACAATTATGAAATAAAATAAATACCACCAAAATGCTTTTGAATCATCATTACTAAATATGATGTAATGATGAAGACAATAAGTTCAGTAAGAAAATAATGTGTGTTAGGACAGGTTGTGATTGTGAAGCTGATCTAAAAATTCTTAGTGCAATAATTACAGTATAACCAAATGTATGCAATGATAGTTTTGATATCACAAAATAATACATCACGCTATTACTTATAAATGCCATGCATACACATTGTCACACACAGTTTTAGTTATACAACCAACGTCATAACCAAGGAGTCTTTTAACAATCAGAATTTAGATCAATCGATAAATGAACTTCAGCAGCACTTTAAAATGGTTGTAAGTAATGTTTACAATATCCGAGAGTGCAGACATTTTCAATACATTCTCAAATTCTTGTTTCAAAAATTTCAGCATTAGAGAAAGAGGAATCAACTTTGACAATAAAATAGATACAGGTCAAAACAGAGTTGTTTATTCATTTTTGTGGCTTGGTGTAGACTATGGACACACTAAGTTTTGTCATCAGGACTGGAGTAGTAATGTGCCATTGGGTAATTAAATCATTGGGAGAAAACTGGGAAGAGTCTTGAACTTATGGTCTTTGACTGATGTCGTTTTAGAGTAAAATAACATTTAGCATAGAAGTTCAAATTAATAAGTCTATCTCATTAAATATGGGGTAGTAAAATCATCAAGCGCTGGAAGTTAGTAGTGCATCTTCCCTATTGCAATACTTGAGATCACATGGACCAGTGTTTTACATACACCCATATTCACATGCTTGCCACCCCCGATCATTCTGAGTGAGGAATAACAATCATCTTTGTCCATTATTTAACCCATTGACACCCAGAGCTGCCAAAACAAGCCTGACAATTTTGGAAACATTTCATTTCCAAAATTTATTTTCAAACATGTGAGAGTAGCGTAGCAGAGTTGCCAGACGATACTTTCTAAAGGAACTCTTAGTGTGAATGGGTTAACTACAGACAACCATTACAGTTTGTCATATATCCCAGCAGGGAGGGTACATTACTGAAGCCAATAATGACAGATGAAAGCAGAACAGATGGCCACCTTTGACAAACAACCAGGGTCCCAAAAGGGACACAGAAAATCAATTGAGGGGGCCTATCTTATGTAGAAAAGAGAGGGACTTGGTTCTGGAAATTTAGATCGAGTTGGAAATATCAACACTCAATGTTATTTTTCTAGTAGGAGGCTTTGCTGCATGAATACTCAATCCTGCCCGTTTTCACATATATTACAAAGGAGGTATGCGGAGGTCAACCTGTTACAAAAATAGCAGTGCTAGTTGGTGCACGCGTGTCAAACAAAGAAGACCTTGGTCCGCCAGTAAACGACCCAGGTTCATCACCACAAATAGATAGGGAACAGGCAGGGTTGTCCAACTGCTGCATTATTGCAGCAGTGTGCAATAGAGCTAGGCTTCAAAACGTGCAACAGGCCAAATCCATTAATACACACTATTAAACTCGGCAAATTGTTAAACTACATGGCCAGTAGAGGCATTTATTTGCGCTTATATGTATCATTTTATGCAGATTTCATTGAAGATGCGAACTCCAATATTTTAATGATGTTATCTATTAATCAATCGAGCTCTCCATTATTGATTTTGGTGCAAAGAACCTCAGCCAGGAGTTTACATTTGGAAGGCCAAAATGGGCAATCATAGAGTTAAGGGCATCATTTGTTTTGAGGAAGATAGCAATATTTTTTGATAACAATTATAGATAAGTATCTATACTCATACTCATCTATAGCATGTTTTTTAAGTTATGTTCTAGCACTTGCAATGAAATAATTTTGTTTAGCTACAAAGGTGGAAGGGTGATATTGGGAGTGATAACAGCTGAATTATTGAAAACAAATTTTGAAGTTAATTAATTAAAACTACACTTTTTATGTAGTCTAAAGATCAAAATATTCTTAAAGGAAAAAGACTTGTATCATGATAAAGTCCTTACTGAACTCTTTCTAACAGTATGTAATTTGATGCTGTAGCTATTTCCTAGGAAAAGTTATTTAAGATGAACCTCAAATTTGTGATTGTAGTTAGTACCCAACTGCTTGACTAAGCCCATATAGCATATATTCCAAAATTTCATATCATACATGTAGATATTTTCTAGTGAGGCATGGTGTTTCTTAGATGGAGGAAAATCAAAACAAATTCTGTCAACTCAAGCAGGGGCGGATCCAGCCTGAAAAATTGAGCTATGCACCTTTGGAGAATTTGGAAAAATGAGGGGGCCCGGAGGGTGCAGCGGCCTAAGACCGCAGGCGCGAAGTTCTTTGCGGCGGGGGGGTCCGGGGGCCGCTTAAGGCCCCGGGGAATTTTTTTATATGTAGGTACTCTGAGATGCATTCTCCTGCATTTTCAGAGCAGTTAATGGAACATTATTTTCACTGTAAAAATATCTAAACTTTGTTTGAAACTTTCTATATTTCACGAATTAAGTAGGTAACCTTGTTCTCACTTCTCCTCATGTTGGTATTTTACATAACTTTATCATTTGTTATCACAGTGCATGTGATTTTTGTCTTCTATAAATATCACAATTTAAAGCAAATCTGGTAAATTAGATACTCTAAATGCATGTTAATTTGAAGCGCTTGTGACTTGAAAAAATTCCATAATGAGGAAAGACCAACAACCTCCCCTGATTGTATCTTAGATAAATAAAAACAAGTGAATATGAAACCAGCCGGTCAACCTGAATAGGCTCGCCTTGCATGTTGGCGCTCAGGTTTCTATTCAATGCAAATGATACGAGGGCCCTGATTGGACCGTGATCCCTCGTGACCTCACGCTGATGCAGATCAGAGACCCCTGGCATGTCCAGTCCTTCACTGCAGCGCATATAGTAATTCGTCTCTCGCTACATATCCGGTTTTTTCTTCATTTAAGAGTGTGAGCAAGCCTGCGAGAGCCGTTTTAACAGCAAATATTTTACTTTTCCGAGTGACAGCCTAAACATTCATAGTTGATTATGAGGAAAAGTGCATCGTCTTTAATTGATATAAAAATCTCAAATGACCCTATGTTCACTAAGTAACCCAATGAGCATACGATGATAGAAAAGAGATATATTTAATTTATTTCTTACAATAAATGTTATAGAAAAGTTCTGAGACTATCAGGTTTCTGTATGTAACGCTCATCAAAATCTCATCAAAAGGGTCTGTATGTTCGTTGTCCTACAGGGGCTTGATCATAAAGAAAATGTGTCAATTTCTGGTCTAACCACAAGGTTTCGGAAAAGATACACATTTCCTAAAAAAAATCACAATTGTTCAAACCTATTTAACCATTCATAGTTGACAAAACAAGAATTATTAGACGATATTTAGTCAATGGTGAAGATTGCTGTTGAGGCTAGATTGGCATTGTCTCTGGTGCACCCTTAATCGGGATGCATCACTGAGTCGGAAGTGCAATTGATGATGGGAGAGGATGCCGCCCCCCCCCCCCCCCCCCCCCCTCATCCTGCCGCACCTGGCGTGATGGCGATTAGCCAGACCCCCCCTGAGAATACTCGCCAGCCTGGTCGTCCGGAGCCTTAGATTATACACATGTACGGTCATTTACTTCCTGCTCTACAGAGACAGACGTCATTGCGTAAAAATCTAACCTCCCAGAGTAGGATCGCCACCACTGCTTCCCAAAAAATTCAGGAAATGGTTAGCGTGGAGTTTAGAAATTGACCGATGCACTTTGATATGAATCGATGCACTTCCAAGATTGATCGATGCACATGCATCGATGCAAACTGGTGTGGATCCGCGCCTGTCAAGACCTAGATACTACTAAATGGCACCTATGCCTGAGTAATTTCAAACAGATCCTTTCAAGTTTTTAATGTTGAGACGATAAAAAAACCTATATAGGCCAACTTCCTCAGAGATGGATAATTGTGCTATTCAATGAGCAGTTACATGTCACTGACAAGCCGACATAGGTGATTCTGAAGCCTTTATAGGCCAGAATTTAGAAACTTGATAGATGAAAATGAGCAATCATGAGATTTTGAAGTGTTATCATTTTTTTGCGGGCGACAGCATAGTATTAACCTGTGTAGCCCTACATAGTCTGAGGGCAACTGTACCTCCAGTCTATCGCCTTGCACTCAATTGTAGAAGATGACCCTCATAAACTATATGTCTAAATGAAGCCCAAACTAAGAGGGATTTAATGGTATGGAATTCTCAAGGGAAAAATAACTTAGCAGGGAACAGTAGACTGAAGAAACCAACTCCTCTGTTTTGAGGCAAGGTACGATTACATTCTTCACAACTATTATGTGATATATTGTATCGATGAGTGGAATAGCCGTCTCCAAGGCCTTTAGGGTTAAGAAGAATTATAAGCATGTATCTATAATTACTATAAAAATGCATGATATATAAGTTGTCTCATTTTTAAAATAAGTATCAATGTCTTTATATTGCCATTCAAGTATACTTTGTTAAACAAAATGTTTTGAAAATGTTTATAGATCCCAGACCAAAATAACTGGGTTTCCAGCTGTGTGATTCAAAAGGCTTTGGGTGTCTGTGCAATGGCCACACAACTGGCAGGCTAAGGCCTTCTGAGCAACACTACATGAACTGTACAGTTGCTCAGTTTTTTGGTATATGTGAGGCTGATATGTGAGATCTGTTATAGAGATAAGGATTGTATGGTCCAGGGACTTAGCCAGGACCCGTCTAGGCTGTCTATATGTTTTTGAATGGGACAATGGGTTTTACAATGGGACCTATCTGACCTAATGAGCAAAGTCAACATTCTATGGAATCGAGACTAAAAGTATAATGTACAAATTATGTTTTAATACATGCACTAGTGCTCCAAAGAGGTTTGCCATGTTTGGATGGCAAACTCGAACGTTTTGTCACAAAAAAGTGGAAAAAGTGGTTGCCAAACTCAAGTCAGACGGACTATAGACAGGTTAAACACAAGTATATAAATATATATATATATATATATATATATATATATATATATATATATATATATATATATATATATATATATATATATATATATTAATATATATATATATATATAAATTTTGATAACTTTGAAGGTCAAAATATAGCGAGTGAAAAATATATAACAGAGAGTCTCAGAGTCAGAAATCTGTTCTTAAGCTGTTCTATTTCTCTACTCTCTAACTATTCTATTTAAAAAAAAAGTGAAATTCTTATGAAAGATCATTAGTACAGTTCGTTAGCCAAGTGTTATGAGGATTATAAGAGACATATCATTTTAGGAGAAACTGCTGAGAGCAGTGTATTTCTAGCAGTGCAACCAGAAATGAATGCATGACAGATGGAGACTCATGTGATCATTCAATTGTTAAAAGTGACATGTATGCTGGATGCTTAACCGTTTCAGAGCCTAATATCAAATATAGATAATCCATGTCCTTTTTATATTAAGATAAAAGAAGAACACTCACTTTCAAACTGGTCAAGAGTGTAGGTCTTGACTGGGGAGATTGTTGGCAGTTTTTCCTCTGTAGACGGGGTGTTTATGCTGAGGAATTTGAGCATTTCCTCGTACTCGCTCTGGTCGGCCCTCTGTGCAGCCTGTTCAGCCATGCTTGACAGTAGGGGAAAGCGAAGTAAGAAGGTGCGAGACGGCTTGTTTTTGCTGGTTTGCAAGTTTCCCTCGCGTGGAAGTCCCACTTGTTTTCTATAGAACCGTGCCGGAGACGTTCAGTGACTATTGTGCACTGCTGTCACTCGAATAAGATGCGCAGTTTTGAGGGGGGCGTGGCGTTTCTTGGAGAATCACTTTAGTACGACAAAGCTCGCCGGTACCTTTGCGGAAGTGGTGCATGTCACATGATCCAAGCAGTGACCTCTACTGGCGATTTCATGAGTTACACTATTACCTACAGGTGGCAGCACTGCTGGGTAGTACTGTCTGAGCTGAACAGGTGCCCTTGGTGTGAATTTCTGTATGATGATCCCACACTAAACATGAATCTCTCAAGCTGTTGAAATATTTGTTCATGTGTTATTCATTCCATCAACAGAACTCAACGTTCAACTTAATAGAATATGTGAATGTCAGTTATTGATTTGATCACAACTAAATTGCCAGTGAGGTACACCTTATCACATATTATCATGTTAGCTAAAACTTGCTCTAGGCCAATAAGCCATATGGCCTGCATTTATGCTCACATTCCTCAATTACACATAGTTGATAGTTCATATTAAATTATTTCAATACAAATTTATTTGTTAATATACAATATATATATATATATATATATATATATATATATATATATATATATATATATATATATATATACATGTATATATATATATATATATATATATATATATATATATATATATATATATATATATATATATATATACATATATATATATATATATATATATATATATATATATATATATATATTGTTTATATATAGTGTATGTGTGCATATACGTAAGTGTTATGACAAAGGGTTTAAAGGCAAATTGATCACACAACAGCCAGTTAGTGTCATGAGATTTTACCAAAGGGTGGTCCTTACATGTCATTGTTGAAGAACAATGAGAAAGCATATCTAAGTATATTATATTATATCATGTATGTATGTATGTATATATATATATATATATATATATATATTATATATATATATATATATATATATATATATATATATATATATATATATATATATATATATATATATATATATATAATTGCAGTTTGGCTGTCTTTCATAGTTCACAAGACAAATAACAACCATCCAATGAATTTGACCTAGCAAGGAGTAATTGTAATATGACGTTGGATTCACCTGTAATTAGTGGGGGTAGATTCAAACTGGTGCATCAGAGGGCTTGCATCTCATGTTTCTGTGGGATTTTGTATGAGAGTTTCCTCCATAAAGATAGCACCGGCCCTTAAGGCAGCACCTGGACATCCACAGGTAGCAGAGCCCATATATTCACTATCATCCTTTCTCTCTATCAAATGATTACTATGTATATTCAATAGGATGTGAAGGCATTTTCTTAATAGGCGTGCTTTTCTCACAATGCTCTCAGTTAAGGGCAAAGTTCTGTACCATTTAAGCCTTAACCTATTTGCCAGCCCTGATGGCGTATGGTCAAAGGCATTACCACTGACTGCTAGCTGTCTCTCACCACTACCCAGGTTAAAATCCCAACCGGAGCATGTGAGAAAGTTGCCATTGACTTTTGGGTTAGGTGGTGGTTTTTGCCGGGTATTGCGGCTTCCTCCTCCAGTTACAACTGGCTAGCCACAAACTTGGCCTCAATATAACAGAAAAAGTCACAAAAAACAGAATTCCAAATCTAAACTCCAGAAATTGTGCTCACTTTCAAAAATATGTAGGACTGAAAATCTGGACAAATATTTACAAAAAATGTTTTTTATTGTGCAGAATTGTCATGCGGAGTTTTGTATTCGGCACTAATATTCAATTTGTGTAACCACCTTAATTTAAGTATGGGACCTAGTATTTTGGGGGACAGAAGCAGGCAACACAAACAATGTTTTACCATTAGATTTATTTGATAATAAATGTGGAATTCTACAAATATCATTGCAGCACATATCAAGCTTCCACACATATAGGTTAAACAAAGTTGCAGCAGTAAGTCCATGGGTACCTTTGAAATACAATTTTTTTTTACATAGATCAAGTTTACTCTAGGGCTTGCATAACATATCCTCAACCTTCACGCTTTTGATTTATTACAGGTAAAAGTTCGCCTTTGATAAGTATATTAAGGAACTGCTATTAAAAATCTCACATTATTGAAAAAATGGAAGCCTTTCTCACATTATATTTACAAAAGGAGAGGATTGAAATACTTAGCAGTGGTGACATTATCAAAAACTGTTACATAAAAAATCAATGTTTTGTGCTACAAAAAGCACCAAAGGGCCATCTGGTTTCAAATGATACTTGCTTCTCTTTGTTTTGCACCTATGAACACAGCTTTGTTATGGGCCCATTATTTCCCATTATTAACCCCCTATATACCAAAACATTACTGTTAAAGCTAGTTGATTAGTTTCTAGTCGGTTTTCCAAGTTATACACAATCATAAAACAGACTAGCATGTCAGCATTTACATGCAAGTACAAAGGTCTCCCCCATTGGGTTAACGAAAAGTTAGGAACTGAAAGAATGAAATTTTATATACACTCCTGAACTGTTTCACTAGCTATCTGGTATGAACTGTATAGTTTGTGGTCATTTAAGATAAGTCCCTGCAAACAAAAAGTTGATTCAATGATTTAACTAAAATGACACTTGTAATTTACAACAGTAGATGGAGTTGATTTGTCTATCTGTATACACATTTTCTATTTTGCAGTTATTTTACAATGTAAGGTCCTCCAGCATAAGCATAAAATGATCTTACAGCTAATTCAAGCTAACAATGAGCAAAGTGAATGGGTTTGAAAGTTTCAAGAACTGGCTTGGTGGCTATTGGTGGTCAAGTCAAACACACCTGTCTACTTATAGAAATCTGGGTCAGTTTGTGGTTAGCAGTCACTGAGTGTGGAGAACTAGAACATAAGGGGAACTAAAGGGGAAATTGGTACATGGGACACTAGTAGTCTTCAGACAATCTGAGAGATTGTGGTACTTGAGATATGATACCCCTGGGGAGCCTCCCTACTCTGTGACCATGAAAACTTACTGGGCGACTGGCAGAACCCATGTGTATACTTTACAAGTAGACATGTAGAGGTCACACGTCCACCTGTAGGGTCTATCAATCTTTTGTACAGAGTGAATGGACTATACTCCTGAACTTGTACTATCGCTCATTGTTAGCTTGAATTAGCTGTAAGAGTAATATCAAAGGTAACTTAAATTCAATCAGTTCATGGGAATGCCATATGAAAACATCCCTGAGCAACTGAAGGATTTTACAGAATATAAAGGATTGAATGGTTTTTGAGATACTTTCCAGACATGCTAGTTTTGATCTAAAATGTGTGAAATTACCCTCAAAATAATTCAAAGGTTACCAAAATCGAATCAATTCATGGGAATACAATATAAAAATTTGAAAAGATATAATTGAACGGTTTATTGAGATGTCTTGCAGACAAGCTCGTTTGGACTAGAATAGGGGGTTTGGTCCAACAATGTTCAAAAATGACCTTAACAGTTTGAAACCAATAACAATACTAGAGATCTAGTATTTCCCTGGATAAGGGAGAGACATGGAAAACCTGACTAATCTATTGAAGATGCATTGGAAGACCTCAATACATTGTTACATTTACCAGGCAGTTAAATAGCATCTCTTAATAGTGCTCAACTATATTTTCAATCAGTTTTATCAAACTTGACATTCTTAATAAAGTGATGTATAAGTATTTGATCACCTTGAAATTAGGAAATAGCTTTTACAGAAGAACATAATAATAGGAACAATAACAAAAACAGGTACAGTTAAACGAATAATCAAGATAAGTGCAGAGGTCACACCACTGGAAGATAGTAGCTTCAGTATGAACTTATCTTTATTGGCTATGCATGAGCATAAAACATGGTGTCCAATACACATACCATAATTACCATTATGACCTAACTTTGTGTAATGGACAAGCAGTATTAGTAAATGATGCTATAAATTCCTTTAGTATGGTATTTTTTACATCTATAACATAATGTTGTAAGTATCACAGTTGAATCAGACCCTCCACCAATTAATATCAATATACGTGGCCAGTGTTTATTCATTATCAGCTCATCCGTATCCCATGTATGTCAGTAGCTGTCACAAGGATTCCATCGATATCATTCAAGTGACTAAAAGTCTCAAAAGCAAACTACCGTAATTGTACAATCATGGTACATACATAACCAAAAATAAAAGTAACAAAGCTTGACTGCCATAATATGGAATAACCTTAATTTAACTAAAAATATAAAGCCTCATTCAATTTGCAAATAAACTCAAATGAGCATTAGAACAACATGATTCCCTCTAAAAGCTGCCTCATTCAATTTGAAATTACACTCAAATGAGCATTAGAACAAAATGATTGTTTCTTATCTGCAACCCATATTTCAATATTAAGCCACACATAGTTCTACAACAAAAAAATGCCCTATATCACAAAACAGTCAAGGATAACATTAGATACTATCAAATGAATACAGTTAAACCTGCTAGGAATGACTCATCCTTTTATTACTCAAATGTGTTCCCTGAAGGGAAGTGGAGTTTACTCAAAGGTACAAAGCAATATATGTTTCACCCAGGGGAACGTTTTAACTTCTTTGATTAAAGGTGGTTGTTTCATAAGCAGGTGTAACTATATAGGTCATTTAATCTCATCAAGAATATTCTTTTATCAAATCACTCTTGAATTTCATTTTTTAAAATAAATCCTACAATCAATTAACCTATAAAGAC
This sequence comes from Maea johnstoni, assembly GCA_963942565.1. Lineage (NCBI taxonomy): Eukaryota > Metazoa > Annelida > Polychaeta > Spionida > Magelonidae > Maea > Maea johnstoni. Next base: position 32,549,187 of record OZ012686.1, read on the forward strand.
AAAAGTCTATGCTCTGCTATACAAATATATAAAATACCTTTCTTTGAACACCTGGTGTCACGTAAAGTAAGCCAGGTCACAGACCTGCTTCACGATAAATATTGCTTTAACTAATTAAGATAAATAAGACAAAAATAAATCTTTGTTGAAATGACAAAAATATGTGACAATGACATGAATTTCTACAATATCACTCAAAAGACATGCTGCAATTATAGGGTAATTTGATTTCTTAAACCCCGGGACCTCAAACCAATCTTGTTTAGGATGCAAAGGTGCAGTTTTTTGGAGTGAAGAATTTATTTAGGGAAAAATACTGTTCAGTTTAGCACATCAGTGTTATACTCTTTAACCCTTATACTGCTGGTGGCAAATTTGGCCGATACACAATGATGTAAAAAAGCTGGAATATGACTGAAACCCTGGCACATGGGTACTCATCTGAGAGTACTCAGTGAGAGCTATCTAATGAATCCAAACATGACAGCGTTTAAATCAATACCAATAATCTTGGCATCCTTGTGTTTTGGATGAAAGTAGCCTTAGCATTGGAAGGATTAACAAATGGTAAAACACTTTCAATGATAACACAAGTGAAGTGCAATCTTATCAACATCTGAAAGGTTACGTCAAATGTATAAAATTGGTTAATAGTCCAAGCAACCATAAAGCTTACGATATATTAATCGAAATAAATATTTCAGCCATGGTAAAGCTTGGGGAATGTCTTGGATATGAAGGCATTAGGGTTGGAAATCGGTTGCAATTTCACGATCAATAATCAGTTGCAGCCAACCGATTAATTATCCATCATAATCAGTTCTTCACACTTTTTAGGTAATTGGGTACTAGAGATCTTGTGTAGCCCAATTACAAATGACAGCACAGTTCCAACCTGCTTCAGCATGCAGCTCCGACAAACATGGTACCTGAATACCAGTCCATGATTAGTGAAGTCCATTCATTTTTCCAAAATTTCAAGTACTCTAACTTCGCTTGGAAGAGCTTAGTTTTTGCAGCAAGAAAGCTGATAACTTGCCGTTCATTTATTTATATTTTTAACCGCTAGGTGTCACCTTTTCTGATTATTATCTATAACCAGTTTTATAATCAATACATCGTTATAAAAGAGGCAACTGATTAAGCATTGATGATAACCGATGATCATCCCACCACTACAAGGCATTATTATAGATGTATGTGAGGGAAGAGGAAGAGGATGCACTGAACACATTATTTCCAGCCATTGGGGAATATCTCATATAGCCCTACTCATAACCCACATATTTCAACAAAGATGGTGGCAGGGGGAGCTGCTGCACCTGTTGGCCCTGGGTCACCTGCTGCCTGATCGAGCTGCGACACTTCTCCTTTAGCGACATCTCCTTATTTGGCAAGTCATATACCTTGATCTTGACGTTATCAAACATATTGGTACGAGGTAAGCATGGATCGTGCTGGTTCTCCATGAGGGCCACTTGCGAGCCGTCGGCGGAAAAGAGTGAGAAAAGCTTGAAGCTGGAGGTGTGGTGGGAGTCGTCTGTGTCCGTGGGAATGGTAGCGATGGGCGTCAGGCTGTCCGAGTCAAACACATACACCGTATTGCTGCCCTTAGCGTCATACGGGTTGTGGCCACCTTCAGTCACCAATAGCATCTCTCCATTTGGTGTGTAGCGGAATATGTCTGCCCACGCATTGAACTTCTTATTTTCCTGAAAGGTAGAGGGTAGATATTTTTCTAGTGGTGCCATAATGATATTAATTTTCCTTGTTGTGGAAATACAGTATATGGCTAGGACATATGTGATATGTTAAGCAGATGCCAAGTTTTCATGTTTCATTGTACTGCTGCACCTCTGCAATAATTTTGGCACTTAGAGTCTGTGTCTGTGAGAGAAAATGTAAAAGCAGCTTGTACAGTGCTGTGCTATTATTAGAGGGTGTAGCACCATAAATCAATGCTAAAAATAATGAAGTATTACTCGGTAGGCAAATGCTAAAACCTAGGGCTTGGTAATACTTCTCTCATTCGCATTTACATTTACCATTGATAACCACCTATATGACAACCTTGACCTTTATCAAATGAGATATTTCACATAGAAAAGTATGGTTGGCACTATCTTCTAAAATGTCGTTGGATATGTGAACCTTTAATTGCATTCATAACTGCAAAACCAATAACATACATTAAGTTTAAAAAAGACTTTCTATCTTTGTATATTTCATCTGACTTACCACAGTGACAGTGTTTGTCCTTGTGTTGACCTTGACAAGATGACCTCGACCCCCGTAACCTCCGCTGCGGTCTAGCGTGTCCACTGCCACCACGGTCAGGAAGTGCTGCTGACCAGGACGCGGATCAAAGCAGGAACCTCTGACCGCTCCAAATTCCTTCAGTGGCACATCCTGGAAGGTAAAGGCAATTTACATTTTTTAGGTGATGTGCACAACGATTTTGGCTGCTACAGACATGAAAGAGTTAAGAGAAACAGTCAACCTGCCAACTACTTTTTTGAACATTGCATCTGTGACAATGATCCCAATCCCTACCTGTCAAGTAAATCTGACTTATTTCTTACCTTGACTTATCATTCCTTATGAAACACAATAAAAAGCTGAAAATCATAACATAAACACTCAAATTTGAAGAGGAGAACGCCATTAATTGACAAGAAACTGTGGCCAGGATGGCCGGCCAAGACTATGTGATAGATCGGCCTCAAGGTACTTGAGGCCTCTCGAAAAACAATGAAAAATAAATCCACTAGATTACATACCACTTTTGCTTTACTGGGCATGCTGTAAAGACGAGCGTGGGTGAATTCTTTGGGTTCATCAACAGGCCCAGCAATGAACAACGATCCTCCGTCCGCACTCACGGCGCTGCTAAACGTAGGTGGCTCCACGCAGCATCCTCTCCTATTGGTCATGCCGAATCCATCCCAGTACTCAGGGATTGCTATTGTATCCAACGGCGTGAAGGTCTTGGTCTCCATGTTGAATATCTCCATGGTGACAGGCTCGCCCATGTCGGAGCGTGTCATCATGTAGACAGTGTTGCCATGGACACCCAAGATGCCCGTTCCAAACCCGCCCTGGTCTTCGGGCATCAATATCGATGCGCCCCCCAACTCTTTGAATGTGGCCTGATTCTGTTCGAAGTCTTGGTCAAACTGAAAGAGGCGGCCATTGTAGGATTGGTCATAACGGCGGCCTTCCAGATCTTTAGCATTGGCTTCGCGGATCTTGGTAACGAAGCTCGTGTCAAAACCAGGTGCACCTTCAAACAGGAGAAAACAGAACATGTGATGAGTAAACACTATTGTAAATAATACTGTAGAATGGCTAATTTTTCTGTGTGTATTCTTTTTCCATTTTTTCCCGAATGCTATCAAACGGGAATAATTAACACAGGGAAAATCTATACAGTTCATGTTCGGACTTAATAAAATTCTGACCTAAGTGAAAAAGACTGGCCCAGCTTTATCTCTGAAGTGTCTGACCAGCGTTTACTCAGAGTGGTAGCAGTCATCACTCATTGCAATGTGGCGGGGAAAAATCACTAATTGCACTGGATGACCACTGATCATGCTGAGACAGCTACTCAACCATGTGCCACTTCACAGATTACATTGCCGTAGATCTATTTCTGGACGCCTCTCTACACTGGTTATAGTCCCATCGCCATGTGCGTTGCTGCAATTAAGGCCCTGCATGTGCAGGTACCCATTAATATTTACTCTCTGGTATACTAAGATTAAAGGTCTACATAAAACGGGAAAATTAAAAATGGAAAAAAAACAACATTTGTCCTCTTTTCGGAAATATTAGAAACGGTAACACCCAAAAATGAGAAATTAGGGAAAATTGTCACACGGAAAAATTAGCCATTCTACAGTATATAATTTCAAAGCTTGATCTGGAAAAACACAAATAAATATTTTCAAAAATACTTTTGAACTGTCACGTACTACTAGGTTTTTAAAGTTCATAAGAAAAAGGTGTGTGTTGGGACAGTATGTTGTGAAAGCGATCTAAAACGTCATAGTGCATTGCTTCATGAAATCATCTATAAAATGTTCTGCATATAGAGTTACAAAAAAACTTATGCCATCCTAGTTTTAATATCACGAAATAATACAATGCTATAGTATTACTTACAAATGCCAAATTTATAAATGTATGGATTAATCAAAATAGTGCTACATACAACCAACACAACCAATAGGTTTAACTGTGGTGGTAAAGAATGTCTGAAATTTTCATTGCATCCTCCAAAATAGTTATTTTCAAAAAAGTTGCAGCAATAGAGAAAGAGGAGTCTAGTTTGACAAAAATTACCAAGTATCTCTTTTCTAATTTTTGGCTTGGTTAAATAGACTGTTGTCACAAGGTTTGGAGTAGTATGTGGCATTGGGGGTATATATGAACCCTTTATAGAGAAAACTGATGTAGGGACATTGGAATAGTGGATTCTGGGAATAGATTCGAACTTTTGGTTTGTATTACACAAATAGAATTCAGTGCTGAATAAGGTTTTAGATTTGTATTTTCCAAGTCAAATGAAAATCCCACCTCACTAAATATGGGGTTGGAAAATCATCACACCCTCCAAGTCATATAGTACATATTCTCTATTGCGCAATTTGAGACCAAATGCACCTATAAGCTTAAAGGTAAGATACCTAGGTGATGTCAAAAGGATACAGCTTTCTATTTAATTTACGCATCAGTGCACAATGACCATTACCTTTCATTTACATCTATATATAGACTGAAAGTAAAATCAGTACAAATGCTGGCATGTAGACGGTTTGATTATATATATCAGTTTGACACGCAAGAGAGGTATGTCTAGCTTAGCCATCGCCCCGGCTTGTAAAATGAAAACATTTTCACATGCTCTCTTTCTTTTTCTCCTTTGTGCAGGTACTCTTTGAAAATAACACTAGAATATTGAATATATATCATTGAAAGTAATTATCTTCATATGTATGTATGTATGTGTGTATATATATATATATATATATATATATATATATATATATATATATATATATATATATATATATATATATATATATATACATACATACATACATGATATGATATACTATACTTAGATATGCTTTCTCATTGTTCTTCAACAATGACATGTAAGGACCACCCTATATATGTATATATATATATATATGCATATATATATATGCATATATATATATATATATATATATATATATATATATATATATATATATATATATATATATATATATATATATACTGTAGAACACGAAATTCACGCGTGTCCCAAGTATAGCGAATTGGGGAGTTTTGCATTATAGCGTATCTTTATATTAGCGTCTCTTTACGGTAGCCGCCGCCGCTGACAACGACATCTGTCGCAAAAAAGAAGAACTAATTTGAGCAGAGAATGCTCAATAGCAGTTTGAGCATTCTCTCAAAGGGGGGCGCCCGTATTCCCGTATTCAAACTGAGCAACCATAGCAACCAGAAGGATAGGGACCCAGCTATTGTTTAGGCGGCACTGTTTGCACACAAACAAATGCCAAATTTAGAAAGTCCAGCTGGTTGCTAGGAGCATGGGTCTGTAATTGACTGCAAGATTGCAGCTAGTAGTCAAGCCGTCCTCAAGTCAAGTAGTGTTCAGGTTCTCTCTCTCTCTCTCTCTCTCTCTCTCTCTCTCTCTCTCTCTCTCTCGTACATGATCTCTGTATTAAATGTGTCTCATGGGGTTTGCTTGTAGAAATAGGCCAGAAAAACACGAAAAAGAATGATTCAAGGAGGGCTACGAATGCTTCAAGTTTGTACTAGTGGTGCCATCTAGCGGTCACCACGAAAACGAAAATGGCTTGTCCTAAAACGCCTGTGCTAAAGGCATGCTAAAGGTGCCATTTGTTGTTGTTTTTTGGTTTTAAAATGTAATGTTTATTAATTTATTAATTCAATAGATTCATGAGCTATTCCACAAGCTCAGAAATCAATTTAAAAAAAGTGTTACAGCAGGGCTACGTATCTTGTATTAGATTTACTAGTGGCGCTATCTCTTCCTTTTTTCTCATTGACGTCAGCGCCACCAGTGGCTAAAAAAAAGAAAAAAGTACAGCGTTTTTATATATAGCGAAGCGGAACCAGACGCTATGTACGCTATATATAAACACACGCGGAAATTTTGTGTTCTACAGTATATATATATATATATATATATATATATATATATATATATATATTTATATATATATATACATGTATATAATTTATATCCATATTCCTTATAGGCTTAGCAAAGCCATCACTTACCAAATTCATGTCAAGGTTTCATGAAATATTTCATGATACTTTCCAGAATTATTTAGCTATAGAGCACAGATTTGCAAAACATATGAAGGAATGTAAATTTGAAATATTTTCACTGGTTATTGCTCTAAATTGGTGAAATCCTGAAGTTAATTGCAGTATTACAAATATAAATGACAAGGGAGAAGGTATGTGTTAGGTGTGTTCACAATCACACCTATTAGTAAACAAACAAAGTCTCTGCATGTTTACCTAAGTTTCCATAATCTTTCATTTATACACTGACCACATGGATACCTTATAGTGCTTTGAGAATGCACAGGTAAATATCAACTTTTCAGGCCAAATATGTTAATAGGCTCTTAGATGAATGGTTTATACCTGGGTAGTGGTGATGGGACGATGATCGTCTCATTAGTCTGTATTCGAAAGTCATCAGCAAGTTAACAGTAACCAATTAGTGGCAGGAGACTTTTCACCAAATAGTTAAACGGCATAATAGCCCATTAAGCCAGCCAACATCCTTAAGGACAAAGGGTTGCTTGTCAGATATTCCACAGAGAAAGTTGCTTGTCTCATGTTCTGACCTACTTTATATTAATAAGTGTAAAAATGCAGAACTTAAGCTTCAACAAGCAAACATTTGCATGAAAGTGCGATGAACCGATTAATCAGTGATAGCAGAGATGTATATTTCACGTTCCTGGTGATAGTCGGTTGGCCTAGCTGACTGATGATTGGTTTGGAAATTTCAACTGACTCCCACCACTACTGGGTAGTTAGAAGCTTCGTAAGACTTATCACCTGCTCTGCTGTGGTTCTGTATGCTGATTGGTCAATTGGTGTGAGACTTGCAGCCATTCACAATATGGAGAATCAGTATCACATCCCTAAAATTCAATATCACCACGCTGTCCATCCTATCATAAATGGGCACCATATCACAACTGTGCACCATATCATAACTGCGGCGCACTGCACCACATGCTGAACGAAGGATCCAACAATGGTGCACACCCCTTTCTTGCATTACGAGGATCTGATGCCAGTTTTCATGTAGAACACTTGATTCACATCATCACACAGGCAATGTATTATTGCTGAACCAGTGCAATTATGCAGCCTTTTGCTGGCTGTATGTTTTATAGCCAGCTAATGTTTTTGTGGAACCGAAATCACAGGATTCAGGTCTTGCTATCCTGTTAAAGAGATAGAGCTAGAGATAGCCTTTCTTCATCTCTGACTCTATCCTGTTATGTTAGGTACAGGTTTTGCTATATTGTTACCTGATACTTCAGATTCATTCTTTGGTGATGTATTCCAACCAGGTGCCCCAGCCCCCCCCCCCCCCCCCCCCAATTAGCATACCTTAATTGATTTATTCACCTTTAGCTTATTCATTTACTTATATACTGGTCTTGGGAGCGCTTCTTTTCTACCTTTCTACAAACTAATATGGCTGACTGCCAGGGTCTTTAGTCAGAATTAGGAACTGGGTGCCTAAATTTCGCATTTTTGACTTTTTTGGCCATCCCATTTTTCCAGGAATTTCAGAATATACTCAGATTATAACCATAAACATGTATTCACTTATTGAAATTAGGCATATCCTTATAAAGTACAATGTCATTGGAATTATATTGAGGTGACAAAATTCAATTTTATGCTTTAAATTTACATTTTAAGAAATTCGTCCCCCCCCAAATTTGATGTCCTGAAGAGCCATTTTTAAGGGTTTGGGTGTTCAAACAGACACCGAGCTGGTTAAGACTATGCTGAGGGTACAGGGGAGCACTCTTTTAGATCCCCTAATTCTAAATTGGCATGCCAGGACTATATGTATGTTTGGATGCTATGGGATGAAATAGGTTAGTATTGACTTTCCAGGCCAAGTATGTTAAATAAGCTGGCACATGAACGGTTGCCTGGTGGGGAAAGGCTTAACCTTTGTTAGTCTCTATATGACCTAGGTTGACACACAAATACCTGCGTTGATAATTAAGGGTCAGGTTCATGCTATCAGTTGAGTCATGGTGGGAAAAATGATTTAACCCACTTCTGCTCTGAAAGTACAAAGTAAATTGCAAATATTCAAAACAACAAATTCAGTGGTTAGTGTAAAATATCACACATCATGTGCTGAAGCCTAAATTCTAGGCAAACACAAACATAGAGTATAGACACTGCCTTACTGAATAACATTTCTCACTGTATCAAGGTATATAAATAATCCTGGTAAATGGCATTTATAATACAATGTGTACCAGGCCCATAGCAACTGAGCCTACAATACCAAATACTGACCCACATAATGTGGGCAGTCTTCAATTCTTATCTTTCCTGGTAGCAGGTCAAGGCTGTCTGGTTGATTTACATCGAACTCATTAGGCAGAACTAAGAATTAGGAGTGCTCTGTCAAGATCGCAAAGGGCTGAGTATGAGGAATAGCAATGAACAGGGCAGAGCAGAAACAGGACACATGCTGCCACCTACAGGGTGGCCATGGTACTTCACTGAGTAAATCATGACTGCAGTGAGTCAACATGATGATTACTGTAGGGGTTAAATACTAAATGCCAGATGGCTATCAGAAACAGAACCGCTAAGTAAACATTACTCATCTGGGACTTGGAATCTACTGTAAGTGCAACCTTGACTCTTGTCTTCTTAGAACGAATGTGGGTTAAAATTGCCGATCCCAGAAAGGCCGTCTGCCTGCATTGTCGTTCGTAGTATTTAGGGCCTATGACTTTATGTTGGGACCTCCATGAAAATAATCTTTTATCTTTGCATTTTAATCAGTTCCCCTATTATGATACATGGAATAAAAAAATGCAGAAATGTAGGTGACACCAGCAATGTTTATCAATAAACACTCCTGGTGACACTAACAGGACTGGATCGAATTTACAGTTTTAACACCTGTCTCTGTCAAGCAACCCCAGCAAATCACCACATGGCCCACAGGCACCAACATAATTTTCAGAACTAACTTGCCATGCCGGGCAAGTAGTTAATGGTTTTGACTTGCCCAAAATAATTTTAAAAGTTATAACATATGCTAGAAAGGCATGTATTGTTTATCATGGATTTAAAGATTTGAAAATCATTTTCTTTCCAGTTTTGTTGCATTGTTTGCATATTTCTGGGTATTTGGTCCATTCACTATAAAAATAAATAAATATAGTGTTCAGAAAATCAGCTTGCCCATACGGGCAAGTGAAAACTAAAATGTACTTGCCCGAAACCTTTTTTCAAAAAATCACTTGCCGGGGCAAGCAGGCTAGTACTTATGTTGGTGCCTGGCCCAAACGGGCGACTGCCTCAAAATTTTCTGACATTTTATATGTAGAGCTACAAGATCATTCGCTGTTATGAGTTAACCAGTGTTCAGCCTAGGTTCTACCAGATATAATATCATAGTATTATAAGTACATGTAACTGTCCAAAGGTCTTATTTGCTATTTGTTCAAAAACTTGCCACACCACAGGACACCAAAGGCTTATAAGACATGTGTCTCATAGGGCAATACCAAATTAATTATGTTTGCAACGACCCAGCAAGAAACCCATGATGCCTTTCATCAACATTCAACATTCTTATTTCCTGGTTGTTACAGATCATGTCAGATTGGCCAGCACAACTGACAGCAGTAGGTAAACGTCTAAGATATATTAAATAGAACACTCACTTTCAAACTGGTCAAGAGTGTAGGTCTTGACTGGGGAGATTGTTGGCAGTTTTTCCTCTGCAGTCGTGGTGTTTATGCTGAGGAATTTGAGCATTTCATCAAATTCGCTTTGGTCGGCCCTCTGTGCAGCCTGTTCAGCCATGCTTGAAGCGTAGGGGAACTCGAAGATAGAAGGTGCAAGACGGCTTGTTTTTGCTGGTTTGCAAGTTTCTCTCTTCAGGAAGTCCTCTCCCCTTCTAGAGAACCCTGCCGGAGATGTTCAGTGATTGTTTTCGACTGCTGTCACTCGAATGATAAGCGCGGTTTTGATGTGGGCGTGGTATTTTATTGGAGAATCAAGGAGAACGATGAACTTCGCCGGTACCTTTCCGGAAATAACACGGGTCACATGATCACAGCAGCGACCTCTACTGGCGATGTTAACAGTTACACGTATGGCTGTTATCTACGATGGACCAAGTGTGAAAGAGCAAATAAATATTTTTTTAATTTTCACGACTGTTTTTTTTTTTTTTGGGGGGGGGGGGGGGGGGGGGAAGAAAATGAACATATTTTTTCACGACTTTCTTCGTGGGAGTCACATTTAGTGTCTGCGCTTTCCCACCGGGTAGAGGAAGATATAAGTTCAGGGGTTGATCACTTGTCGAGGCACTAAGGAACAAATAAAACAAAATATATTATCTAAAATATCTCCAAAAATGGAGTAAAAGGAATGTAGTAAAAAGTAGAAAACTGTAATATAGTCTTTCTTCTCTATTGATCTTTCCTCTTCGTCTGTTAAATTCCAAGGTACCCGCCCCGGTCCATAAACGTAGATAGGAGCCCCGTTTGGTCCCTCCAAATCCTTTTAAGAATACCTAACCACTAGCCACTAAGAACTACACACTAGAGGGGCCCCACTAGAGACAACTAGAAAATGATGGAAGATTGATTGAATGTATTTTTTTGAAATGTTTGTCAATACAAAGATGTAAACAACCACATATAAACAGCAAACAGTGTTTTTTTCTTCTTTTGGGGAGGATTATCAAGATGGACATTCTAGCATTGCAGGTGAGTAGGCCAACAGTTTTATTTGGTGACTTAGTTGAACCGATGTTAGTCTTATTGCAATAAACATACTATTGGTTCAATTTGACATGTCTTCAGAATACTAACATAGGTAATGTCATAAGCGCCATTTCAGTAAATAACCCCTTATGTGACAGTCTATTTCTTGTTAATGTATCTGTTCATGTCATGGATCTTTAATTGACCTCATATTTGCCGGAGACTTCCAACTGTTGGAAACTAGCAAATGCAGCACATCATTGAACCTCCCGAATACACAATTGCAATTACGCTAAATCAGTTAAGCAGGGTAAGCACAAGTTCCTGCCTTCATCCCAGGGATGAGCATATTGTTAAGACTCTCCAAAAGGTAAAGTAATTTTTTCCCCTAGTTAAATGTGCAAGAGGTCCATTTAACCTGCTGACCATAACAATAGACAACATGGCCACCCCAAATCTCACCCAAAGTCTCTAGACCCTGGAAGAAATTTGCCTCCAGAGTGTGAGTTAATGTAGGTTACCTGTCCCCTAGATTTAAAGTCCCTGAAGTAGTCCTTTCCATAAGAGCTTATCAACCAAAATTATGAATTTGAACATCCACCCTGGTATGTTCTGGTGAAGGTGTTGGCAACAACATTTGCTAGTATGAAACACTTTAAGGATCCGCTGTGGACTAGTGGTTACAATGCCTGACTTCCTAGCGTGAGTGCGCAGGTTCGACTCTCCGCTGGATCGCCACAAGCAGGTTGGCCTGGTCGTTATATAAATGTGCGGCATTGTGTAGAATTACTTACCGATTCCGGATTTCTATCTTGTCGCGCTATGACCTAAGCTGTTGAAAGCGCCTTTAAACTTCATTCTTTCTTATCAAACACACTGAAACACTTTGTTACCAAAGTATTCAGAATCAAGGCGCTGGTGGTTTACTTTTGTATGTATTTGTATTTCCATTCCCAATTCAACATTTCTTTTGGTCCCACAGTTTTGGGTAACTAAATTTCAATCATAACCAATCGCGGAAAGAATGATGCAGGTTTAAAATCAGAAAGCCCAGTCTGAATAAATTGTCAGATGCTAAGAAAATGTTTGGTGTAGATGTGCAAAAAGCAACCATCAGTGCAATAAGTATGGCCACCGAAGCGGTTATCCTTAGGAAGACACAAAATATCGAACTTCCATACATTATTCATCGTTTTAATTAGATGAAAAAAGATGAAAAATAGAACAGGAGTTACTTATGTCTTAAGATTTCTTTCGATTGGTTGAGAGTGAGGTGAAGTTACAAATATTTGCGCTACTATCGGTTTTGTAATTCAATTGAGTTTTTATTACATGCTCGATGGTTATCATTGGTTATTATTGATTGTCTTTTATAATTGTATTATTGTACATTCACTATGACAGTATCAGTAAAATGTATCATTCTGATTTGATTCATCTTAGTAAGAAGGAAAAATTTATAACCAACCAGTCATGACTGAGCAAGGTTGACCAATCAGGTAGGTACACACATTATGTTAGTAGTGATACCCTTTCCAGCTATAAAGATATATTGTTAGGATATTAGCATAGAAAATCGACAGTGGAACAATAACCATAAATGAACACATGGAAAATATCAGTCAAGAGTGTGTACACACACACACACACACACACACACACACACACACACACACACACACACATATATATATATATATATATATATATATATATATATATATATATATATATATATATATATATATATATATATATATATATATATATATATATATATATATACATACGCTGGACATTGGAATATACACGGATTTCATTCCCCATGTGTCCACTATTGCATCTAGCATACCTTTTCTTCTCATTCACTCTATCTCTCTTATTCGCCAGCACCCTGGTCCTGGCTCTTATTCTAGACATCCTACGGCCCTCTACTCCATTTCGCACCAGGATTCCTCAGCCATTTCTTCCATTTCTTCTGATCTTTTCCCCGAATCAATTTCCAGTCATCTCTGCGTGTCCAAAATAGTATCTACTTCATCTACTAGATGGCAGCAGTGACTGTACTAGATATAGACACTTAGTCACATTCATGTACCCCAGATGGCAGCACCAACAATGAACTGAAAAGTTATTTTCCTAAAAGGAAATTTGTCTTGCTTTAAGGGATGGAAGAATACATTTATTTTATTTTCCTGTAAAGAAATTTTCCTTTAAGGAATATTCAACTTCTTTTTACTATAAAAAGTATCGAGTAATAGCTGTATTCGAATTTCATACCAAACACATAGGTGGGCTTACACATTGTTATATTCTTGAATTTGAAGAAGTGCCAGGAAAACAGAAGGGAGAAAGAAAAACGTATTTCATGTTCTTACTTTCAGAAGTATGTTTTGATTTGCTATTTGTTTCATGTTTTATTAGCATGAAATTAATTAAGTACTAGTAGTGGCAGCAGCAGCAGCAGCAGCGGTATTAGTAGTAGTGGTAGTATATCTATTGGCCATGCCATACAACAAGAAACATACAATCACATCGAAATAATGATAAAAATAAACTTTTTTCACACGACACAAAAAACTAGATTTTAACGGACAGACAAATACGAGTTACAGACTTACAGACTTAGCCAGCAAGCGTCTTAAAGACACTTAGAGGCAATACGCGACAAAAAAGGTATATTAGTATTACAGAATTTTACAGGATTGCTTCCATGAGTCGACCGATATTATACAAATATGGCACTTGGGTGAGTGCAATATCAATTTTTATTGCACTCAGAAAAATGATATTGCACGAGGCGCTTGCGCCAAGTGCAATATCATTTTTCAGAGTGCAATAAAAATTGATATTGACAGGAAACCAAAGTGCCATATTTGTTTTATTATATGCCTACTGCTCATTCAAATAAAATACTTAACGAATCTAAAGAATTATGCACCCCAATATCAATTTTGTAAGGTGGTCATGTGACCATGATCTGACCAATCACAGCAGAGAATGAGCAGTAGGCATATAATAATATCTTAAACTGCTCTCATGGGAGCACCTGCTAAATATGTCGGCGACAAGCTGGACAAAACTATCAACAGTATCCAGCTGGGATGATCAGAACCCAACAAATAACGATGATTGGATTCACATCCGTTGAGATGGAATCTGTAACAACCGACTGGTCAGCTGCAGTGGGTTTGATAAGCGTCATTGAAGTATGAAAAAATCGCCTTTTAGTCAAACAAGTCTCGCGTAAAAGCAATCTTCTCATTATGTAACGGACGTACACATCCGATTTTCCCTAAACCTATAAGCAGTTAAGATTCTTGAAGAATAAAGGATACGTATTCAAAACTGCTCTATATATAGCGTTATAACATCGCGAACGTGTGTACATGTTACATGCATATTTAATATATATTTAGTCATCTTGGGAACTCCTTGTACACTTACCCTGGCGGAAAAATTGTCAACTGATCTTATGCCGCCCCTTGGTACTAGGTAGAAATTTTATTTTGCTACAGAAGTTTCAAATAGTGCGACATGCACTTTGGCCTTCAAGGGCTAGTATGATTTTGACAAACAAACTCTTTATCTAATTCAATAAGGCATTGCTGCCATCTAGTGATTGTAGTATAAACTAATATGTTAGGCCCGTGTTCTGTGTTCCACTGCATCTGAAATAAATGAAGGGAGTTGTAAACAGTATTGTATTGTATGTTTATTGACTGCATATTGTTACATACGCAAAATCATATTCAACACAGGTGTAAATACATATATAGATAATAAATAATAGGACAATGCTAGAAAAACAAAAATAAAGAAATTACAATACAGTACAGCTTGTTTCTTCTGCTGCTTGAACAGGAGTGTTGCTCTAAAGTAATTCAGTGCAGCGTGGCAGCACTGGACTGGTATTAAAAAAATGGCTGCAGACGTTCCACTAAACCTTTACCACATTAATGCCTGTGAGTCCAAAACCTGCCCTGGTAACTCTATGTATACTCATGTGATTAGAGCAATTAGAAGTATATTTTCAAAAGCGAACCGTTGGTCGAAAACTAACGCACAACTTCTTCAGGTCCAAGTGCGCCCCAGCTTTATTGGTATACATGTACATAGCTAACGCATTTTCTTTCTTTCGCCCCTTTCTTCTTTCCCTTCTACTCATGGCTTATTTATTTATCTTCGTAGCCCGAGTTCATTTTTTCATGTTTATACTCTCACAACTTTAGTCACGCGGTGTGCGCATCCCAGGCATAACGGCCACCTGAGCAATACTAATCTGCCGGAGCGTAATTGTCATGCACCATTTGGTTTACTGTTGCATAAGTAATCGGATGCCCTGTTAACATAGATGGTCATATAGATGACAGCGCTGATCACACTTATACGTGTGATATTTTTTCAAATATGAGATAAAAAAAATGAAATGTAGGTTCTATTGACGTATCATGTAATCCATATAATGGACCAGTCACACTAAGGTCCGACTATCGCACGATTTTTAAATCGGATCCAATTTTGCTAATTTTAAAATCGGAACTGGACGTTCCGATTTTGAAAATAGACAAGTTGGGAGTCACACTACTACGATTCATCGGAGCCGATTTCATTGCTCGAAAAATGCGTCAATGAATTGTCTTGCGATGGTCGTACGATAATCGTACGATGTTCGTACGATGATCGTACGATGGCACTTTTCAAAAATCGGCACTGATTTGCGAACAAGATCGCAAACCAGTACCGACTTTTTTAGTCGGATCTGATTTTGTATTTGGCCTAAAAATCGGATCCGACGATCGCACGATAGGTAAAAAAATCGGGACCGACCTGCCGATTTTAAAATCGTGCGATAGTCGGGCTCTAGATGACTGTGTCATATACGATCTTAACCAGTACAGACTTTTTAGACGGAGCCGATAGGTGAAAAAATCGGGTCCGACCTGCCGATTTTAAAATCGTGTGAAACTATTTTGATGATATCTCTAACAAAAGAATGGGTATTTGCCGTGGCCTAGTGGTGAACGATGTCTGGCAAACAGTGTTTGCAGGGTCAAGTTTCCACTAGATCCTTATAAGCAGGTTGGCCTGGTCGCTATATAAATGTGTGGCATTGTGGAGGGCTATATATGGCGCTTCTGCTGCTGAATAACTCCTTGGAACTATTACTGTACAGACGGAATCGATCCTACGATCGCTGACACTTCAAGCCGGCTGGCTGTCAATGAGTCCATCGAGTCATGTTAGCCTCTCGTGGATAAAAACAAATATATATTCATATCCATTATTTGGGATCGTGCCTAACATACCGAAAAAAATCTTGTTATTTACTATTTGGCCATTTTTATTAATAACCCCCCAAATTTAGATACGTCCCCACAATGAATTCGACCCCCCTACCTTACCGTGTCAACATGTGGATCCATAAATCGTCCAGTATATGCTAACTAAGATGGCCCCACTCTTACGGTATACAGATCACTCGAATGTCGTTAAAAACCAATTAAGGGATTACGAGCGCCAAAACAACTGAAAAAGCTTTGGCGATATACCGACTTTATCCCGTTGCCGATGAAAACACAATAATGAATATAGCTATATGCGTTTTCAAGTCGTTAAATCTACGGCATCTCCGATTTCTCCGGCAAATTTTCCCTTCTAGTAAAAACATCTCTGGGTGTGTTCAGATTGTAACATTCGCAAACGTTTTACTTTTCCAGCCGCTTAGCGGCTACGGTTGAACATAGCGTCGAGAGTCAAGGGGTGACTCCAAACACAAAAATCAAAGCTTCTTGAAAAGAAGCTGATGGACAGAACGACTTAAGGAGGGTACAGCACTTATTTTAGTATCAGAATAGGTTTTTGGCATTTCTGTTCTATGGTATACATTTGCCATAAGTCGGTTACACTGAAATCATGCAATTCCATTTCTGAGTGTGATTTTGGAAGGAAAAACACGAAGACATCCTAATGTAGTGCAAGCACATGGCAAGTTCCATCACCCACATAGGTCAATTTACTAACACATTAGCAGGGGTTTCAGCTAATTATATTACCCTCTCAGCATTAGAGTCTGAATATATAATGCGTGAGCCCTCTTACTATCGGACTTTCTCTTTCAATTTGAAATAATTGTACCCAGAGGATGTGTATTGCTGTTAACCTCCAGGGTAAAGCTTTGGAAACTAGAGCAGATGCAATTCCTTTGAGATTGTGTATTGCAGTCAATTCCTGAGAGGTTGTGACAATACACATACACAGCTTAACACAACTTTGCAAATTTCCTTTTTCTATCATCGCAAGATAACAATGTCTGAACACTATAAGAATACTGAATGCCAGTCAGTTGTGTAAACTGCTAGGATTTCCTAAGCTCTAATAAGCTCATCCAAAACCATTATACTACAGGTCGCTTTCCCTCATTGTTTTTGTCATACCGAATCTGGCATACCTCTAGAAGATATAACCCGCAGTATTTAGGTATACATTGAGATGCAATGCCTTTGTTTGTTGAGTCTGATATACCACTTTCTTCTTTGCAAGTCATTTACTTATGAGAGTATGTATTAGCTTGAATTAAGATATCAATTAAGATATGGTTGCTCATCTAAGGTTGCTCATCTAAGGTATTAGTGTGTTCAGTTCTGAAAAGCCTTCAGCATGCATGCAGATGGGTATATACTATATGACATCACAGCCTCTTTCTGGCAAGCTCTGATAAGCTCCAAGGTGTATGCCTCCATGAACAAGCTAAGCCAGTGAATCTGCTATATTTTGCAAGATGCAAATTTATATATCTTTTTGTCAATCTGTGGAGTACAATTGCAATAAAGGTGTGCAATAAAGGTGACATTGAGCTCTAACACATACCTTTTTTTAAATTTGAAGGTAGAGATAAACTTTAATTTACTCTTCCTAACCCATTTAATAACGTAATTATTATGTGATTAAAAACCAGGTAGGTGTGCCAGTCTGTCCTTTGTCACTCCCCCAGGAGTACCGTAATAGTATAAATGCGTAACAGGTCTCTGCTGTTTTTAATTTGCCGATCCCATGTCATCTTGATCCATAGATAAAGATTCGATTCTTTTGATATAGGCTAGATCGACAAGTTTTGAACACTGCAAATTAACAAGATCTACACCAGTCCACAATAATCATTAAACCAGATATATTTTGAAATTCACAATAGCAATGGGTATCATATCAAAGGGGAGTATTTTCGCCTATAAATCAGTTTGATATTATCCGATTATCCGATGGACGGGCTTCCCTTGCTACAAGGGTACAAGTACAATGAATAACCGCTTACATACCTGGACAAACGATTTTTTAGAGAGTATATAGATGTTTCAATTTGTGTATACCATGTGTAAATTTTTATATTTGTTTATATTGTTAATTTTGTAATGTTGTATTTTTTATATCTCTGATATAGTCAATAACTACTATACTATACTATTAAGCCTGTCTAATCAGGATTGATAACTCTTTCGAATGTAGGTCTAATCAACGGTGTGCATTAGGAGCTGGCAGCACCCAGGGAACCCTAAGCTGGTGTGGCCTTATAAAAGAAGGGGGAGGTGTGACTGTCTGTGGATACCATGCATCTAACAGATTCTTTGGTCCTCTTTGGATTTGAAGGCTCTGCTCTTTCTCTTCCTCTTTTTTCTTATCTCACCTAAAATTGATATCCTTTGTCATTGTTCTTCAACAATGACAAAGGACCACTCTTTTGAGAAAAAAGATGGTACTGGTATGGCGTGTGTGTGCCTTTAAGCCCCGACCCATTCATTCATTCTAATTGTAACCATTGATGAAGAAAATTTAAATACATTATCAGTAGTCGTATTTTTAAAAATTCAAAACTCTGATTTTTAGTCTGAAACGGTATTGGAAGCAAATTTTCGTAATTTTTCTTGTACTGGGCAACTGGGCAATCTTTTTACAGCTCAATCAGTCTCTGTCATATTCAAGTCGACCGTC
>OZ012686.1:32573235-32587401 GCA_963942565.1 Maea johnstoni
AGACAGCCAGTGGTGAGAGTTGTACTGGAAGTTGAACAGGTGGAAAGTCGTTTGTGATACCGTACTAAACAATATCAGCAATATTCTGATCCGGGATTCTGATTAACGGTATGTGTTTGCAATTATAATATCTAATAGAGCATCTCTCTCTCTCTCTTTCTCTCTCTCTCTCTCTCTCTCTCTCTCTCTCTCTCTCTCTCTCTCTCTCTCTCTCTCTCTCTCTCTAAGCCATGATATGAGAGTATAGAATGCTGTTCTGCCAGTTGAACAAGTGGGCCAGCGGGACTACGAGGATGCTTTTGACCTGGCCTTGACACCTGTCTACCGGTAACGCAACACGTTGCAAGACACACGAGTGTACTGGGCGGAAACCAGAAGCAAGGGAGTCTTTCTTTGCTCTCTGGCAGGAATACTATCCTATTCTCCATATGAACCTGCTTCTTCTAGTGACCTAGCTAACTGGTCTGGAAGAGTGGCGCCCGTCCTTGTATTCACTCGTATAGCAGAATGGAGCATCGACGCCTACTCATTAAGATTAAGTCACTTGCTGTACGTATGCTTGTACTTGTTTATAAGTCCATGCTTACGTACCTTTATTTTTGTCCTAATAACGAAAAAAGAAAAAATAATCACCGTAATATACAAACCCCATTTTAGATATGTTGGAATACTTGAATATCTAAATGTCTGTACTTATATACCTATCTATCTATCATGCACTGTTAGCACACACACACACACAAATACATACATACATACATACATATATATATATATATATATATATATATATATATATATATATATATATATATATATATATATATATATATATATATATATATATATACATATGTATATATATATATATGTACTCTCTTAATTTAGTGCAAGTTCTCTGATATGATGATACGCCCACAATCCATACACAGGTCACTTTGTTCACATCCAGGTACCACCTCATCGTTCACCCTCCATAGCGGGACCACACGCCATATTTTGTAGAGTAAAGCGCTTTTCAACAAGCAAATGAAGGGAAACATAAAGGGGCTTTATTATCAAAAATACATTTTTTCCAAAGATAAGGCATTGAACTTGATCAACGGTAGTGGGTTACTAATGCTATGTCAAGTATCAATTGACCTTTATGACTAGCAAGTTTTTTTTCTTTCGAAATATAACTACTTGTACTTCATGATATTTAGTTAGTGTAAATATTGAAAGAATGTTTGCCAATTGGTAATATACATCCCACGTAACACAACCTCTTAAACATATTTCACGTAGTATGTTCCCAACAGAGTAACAAGTGACATTACACTGAACTCGTTTTACGCAAGCCGCCCCTATCTTTTCACTCGGCAAGAACCCTTCAAGCAAGGATTCACACAAACATCTATAAATAACAGATGACCCTCAGTGAACTTTATTGCCCAATCGTGGGGTATGAACCTTGTTCGCTGGATGCACCCTACCCGCCCGCCTCAGCCCTCCGCTCATGATCACTGCCTTCATTTCCCCACATCCCACAACGTAATAATCGCTAATATATCTGTTGTTGTGTTCATAACGTTACTCATCCCCCATCTAACTGGAAATCACGCCTCAGATAGGAAGCTGCTGACGCAACATCCGAGGAAACTGGTAAACAAGAAATAGACTGATTGTCAGTGTAGCGTAATAAGAATGTCAGTGTGCGTAACAAGTTGCAGTAAGATCCGAGTTAGGCACTGCAGCAGCAGCGACAGCAGGGCTGCAAGTCAACACTGGGTTCATTCGGTGTAAGTGGATGATGAGATCCTGTTATGGTACAGATAGAATAGCACGGCGTACATTATTCGTCCTAGGCTTATTATTATGATTGCCCGAAACTCGTTGCGCAACAAAACAAGCCCAGAATACGTGGTCAATGTATGCATGTGGGTCGAACATGTCGGCTTCAGAGCGAGGCTATCACCTTTTGGCCTTCCGTGCAATATTTTCGTCCTTACGTAACCCAAAACACTCTCCGTGGTATCAGCCAATCCGGTGCGCCGTTTCATCGGAAGAAGGCCCTCCCACCATTGATATTATGAATGATAGTTGTCTGTGGGTTACGCGATTGGTCGGCGCAGCCAGGATTACGTGAATTTGCACAATATTTGCATACAGTTACGATGGATAGTTGTATGGGGTGAGAAGTTCACAGAGGGGGACGACAGGCTAGTTGGACCGTATATCACCTCTCTTAAAGCACCTGTCTTTAAGAACTAAAGTGGATTACTACTACACGGGCGAGCTGGACAGATCGAGCCAATATCCGCCGGCTGTATCCACAGGTATAGTTACATACATATGCTACTCTACTACTCCCTGTGATTACTAGATATGCTGACGCAAACCCACACTGGTAGCTCCGGAGAGCCAAATAATGTATGAAAAAATATGACCCGCTATGATTTTTTAGGGTGGCACTCAAACATCGTATTATTGTTAGATAGTGGGCTTGTTTTGTCTACAATCACCGAGTGTAGTGTTCACCACTACTGCCGAGCATGCTGTTTACCTTTACTCCACACAACATGTGTGTCATAAAAAACGGCCGCCATTTTTTATGCATAGGTTTTCGGTGTATTCAGTGCGGATGACTCAATACTAGGCCGATTGCTCTAGCCAGTCCAGATCAGCAGGCCATATTGGTGTCAACTCATCAACTTATCTGTTAGAATGACACAACAAATGATAGCCGATGACAGTTTGTAGACTGTTTGAGGCAAACTGGGATGACGCGAAGAGATATTTATCAGAGGTTGTTTACTATTTTTCAGACGGACACGAAGTTTGACACATTTGCGGTGATCTGTTTTGATGCTAGTGGGAGAGATGGCGAATGGCACATCGGACTACGTCGTGCCTAGCCTCAAACAGGAACCGACAAGTCCGGCTCCGAATAATTGTCACACCTCGAATGTCGACAGCATATATGTGTCTACCTCATCATCGCCATCATCATCACCAAATCATCCACAGTATCGCGATGGCCCCTCTCCTAGCCCGAGAGGCTCACCCCCTGCCCTCTCTCAGGTACAGCCTCTGGACTTTTCCGTGCGAAAGGGGGCAGGGCCAACGAAACCCAGCAGCAGAGTAACAACAACCACGAATGGACATCACCAGAACGAACCATTGGATTTTTCTCAGGAAAAGAACATTAAATCTGAACACCCGGCTGAGTATGGACTGTTGAAATGCGACACTGGCTCAACTAGCCCCGTGTCAAGTCAGGGGCATGAACTAAGGCAGCGGTTAGCGTCGGATAGCGGGTCACCGCTACCGCAGGGTTGTACCCCGGTCAAACCCGACGTACCCGAACTTGTCTCACCAAGTATGAGTCTTAGATGCGCCCTACCGACAATGGTGCCCGAAACTCGTAGATATGATAACAACAACGGCTCAGTGGACAAGACGCCCCGTCCCTTCAAGGCATACCCAAAAGACGTTCTATCCCTACCTTTAGGGTACTATGGCTTACCCGGCCTAGCACCCATAACCAATCTACCTGTAAACGGCTCTGACCAGCAGGCCCTTCGCCCCGAAGATCTGGTCCAGATGTACCAAGACCAATTGATCAAAACTCAGGAATTAATAGCTGTAGTGAATAGTGGCAAGAGGGATCGAAATGGGGGTCGACCCCCAGACGTACCCTACCCCGGGTCCGGCACCCACCCACTTAGTCCCTCCTCTCCCACACAGTCGTCATCGTCGTCCTCTTCCCCGCCTATCTCTTCCTACCAAAATATCACTTCGCCTCTAATGTCAAATGTCTCCACGACCTCCCAGAACAGCCGCAAGCGAGCCAGGATCTTACCAGAACACATGAAAGATTCGGCCTACTGGGAAAGGCGGAGGAAAAACAACGAGGCGGCCAAGCGCTCACGGGACGCGCGCCGGGCGAAGGAGGATGAAATAGCCATCAGGGCTGCCCTCTTGGAACAGGAGAATCTACGGCTACGTGTTGAGGTGGCGGCATTAAAAACAGAGACTGCCAAACTTAAGGGGATGCTCTACAGCAGCTGAGACTCAAAACTCATCGAACTCTCAAAATGATAAAAAAAGTTGTTCCAATCTTGCCGACCCACCCATCTCGTATTGGCCACCCAAGCTAACAGACATGAATGCTCGAGGATGGGGGAAAGAGATCTGCTTTTTTGTGCAAGTATGTGAAACATGACTTGCGTTTAATCATAGGGTAAATATATATATATATATTTTGTTGGTCCAGGCTTCTTGCGATGATGGTTGGGTCAGGCTGACCTTGTTGACCATCTCACCCCCTGCTGTTTTCAGGTGCTCGACCATGTATACCCATTTTCTAGACGAGAGGACATTTTGTAAACATGTTTAAGGATTTTAACATTGAGTGACTTTTAAAGTTGAATTCAAATATTTTTATAGTTTGGATTTTTAATTTGAGTATATTTTCCTCAGTCTATGTGTGCTCTATGGGGGTGAACGGGTTAACAGCAGCAGGCAGATGATATGTCCGTTTGGAGGTTAAATGATTTGTCTGTGATGGGACCTTGTTTGTTTGAAAAGTCTATATTGACTGAGCCTTTCGCTACTTTACTGGTGTTTTGTTCCCAATATTAGTCCCTATTGTTGTTCATCTATTTTCTTAACCATATTAATGCAACTGTCATAGGGGTATCCACGTCCATGGGTCGGGTATATTCATACCTACATAGGGTATAAATGGGAGCAGTCTATGAGTACTGAAAATGAAAGAGATTCTCGCAAATCATAACCGAATAGGAGGATTGATTTGACCTATATTTTTACTATCTTGAGTTTTGTCAGTAAACACATTGACCGATGCAGTAAGCCTGACTACCAGAACCCTTGACTAATCAAGCATTCTTCAATGAAGCTTTGTAGTCACTGGTGTTATCTCCAAATAGGCATGCCAAATATTAGTTGAGCTGCCAATATATATATATATATTATATATATATATATATATATATATATATATATATATATATATATATATATATATATATATATATATATATATATATATTTATATATATATATATATATATATATATATATATATATATATATATATATATATATATATATATATATATATATATATATATATATATATATATATATATATATATATATATATATATCACTAAATCATGGGGAATGTTTTGGATCCCACTAATCCTTTTTTTTTCCTAGAGAATATCTCTAATCTATTACGATGGTTGACCTATAGTATGTTTTCCACACTCGCTACATTATCAACAACATATCCCACGCACGTCCGGAGTAAACACCTTTATTCTTGCCTAAAGTGCGTACAAAAAGGTTCTATACATGTACGAAGAAAGTTGCATGATCAATAGCTTGCATCCTATCAAAACACATTTCGTGGTCGATAGGGCGCTATGGACAAGGCATTTAGGTACAGTTGTAGAATCGTACTGTATGAGGATTAGTAGAGGCAAACCTGCTAAGGACGACCACCTATGTGACGACTCCAAAGTGGCCGTAGAGGATAGGTGGTCATCTCTAACAAGTGAACTGCATTTGTCATAATGTTGATATCTGGGACCAATCTATATGATATAAAAGATAGATGGTCTATTGGCAGATGGTATCCTGGCCAGTTTTGACTGCACATTGGCGAAGTTGTGTTATCCACCCAGAATAATCACAGATTTGGTAAAATTTGAGGAATTCTTTTCATTACAACGCCCCCCCCCCCCCCCATGGGACTGGTTATCCCCTTGACTGTTGCATAAAGTCATACTATTGATAATCAAAATGCTTATGATTTCGTCGATGACTGGTGAGTTTCACAGTACTGATGGATTGACACCATTTGTCAAGTATACATGTTGAAACATAAGTTTAATTGTTAACATCATCTAGGAAGGAGTTTCATAATTGCTATTGTACTTGTCTAACCTTAAACCATTATAAGGGATCTCATTCTTTGGAATTGATGACTAGTTTTATACCTATGAAACGTGGGAGGGGAAGTTAAAATGATTCTATTTGCGGTTTTCCTTTTTTCAACTGGACATGTTTCACTAGTTTGGCATTTGCAATATGTCATCCAACTTGAATGGTCGTCCGTTTTGTTATCGGAAGT
This sequence comes from Maea johnstoni, assembly GCA_963942565.1. NCBI lineage: Eukaryota > Metazoa > Annelida > Polychaeta > Spionida > Magelonidae > Maea > Maea johnstoni. The sequence goes on from OZ012686.1 coordinate 32,579,381, forward strand.
TTTTTTCGAGCGACATTTCGTGATAGTGTGGTCGTATTATAGGGCAAAGGGGCTGAAGTTCGCTTGTATCTCTGTCACTCCTTTGACCGTGAACACCAAGCGAAATGACACCTATCTACTATATGTATGAGAAAATACTGGTCTAATTAACCCATTCAGTGCCACAGATTTATTGCTGATGGGCACATGGGTATTTTGTTCTAGGGTAAAAATTCACCGTGAAAGGCATTAACATGCTGTGGATTCATTTGTATTTGTATGGCATTCTCGAGGTTGTCAGAACCACTAGCCCACACTGTTCATAAAAAATATTAGATTCCATGCTTAGGGCAACACCAAGATATGTGTCACTATTTCAGCCTCTCGTAGCGCACATAAGCGTGATGACACACGAAACCAATTTCCCTGAAACCACACTATACCTAAGACTTGTCATCAGTCTTACAACTAAATACTACTTATTCCAAAACTAAGCTCGCACACTTCGTTCTTTTCTAATCCAGTGAAAGGTCCACTGTAGAAAATCATGCGAATCATGTCCATTAAACACCGTATCTTAGCTAGGCCATTTCTACCTCAAATTCGTGTAGTGTCGGTCTTGCAGTATGTCATTTTTTTTCTCATGGCCATGAACAGCGTGGCATGCTTTACTTTTTGGAAATTCATTCAGTCGTACTCATGAGGGGATGGACCTAGGATTTCTATTATAAGTGTCGCTTCACTGAAGAAACTGTACATGCGTTGTTGACTCGTTCTGATGGGAAACTCGGTTGTGTTATAAAATGACTTGCTCACGTGCAACAGGATATTATGTTCTGTACTGCGTAAAGATCTTCCCAGGTATATTATTAATATGTGTATTTTTGTGTTCACCATGTTTACTCTAAGAGTGTACTTTTTGCTGTTTGCAGAAGAGAAGACTGAGACTATACAACTTGTATGATTATTCGAATGGCCGTTCGCCAAACTCGGGCGACGGCGTGAAAATACCTCATTTCTTACAACGTTATTAACCATTGCGTTTTATATTTATACATTTAATATTTAAGTCTAATTTTGCGCCAGGGTGCATGTGAAATCGCAACGTGAATTTGGTTGTAACAAATTAATGGGTTTAGTGGTTGAATACATAGTGTCAGAAACCTCGGGGGAGATCCCCGCACTGACAGTAGTTGAGTAGTTAAGAAGTAAGAATTCTTAAATGTCGTTTTTTTTTTATTATAAGACTCATCATTTCGGCAAAATTCTGTCACAAGGTTGCCTGTAGATTTTATGTTCCTTGTACTCCATCCAGGTTTTCTACTCCTTAACAGCAAACCTAGTTTGCTAGCATGGGGCTAACAACAATATTGGGGTAGAACCTCTTTGGCATTCAATATTATTGGGTCAGTGAAGCCTTTGATTATGGACAGATATTCCATAGCCATGATGTTTCAAACTAGCAAAACTATATGCGTTGGCTAGTGCTATTTTTTTGCATCTTAATCCGTAGGGGCTAGTGAAAACTATAGGGTAAAGTAAAGCCCCGGGTTTTGAAACAAACTGATTTATACTGAACTGAAATTCAGAATGTCATTGATGGGGATATCTCCATCAATAAGGATGTGACCCAAGCCGAAATAGTTCTACCCCCACCCCCATTATCCCATACCCACAATGGAGTGCTCACACGGCCTGACAACTTAAAAATATACTAGTATTCCAGTAACTCATGATATAGGGTAATATTTAAAAGAAGTATTCGAATAGGGATTGTTTGTCTTAACCAGAACCATATCTAATATTCAAATACTTCTCAAAATACTGGCTTTGAGATATTTCAGTGTGTCAGAAACTATGCATGTGCTACGCTCCAGTAGAAATGGGTTAATGTATTTATTTCGTGATTCAGTAAGTGGCCTTAACAAAAATCCTAAATGTCTTTTATCATATAGTCTAAAAGTTTTTTCTAAACATATACTAAACTGAAAACTTTTATTGGTTGGTAATTATGTTGAGTCCCTCATCAAATGCATGGCCAGAAGTACTAGAAATAGGTCCTAGCTTGACAGGATTTTGCCGATTTGATGTCGAGAGTTGTGTTGAGTTGGTCGAACTGCGCACGCGCTAACATTCCACACCTACAATGCTGTAAGAAATGGCCTGCGTCGTATGATTTGGTGGTTACGTATAGAGGTGGTCGAGTAAAATGCGCCGAATGGTATTGGGGTTCGATTTAAAAAATGAGCTCCTCAATTTACCATTTGACCCTTATGCTGCTGGTGGTTACTTTGGCCAATACAAAATGATGAAAAAATCCTAAAAGATTACTGAAACCCCGGCAAAAGGGTATTCATATGAGAGAACTCAGCGAGAGCTATCCAATGAATACTAACATGACAGGTTTTAGATGGTTTTTGAGAAATATTTGCGTTCTTGTGCTTTGGACGAAAGTAGCCTCAGCATTGAAAGGGTTAAGGGAGATGAAGTTTAAATGCCATTGAAGTTTAGCCATACATTAATTACACTTGTGAGTGCTACATGGGATAAAAAAGTTGCCACCTTTAACCGGTGCATCATTCCTTCCATTTACTTTTCCGTTCAATCATTGCCTCTGTTTCGCTGGTCTTGCCTTATCTTTAACTACTGCTATGATTTGTTTCCTATAGTGTTGCATGCGATCTTGGAATATATAGAATATTCCTTATGTTTTTGCCAATGATTTACCTATTGTGCCATATTGCTTAGTAGCGCTTTAATTGTAATACTGCCATACCTATTTACATTTGTTAACTACGAAGGTAAGATTATAAAGGCTATTGTATCACCTAATAACAAAGAGACACGTGGTTAACTGCAAACCTTTCATTGTTAAGGGAACTCTTCGCTTAAGATAGAGAGGTAAAATAAAGATAAAAGCATCATGCTGATAACTGTCGCAATTAAATGAAAAGCAATCCGTCATTGTCTCGAGTTTCTGTTATTGCATCTATGTATATGTCATAGAAATGAGGTTAAGTTTGTATTATTCTACCTTAAACTAACAACATCTAACCTGATTTAAGTCTGCAATTTTGGTGTTTAATCTTCAAGCAGTGTTAAGGCCGAATAGGCGCCAGTCTCCCAGATTATATATTAGGTCATACGTACACATTGATAAATACGTCACACACACCGATTTCATTATTGCGTTAAAGTAAATCGTGTGGGCAACTATACATTGGCAGTGACGATTCTTGAGAAGAACGTCCTCTTCAAAAAAGGTTGACCTACATGTGAGATGCATGTCTTTCTATATATAACCCGCCTACTGCAAATAGGGCTTTGGTGAGGTTATCTTAGGGGTCACTGCGCACGGTTCATCTGTCTGTCTACTGTGGTCATACCAAAGGTCAGATGGCAGCCGCAAGTGAACCCAAGGCCCCTTATCAGAGGGGGCTTCTACTGGATTTGCAGCTTTTAACCCTTATGCTGCTGGCGGCTAATTTGGCCGATACAAAATGATGCAAAAAATCTTGAAAAATGACAGAAACCCTGCCTAATGGGTACCCATCTGAGGAAACTCTGCGGGATTTTTTCCAATGAATACCAACATGACAGGGTTTAGATGGTTTTAAAGATCTTTGTGTTTTGGTCAAAAGTAGGCCTCAGCATTGGAAGGGTTAAAGGTATAACCACATGCCTATGTGCGAATTGTGGACAGTTTAATAACTCCTATGTTTTAACCCTCCAATGTGTTAAGAGGGTGGAGATCTGTATTTTCTCGAATACTCAATTATCTTATATTGCTTAGGTATGGCATCGTATTATTTCTTTCGCTAGAAATAGATGTTTACTTCTCCTTGGCGGTTTCCTGTTTTGTAATTGCTTTCTGTCCTAACGTGCCATATGATCATTGTTTTAACGTTTTAAGTTTCCTCCTTTTTGCATATTGCCTATTAGTTCTATGCCCTTGCATGTACCTTCTCAATGACCTATCCTTGTGTAGGACATGATTATTATTTCTAAAATAGGTATAACAGCATGGCGATGATAACTTTCTCATTATTTCTGAATTGCTGCATACAGTGGCACTTGTCGCCATGGCATATAGTTGAACATCTCAATAAGTTTGGCACTTTATTTAGCATCAGAGGATAGTCCCTTCCCGCTATTTCCAAAATCCCCCCCCCCCCCCCCCCCCCCAGAAAAAAAGAAACAACGGCATATTTTGAATACCACCCTTTGTCCGGTAGGTGCTTGACTTATGCAGGGTTTACTGTACATGCCTTAATGTTTGTAAGCCTAGCTCGTTGGGTATCTTTGAGGATGTCCTGTCAACAATACAGCACTCTTTCCTTAACCCCTATATTCTAATACCCGCATATGCACTGTATTCCTATCCATGTAGCAACTAACAATAAGCATGATTGATGATAAAGCCTTTTGTTTCACGCCACAACAGGCGGTCGAAATGCACGGTTAATTTTTTATAATGGTTCTCATTAATTTTGTAACGCTCTCTCTCCTGCTAATGTCACAAATAGAGCTTCAACTTATTATCATATCCTTAAGATAATTCGCAATGTTCAATAGGTGCTATCCATTGTGCAGCAGCAGCAGCAGTAAGGCAAGCATCTGGCTGCCCATTTTATGTTTTTATTCGTTCGCCAACTCGAAACACGTGTAGTTTGAAGCGTAGTTTGCAGGGGAGAATTATAGAGGGCGGTACTGTCTTGGTACGGAGCAACGCACATTCTCAACTTCGAGATCTCTGGTACCGTTGTAAACAAAATGCTCAATGAATAAATATATTTTGCCATGTTATAAACCTGGTCTTCTGTCACTTTCTACTGCTTCGGAGTTTTTTTTTATTACCCAATAACACACACACACACACACACACACACACATATATATATATATATATATGTATATTATATATATATATATTATATATAATATATATATATATATATATATATATATATATAATATATACTATATATATTACTATATATATATATATATATATATATATATACTATATATATATACATATATATATATATATATATATATATATATATACATATATATATATATATATATATATATATATATATATATATATATATATATATATATATATATATATATATATATATATAAAAATACACACACACATATTTATATGTATGTATATGTATATATATTATATATATATATATATATATATATATATATATATATATATATATATATATACTATATATAGTATATATATATATATTATATATATATATATATGTGTGTGTGTTGTATGTGTATATCTATATCTATATATGCGTATACATATCTATATCTATCTATCTCTCTCTATCTATCTATCCTATCTATCTATACTATATATATATATATATATATATATATATATATATATATATATATATATATATAATATAACATATATATATATATATATACATATATATATATATATATATATTATATATATGTATGTATATATATATATATACATTTATATATATACACATATCTATCCATCTATCTACCTACCTATCTTTCTATCTATCTATCTATCTATCTATCTATCTATCTATCTATCTATCTATCTATCTATCTATCTATCTATATATATATATATATATATATATATATATATATATATATATATATATATATATATATATATATATATATATAGATAGATAGATAGATAGATGATAGATAGATAGATAGATAGATAGATAGATAGATAGATAGATAGATAGATAGATAGATAGATAGATAGATAAATAGATAGATAGATAGATAGATAGATACACACACACACACACACACACACACACTAATCAACTATATAACTCAACCCTGTTGTGCGTTCATAAAAGGAATAAGTCAGCCCATTTACATCTGGAACTTACTTATGGTCCTGCGCTTACGGACCTCTCACAGCTATATAGAGAAATCTAAAGAAGAGCCCTGACTAAACGATGTACGCGCTGGGTGCGATAAACTCCCATCAGGTATTTGTCATGCTTTAAGTTGTCAGAGGCTGAGCGGAGCATGCACCTTAAATGGTAATAGGTTAAAACTATGTGACCAGGTCACTGGGACTGTGGAAGATTTACTGGCGCCCAAGGAAGGTTTTCTGAGGTCAGATAGCATAAATCAATTGCCACGTCAACGGGGGCTCATGCAGACCAGGATACAAAACCCTTATTTTTTTCTTACAAATATCTTTTGTGGAAATCTATTACCTGTTCATTGTGTTATAGCGTTACGATAGTTTTATTTTAATTCTCAAAGAGATTGTTTTTTATTGCGTCTTAAAAGTACATATTCATCACCCGTAATGTATTTGTACAATAGGTAATCAAATAATTCTTAATTCTCAATATTATGATAACTACAATAAAGGTAGGCAAAATGTAAACTAAAAATTGGTGTTAACAAATCGATGGAATATAGTGTATAGTTATTTGAGGCACTTAGAAAAAGGATATTGAATTATCCTTTTCATTTGTTATCACGTTACGACATATAGACGGTCAGTTTTTATATGAAATCACTAAAGTCAAACGTAAATAATAAAAGACGACTATACTTCTAATAGCAATCCTTCATCTTTTCGCGAAATTCCTGAAGTCACAGATATAGAAATGAAGACGATTATGTTTCTATCATTGAAAATAATTCTCTACCAGTTTGCATGTACTTGACAGACAACTTTTCTTCTTCCGGCTCCTTATCAATTTCAATGTATTGGAGGCTCCGACAAGGATAACTTGGTTTGCGCACATCAACCACACGTTTAAAACTGCACAGGCTAAAAAGGAAACCCGGCCGTTACACAAAGGCTACCCTTAAGGGACCAGGGGCGCTACTTGCCTTTAACGGTTGTGCATTAGCGGGATACCCTTAAGATTTATAATTGTTGTGTGTGGAGTGCTCTCTTGAAAGACTCTCAGGGTAGCTGGCTGTGACCACTGATTTAGGTAGGTATTGTATTATATTGTATGTTTATTTGCTAAATTTGTCCATTACAACATTATACTGTGATACGAAAATGATATTAAGTTATATATAACATCAAACAGGTGAGAAAAACACGAACATATATTTTGATGCTCCAGTTCAGTGCTCTCCAAGGCCCTTTCTTTCACATTGATACTGATCACTATGTTCATATGTTATACTAAGAATGTATCAGTACTAAACGTATCGGCTGTGTTTCTATCTTTAACCCAGACCTTGCCTGTAGCATTTCTGATGGTCTTTCTTATGAAAGCAGCATTTACAAGAATATTACAGGTGAGATATTTTCATATCCAAGAAAATGACTTTCTTACCATATGCATGTAGTTTAGATCTTGATGACACTTTCTAATTGGAAATTCCAGTCTTACATGGGTGAAAACAATTAACTGTCAAATTGCAAACACTTTCCACGATTTTTGTCAGGATATACAAAACATACCAAACAGGTTATACTGTGGTTCCAAACTTTCTTAAGAGGTAATCAACCCCTGTTTAAAAATCAGTGACCCTTGCATAAGGGCCTCAAGGCTTTTGGATATCAACCTCTTTATATTCCAATGACACACCAGCCTTACACGTTGCCAATTTCTAAGACTGGAGAAAACGCACATATCAGTCCTCAATAATGCACACATTTTGCCACGTTTTCTTTTGCAAACATTTTCCAAATTTGAGTTCCTTCCGTAATCCTTAACTATCTGTTCCTTTGATACATACTCATGTCATCTTGGATGCCAAGGACACTGCTTGAATTCTTGCCTTTTAAAAGTATAGTACATATATTTTATGTTGACTCATAAAATCCATTGATAGAACGTACATACTGTATTTGCCTGCCACAGGTTTACGAACCCACCAAGATTGGATTCTTATATATCGTTTGTGATTAATATGCAATTTGGAATTGCAAATACATTTCAAAAATGAAAATAAAGAAAATGTTTCATTTAGCATTACAGGTAAGATTGTACAGCCCAAATATTATTCTAATGCGTAAT
>OZ012686.1:32587601-32607691 GCA_963942565.1 Maea johnstoni
ATATGTATATATATATGTATATATATATATACTATATATATATATATATATATATATATATATATATATATATATATATATATATATATATAGTATATATATATATATATATATATTACATTGTATATATATATATATATATGTAAATATATATATATATACTATATATATATAATATATATATATATATATATATATATATATATATATATATATATATATATATATATGTATATATATATATATATATATATATGTATATATATATATATATATATATATATATATATATATATATATATATATATATATATATATATGCCCAACAAAACCTTTTTTTACTTGATACTCTTTATTAATAGGACCTAATCTTATATTTAAATTCTTATATTTGAGGAGGGGGTGGGTGCATTTGGGTGTTGGGGGGGGGGGGGGGGTGGTCTGGATGTTTCCTCATATCAATCATTTTACCTCTGGAATAGGAGGGATGGTGAAGAGAGCGCCTTAAATCTAAAATGTGTTTTCATATCAAAAGAAGGAAGATTATTTACTTAGATTAACATACATATAATTAATTATTACTCCCTTTAGCCAGTTGGTGGCAGCACTGTAGTGTTAAGTAACCTCCACTTTCTGTGTTGTTCAGCTCCAAAGGATTGCACTTAGGCTAAGAGGTCCGGATTGTCAAACAGAGAAGTACATTATTTATCTGTTCCCCTCTAATTCTAGCAGCTGATTGGTAATTTTTTTGTTGTACTGGACTGAATTGTGTTTCTCTAAGTTGCTTTGAACAATGGTCAATGTCAGGAGTCCAATATCATTCCTGCATTGGGATCCTAACAATGCTTTTCAAAATATTTTTTGTTAGGACTCCAGTATATGTATAGTACTTCTGGTAGTGCCATGGCAACCAGTAGTGCATACAATAGCTGTATAGAGGCATTTCAAAATGGTGGCCTCTGCTGGTCACAAGGCCACTAGAAATTGTTTTTCAGTGTTTCAAACACTATTTGTACAATATAATCAGCCAACATGGTGTATATGTGGAAGAAAATATGACAGAGAGTAATTAAGATGGATTTAGGTATGTCAGGTTAAGTATATTGTTAGGTATATTTTTTCAGTGGCCCTGAAGATTGGACACTTTAGCTGTCACAAAATTCTGCAGCTTCTGTGTTTATCCCCAAATTCAAACATGGAAGAACAGAAAGTATGATCCTGAGTACTGGGGTTGGAAATCAGTTCAGTATATATATACGTATAGGCATTTAACCCCTATTCAAGTCGACTGCACACCTGTCAGTGCCTGGTTGTGCCAACACCAATGGATAATATGTCAAAACATATGCCAAGCTCATAATATGTCCCATGTAGCATGTGAATATAAGCTTTGGTCCGTTGTGAGGTCATCCATGCATTAAGGAAAGTGGGTGGAATCAAGCATGCAGTTGTGTATTATGCCCAGGCTGTTCACGCATTTAGTGCAGGAATATAAAAGTCGGCACTGTGGATGTAAGGATGGTTCCTATCCAACGAAAACAAGAAATAGCACTAAAAGAACAATATGTAAGATGTCATTGCAAGACTAGATGCGTCACTGAACACTCTAGTTGTAGAAAAATGTTAATAGGATGCACGGTAGCATGTGGATCCAGCAAGGGTGATTGTTAGAACATGAGGGAAGGGATCAAGTGTGATGGTCTGGCAGATTATTAAGATGAAGCTGATATGTAGGTTTCTTGGAGTAAGGGCTGGGATAGGCTCCTAACCAAGACGTTGGAACTAAATGTCCCAATTTGGCAATCCAAAAGCTTTTGGGTATTCTATCCAAATATTCTGATAACAATCTTCAATATGTATTTTCTTAACTCATTCACACATAAAGTTCATATAGAAAGTATTTTCTGCTACTCTCCTAAGTTAAAACGAAAGTTTAAAAAAAAACTGAAGGAGAGTTGTATGGCTTCTGATCAACATTTCTCAGAGTTTGAAATGTTTCCCTGAAAATGCTTGTGTAAGTAGAATATTCCCAAAATTTTCAGGCCTGCTCTGGCCACCCTGAGTGTGAATGGGTTAATAAGAAAATGCAAAATGTCTGCATTCAAAGTCATAGAAGCTACATTGAGGTAAAAACTACTTAATATAAATAATTTAGAAATTGACAGTTTTAGAAATGTCTTACAACCTGTGTGTTATGTGTGACTTCTCAGCATTCAGAAGTCCAAAGGACATTCAAGCACTGGCCTGGAATATACATTCCTTATTTGGTAATTAAACATTTTTTGAACCATAAGTAGTTTTTTGATAGGTGACTTCATAATTGTACTTTTTATCATTTTTTCACCCTTTGTCCAGAAGATGGCGAAATAGCCTATGCTTGATATAGATACAAAGAATGGGGTATAATATCATGCATCAAATATATATTAGAATATCATTCCGATTAAAATTATTTATTATTTCAGCTACTTGTTTGGTAAAACATCAATATAGACAACTTATTTTGTGATTTCTCAAAGAATGTCAGCATTTTAACTTTGTTTTACTATTTATCATGATGTCACCAATCTGTTGATTTTCAACAATTTTGGATTGCAAAGTACACATTGTTCCAATACTTTGATTAAGTGGGATTTTCAATATGTTATTGTATACACACCAATGCTCTTAATGCAGTAGGTTTCGTTTCTTTTGCAATTAGTGGTGGGTAAATCCCTACTTTGCCTGGACTTATACACTGCACGATTTTGGATTCTCACTCATACTCATTCATGTAGGGAGTAAAGAGGCAGAGAATAAAACAAAACACAATCAAAATACCTTCACCACTCAAAACATTAGAACCCTTACTGAACCATTGGCATCGATCAGGGTTAAATGAGTGATCCTAAGGTTCGCTGGCTATGAATGGATTTATAAACCAATTTCTGATGAAAATGATATGTACTTACCTTCTTGATTTACATGATACATCCATATAATAGCAATGATCAACTTGAAGAAACAAACACGTGTGTGTGTAAAAACATCATCTTGACTTTATTTCAACAATTCATTTTAATGTTCATTTCAATAAATCGTGTTTATAACATTTTCCAATGGAACATATACATTTGATTAATAAAATAATAAAAAAAAAATCCTTAAATGAAGGTGGGTTAAATGAATGCTAAGGTGCTCTGGCCGTGAATGGGTTAAAATAACCCTTACCTAATTCAGGGTGGCAATTAAAGGGTTGAATGCATAAATTAAGGTGTTCTGGCCATGAATGAGTTAATTTAACAACCTTTAATATATTTATTGTGAGTAAAGGGTGAAATGAATGGTCATCATGTGCGTTGACCATGAATGGGTAGATCAAATAACCCTTAACATATTCTGGTTTGCAAAAGGTTAAATGATTTATTCGAAGGAGCATTGGTCATGAATGAGCTTACTTAAGACCCCTTAATATATTCTCGGTGGGTAAAGGGTTAAATGAATGGTCTTCAGGTGCTCTGACCATAAATATGTTAATAAGATGACCATTTACTAATTCTGGCAAAGGGTTAAATGAATTATCTGAAGGTGCATTGGCCAAAAATGGGTTAACTTAACAACCTTTGATATATTCTGGATGGGAAAAGGGTTAAATGAATTACCCAAGGATATTAAATAGATGTTTTACATAATAAAAAATACATATGAATAGCAAAGACGAACTTGAACAACCAAGAGAGTGTGTGTTAAATATAGAACCAAATATATTGCATTCACACATTCCACCAAAACTCTGATACAATAAACTTCAATTGTTACTATGAAAAGGATTAACCATTTCAAGTCGGTAGTTATTTTTACAATGGAAAAGGTGGGCGTTTTTAGGTGACTGGATCTACGGCATAAAGGGCCATGCAAAACATAGGAAAACAGCAGTGAATAAAAAAAGTCTTTTCCCGCAGCCCCGACGAGATTCGATCCGGGTCCAACTGCTCTCCAATTCAGCATGCTAAGAAGCCTAACCATTACCCCATCTTTCTATTCGATATTTATTCAGACACATATATTTCATCAAAGTCAATTCTAGATGGTGCTGCAAGTCAAACATGTTGGCCAAGACGTACAGTACTCTATACTCCAAATACTTTCCCCATTACATTGGAGTCTTACGGGAGAAGGAACGTACTTAATGTAACCCTTTCGTGCCGACTGACGAAACCGGCCATGGGGGAACATATTGCAAGGGTCAAACCCGTGTCAAACGGCACATGCTCCTCTAAAAAGGGATATATGTATATATATATATATATATATATATATATATATATATATATATATATATATATATATATATATATATATATATATATATATATATATATATATATACATACATACATACATACATACATACATACATACATACATACATACATACATACATACATACATACATACATACATACATACATACATACATACATACATACATACATACATACATACATACATACATACATACATACATACATACATACATACATATATACATACATACATACATACATACATACATACATACATACATACATACAAACATATATATATATATATATATATATATATATATATATATATATATATATATATATATATATATATATATATATATATATATACATATATACTAGAAAAGTACCCGTCCTGCGGACGGAAACCCTGAAATGTCTTATAATGGCAAACATATCAGAGCACCCAGATATCCCTGACACCACACATTTAGGGTCACCTAACCTATGTATCAATAATTACGGCAAAAAAAACAGATATACCATCAACAAATAAGATCAAGGTTTATAATACCGGCTGTAATAAAGAATATAGGCCGGTGTATGTTCATGATATCACTGATATATCTAATTATAATCATTTCTACACAAAACTATTTTCATAGTGAAAGTATTGCATAACGTATGTCATTTGTACATCTGTCTGTCTGTCTGTCCGACTGTCCCCCTTCCCCTCTCTCTCTCTCTCATTGTATCTCTCTCCCTTCCCCCCTCTCTCTCTCGTGCTGTATCTCTCTCTGTATCTCTCTCTCCCTCCCCCTCTCTCTCATTGTATCTCTCTCTGTATCTCTCCCCCCTCTCTCTCTCGTTGTATCTCTCTCTCTCTCTCTCTCTCGCTCGTATCTCTCTCTCGTTGTATGTCTCTCTCTCGTTGTATAACGTTAGGGATCCGCCGTGGCCTAGTGGTTACGATGCCTGGCTCCCAAGCATGAGTTCGCAGGTTCGAATCTCCGCTGGATCCCCAAGCGGGTTGGCCTGGTCGCTATATAAATGTGCGGCGTTGTAGAGGACGGTCTATGGTCCTTATGCAACTGAAAGACCCCTTGGAACTATTCGTGAAGAGTAGGGAATTTCTTCCCGGTTCCGGGTTTCTATCTCGTCGCGATATGACCTAAGCTGTTGAAAGCGACGTAAAACCCAATTCCTTCCTTCCTTCCCTTCCTTCCTTCCCTTCCTTCCTTCCTTCCTTCCTCGTTGTATAACTCTCTGTATCTCTCTCCCCTCTCTCTCTCTCTCTCTCTCGTTCCCTCCACTCTCTCTCCCGATGTATCTCTCTTCCTCCCCCCGCTCTCTCTCTCTCTCTCTCTCTCTCTCTCTCTCTCTCTCTCTCTAGATCTCTCTCTCTCTAGATCTCTCGTCACACCTGATATACCATCAACATATAAGATCAAGGTTTATAATACCGGCTGTAATAAAGAATATAGACCTGTGTATGTTCACGATATCCCTAATATATCTAATTATAATCATTTCTACTCAAAACTATTTTCAAAGTGAAAGTATTGCATAACGTATGTCAGTTGTACATCTATCAGCCTGTCTGTCTTTTCGACTGTCCGCCTCCCCCTCTCGCTGTCTCTCTCTCCCCCCCTCTCTCTCTCATTGTATCTCTCCCTTCCCCCTCTCTCTCTATATCTCGTGCTGTATCTCTCTCTCCCTCCCCCCCTCTCTCGCTGTATCTCTCTCTGTATCTCTCCCCCCCTCTCTCTCTCTCTCTCTCTCTCTCTCTCTCTCTCTCTCTCTCTCTCTCTCTCTCTCTCTCTCTCTCGTCACACCTGCAATTAGTAACTATCTTAGCACATACGTTCCTTAGTCCTTCTACAGCATGTGCCCTGAGTGCTTGCTATTTTGATTCTCAAAACCCCAACTATTTGAAATTTGTTTACGTTAAGAACCATCTAGATACACTCGTCCACCAAACTGCCAACTCAGAATTAGGCAAACAGGCGCGGCAACGGAGATCATGCGTTGCAAAGGATTGGGCCTCCTCTCTTATAATATAGATATATATACATATATATATATATATATATATATATATATATATATATATATATATATATATATATATATATATATATATATATATATATATATATATACATACATATATATATATATATATATACATATATATATATACATATATGTATATATATATATATATATACATATATATATATATATATATATATATATATATATATATATATATATATATATATATATATATATATATATATATATATATATATATATGTATAGATACATACATACATACATACATACGTACATATATACACACACACATAAATAAATATATATATATATATATATATATATATATATATATATATATATATACATATATATATATATATATATATATATATATATATATATATATATATATATATATATATATATATATACATACATATATACGTAATTTATTTGCATGATATATATTTATATATATACATATATATATATATATATATATATATATATATATATATATATATATATATATATATATATATTGAATATGCATGAATACTGAATATGTATGCACACATACATACATCCATGTACATACATACATACATACATACATACATACATCAACTAACCCAATAACACCACCTACAGCGGACTCTCAACTTAAATCTCAATATGGGGAATTAAAGGCTACCTTTGAACTCTTTTGAAAAATCACATCATTGCAGGAAAGTCCCAGGATTAATATAAAAATATATCTTTCATATTGCTGACGATAGCGCATATTAGATTACATCAGTTAACGGACTAACAGAGCGGGCGAACCAATACAACGTATTATTTTACTGATGCTTGCTGTAGAAATCACAGTATCCAGATTTTATTAGATTTGATTTTATTCAGTCGATCAAAATGTATATTACACAGTGGTTGGCACATTAAATATCATATATAAAGGTGACTAGTTGAAGAGTCATAAACTGCTTTGCAATTCAAACCAGGCACAGGATATATACACAAAGTTAAAAACTGATTTACATAGTGGTCCCAGTCTGCCCAGAGTACAATAGCATCACATGTAATAATCAACTCCACTGCTCAAGATTGACATGAAAATAATATCATATAGTATAATACTGTTTTAAAAGGAGGCCCAACTGTTCGGACTAGAAGTGAATTTCTTTTTCATGACTCAGAGGGGACTGACATGAAATATTTTTTGCATCTCACTTTAAAAAGAGATTTACTGAACGTAGCCTGGATCTCGTCTGTTAAAGAGTTCCAGATTTTAGCACCTACGTAGTGGAAGGACTTTATACCATATGAACCAACCTTAGGTAAAATCAGAGCAGTATTAACACTGTGGTTGATATTAGAGTGGTAGAATTCATACTCCGAGGTCTGTCCATCAATGCAGTTAAATACATGGCTTGCAGCAAGATATGTTATCCTGTTTCCATATATATATATATATATATATATATATATATATATATATATATATATATATATATATATATATATATATATATATACATATATATATATATATATATATATACATATATATATATATATATATATATATATATATATATATATATATATATATATATATATATATATATATATATATATATATATATATATATATATATATATATATATATATATATATATATATATATATATATATATATATATATATATATATATAAATAAACTCATGCCGGACTTAGCCCTGGGACAACTGAGACTCTTTGGGACATCTTCCAGTTATTATGTTTACATTTCGCATACTCATGAAAGTCATGGTAACTTTGTCTTATTTTAAAAGGAGAGGCACAACCAAAACTAGCTGGGACTTATATCTTCAAATTCCTTTCACTCATGTTCAAACCTGAGGCCTGTGGCAGTAGTAAGACACGCAACGGTTGGTTCACAATACCCTAGATTACTCGACCATTATCAAATCCCCTGCGTGCTTTGTTCTTCCATGTCAAAGTAGCAACACTTAAAGATTAGCATGCATCGATTCCAGATTTTGCAGCATATACAATGTGAGGGATGATCCTACTTATGATTGAAAACAATATCATGTTAGACCCCCTTTCAGGATACAAATAAACATAATGCTACAACAGAAGATATATTGTACAATTAAAAAAAAAAAAAAAAGATTTCAAACCATTATTTTCTGTCAAACTTTTAAAAATATTGCCTTAGTATTAAGATACCTCGATAATGTTCCTGCACAAATGTTAGCTCCAGATATAAAAGGGTTCCTAAGAAGACTTTACGTCTAGAGGATGATCGTGGTGGTAGAACGGGTTCAATGTCTACGAGTTCAGAAGTGGGTCTGTTTGAACTAGGTATTATTTGTTCATCTCCAGTTGATTTTGCTAATGATTTCCACACAAATTCCATAATTGTTTTGTTTGAAGGCATTTTTCATTCCTCCAAAGAAAGTAATCTTATAACTGCATCCTGTCATATGTTTGCTTAGATGTGCATTTGCAATGCTATACACCATAAACATGGAATATAATCTCTATAATTCCCATGTTTTATCTGCTTCTATGTTCTGTGTGTCTGTCATAAGGTTGGTCTATATTACCTATACTCCAAAATTCTTGAAAGGCAGTGGTAGAATACAGTCAGCAGTTGGTGTAAAACTCCTTACACCACTTGGCTATAGAGGCAGCCCACATTGGACCTTTCACTTATACACGTTGAGGTGCGATTGACAATTCCCTGAACGTACGTAGGGTGTGTTCCAACTCTGCATCTATGTTGCAGTGAGTGCAATGTGTGTCCTTTGGTACGCCACCAGGAGTTGAGGTGCCTGTTGAAATCACTGCTGTGAGGTGTGCCCCTCTCGATATCATTCTCATAAGATTAATGTCTTCTGTGTAGAATACTTCTACCCATGTCCTTTGTGAAACCATGGCAAGGTGCTCATCTAAGATGAAGAAAAATCTGTTTGGTTCATAGGGATCAAATCGTGGAAGTCTCTTTCTGCAGAACTTATCACTTGCAGAGCCTTGTTTCGTTGCCACCAATGTGATGTAATGTGCAGATCTGCGCATACAGTAGAAGTCTGTAAAGTATAGATTACATCTCTTAAGTAGCTTTGCATAAGGAATACATAATCTTGTGTTCCCAAATGGGGACGGTAGTGGAGGACTCAATGTGCATTTGTCCACATTTGCCATGAAAAATAATCCGTTCAACTTTCCATTAATCGGTGACTTTGGATCTCCGGAATTGTCTTTTATGTATTTTTTCATAACATGTCCATTCGTGGCTATTTTCTTAAAGTAGTCCGTAGGCTTATTTCTATACAGGTACTGCATTGGCAGCATTGGTTTATGAGATATCTCCTCATAGTCACACGCCATCTTGTAAAGACGTCGTAAATCGCTTATTGTGTGATCTGGAAAGAGAAAGAAAAGGTAGAAGTTATAGAGCCTAACTTACCAAGTATATTAGTGCTCTATCTAACCCATTAATACTTAAGGAGTTTCTCAAGAAATTGTCGTCTGGATCTGTGATACTTTTGACAATAACTCAGAAATTGAGAATGATTTCACAAAATACTTGAGGGAGAGTTGTAGGTACTGTTTTGATTGATATTTTTCCATCAACTATTTTCCTGACTTTGCTTTTGCCTGCAAACTATCATTAAAATAGTGAGGCTCCTTTTGGCCGCCCTGAGCATTAATGGGTTAAGACATGTCACTTACTTGTGTATGATAAGTGGCACCATTAAAGATAGTTACATATGCATCTGATGTTTTTACTGCCGATGTATATTCGATGCATGTAAGTTTCATTGACATCTCGGGAATTTACCATGTATATATATACTTTCTATCCCCGATAACAGAAACGGGGAAATATGTAGGGTTCATGTCTGAACTACATTACAGAGTGAGTCTGGTCCCCATATTTTGATTCAAAATGTATTTGATCTCCAAACTATGAACTAGTAAATATCTTTCCTCCTTCATTACTTTTGCTCTAGGATTTCTGTGCTGATAAACGTACATGTCACATACCTGTATACATAGGTAGGTACTTGTACATGTATTGACAATAAAGCAATATGTTGAGAATAAATGGTCTGAATTCTTTTTTAGTATTCTTATTGAAATGGTTTTCAAAAAAGAAACTTTTCGATGCAATCTAAATACAAAAGGGTTTATGTTACTTTTTATCCCCTTTAGCAGTTACTCCGTACAATTCAATTCTAAATCCCTAAAGCTTGGTAAAGAAATACAAAAGTCAAACTACATATGACATATGTAGTACATATGACATATGTAGTTATGTAATACATGCAATGTGAGAATTCCTGTACGTACCATTGAACGCCATGATTGCTCTGTTTAAGTGTACGCTTAGCGTTCATATATATACCACTCTCTAAAACGAAACCAAAACCGAAACAGAGTAATTGGATTTCCCAACCTGACCTATATAGAGGTTATTTTTAGAAATGGGAAAACCGCTATTCCAATAACATGTGCCTAATGATTGATAAGACACAGACGAATAAAACACAGACGACTCTGGCACGAAATTAGTATGGAGCAGTAATATTGTTTGGATAATAGCAAAGTGATGACAGCATAGACGGTTCCAGAGTGGAAACAAAACAAGCAACATTTCATGCCTCTAGCGGGCGAGGGGGGGGGGGGTAGAAATTTATATATATAAACATCCATAGCAATGCATACATATATAAATATATCCATATACATATGTGTATATATGTTTATATATATATATATATATATATATATATATATATATATATATATATATATATATATATATATATATATATATATATATATATATATATATATATATATATATATATATATATATATACAGTTTTATACTCAGGCAATATTTATTTCTTTTACTCAGCTTCTTCTTACTAGGCTTAATCCTCATCTTCCTCTTCATCAACTTCGTCATCATCTGTGTCTTCATCTGTTTCACATTCGCTCACTTCATCCTCATCTTCTTCTTCATCATCCGTGTCTTCATCAGTTTCATTTTCTTCCTGTTCATCCTCCTCCTCTTCTTCATCATCCGTGTCTTCATCAGTTTCATTTTCTTCCTGTTCATCCTCCTCCTCTTCTTCCCCATCATCCGTGTCTGCATCTGTTTCATTTTCGTTCGCATCGTCCTCCCCTTCTTCTCCTTCCTGTTCTTCTCCATCTTCTTCCTCTTCTTCTTCTTCTTCTTCTTCTTCGCCCTCCTCCTCCTCTTCGTCATCTTCTTTCTCTGGAATAGGTAGGATAAACATTGTATACACAGTTGGGTATCACTTTTATTCATGAATGTTCGTAACACCTTTTCGTTACCCCATTTTGAATAATTCCAACAGGGATTTATCATGTGGCATTATTTACCTCAAGGTTTCAAACAGCTATTAGATGCTTCACAGTTTGTGAATACTAAGGGGAAAGTACATGCAGTAAGTGGTTTTATTTTTAGTTAAGGGGTCCTAATTTTGGCAAATCAAGGCTTCCTTTTTACTATTACCACGCCTAAAACTATCCTGTCCACATAAGCATTTCTGTTCCCTCATTTCCCATCTGGAGTAGCATTGAATCTGAAGCACATATGTACTCAGTTTTCCCTTCGGTCGCTCTTGAAAAAATACTTGAATACATAGGACTCGAACCTCTAACGCTGAGTTGCTCACTGTAATAAGCAAATATATGATAAGATCGAGACTAAGTAGTGGTCAAGCTCTGAGTTTCTTACTGGGCGAATTGCTCTTTACCTAGCCTTTGTGAAGCCTAAATATAATTGTAACCATTCTAAAACAGAGCCAATAGACAAAGGTTGTACCTCTAAGAAATACGAAAGCACATTTAATTGATCAACATCCTGCTTTATTGAAATTTTGACCCTTCTCTGAAATTCATTTGTGAATATAGCGTATAATTTGATTTTTAGTACAGCTGGTGAGGCAGAATTATGTAACAAATATCATTTTAATCACTCACTGATGCTGCTAGCCTGC
The DNA here is from genome assembly GCA_963942565.1 of Maea johnstoni. Classification (NCBI taxonomy): domain Eukaryota; kingdom Metazoa; phylum Annelida; class Polychaeta; order Spionida; family Magelonidae; genus Maea; species Maea johnstoni. The sequence goes on from OZ012686.1 coordinate 32,599,980, forward strand.
CTCCTAGGCCAGATTCAGACAGGTCATTCCCTATAGATTAGAGGCACTGTGGTATATGATAGGTGATCAGTTGAAAATTGCATACAAACCTTCATGTGGTAATTGTCTGAACTAAATAATCCAGACCGAAAAAGTGTCCTCTACAGCGAGTCAGTAAGGGTGTTCCTGATCGAGGGGTGACTACTTCACAAGGTATCGCTATGTACACGCACACACACACACACACGCACACACACACACACACACACACACACACACACACACACACACACACATATATATATATATATATATATATATATATATATATATATATATATATATATATATATATATATATATATATATACAGATAGATAGGAGATAAATATATATGTGTTTGCATTGTGATTTAGCACGTACCTGGTTTCGCCAGCCACCATGTCTCTAGTGTGGTGAGGTCAACGTTTTCTGTGTATAATATCTCTATCCATGTATTACTCGACACCAGTGTCTCGTACTTGTCGATATGTAGGAATCTGTTTGGTTGAAATGCACTGAAAGGTATTAGGGATTCCTGGCATTCCTCATCACTAAGAGAACCAAGCTTTGCCGCCACTAATGTTACGTAATGTACGTCTCTTCCCATACGGTAGAAATCAGCAAAATACATTTTGCAGTCGCGTAAGAGTTCTCTCACGCAAATGTTTACTCTATACTCCCCATTAGAAGTTTTTACAGGAGGTCTCCCAGTAGATGTGTCCACATTTGCCATAAAGAAAACGCCAGACAAATTACAGCTAGCAGAAGATCTTGGGTTTCCTACATTGGATGGTGTTTTTCGAATGATGCAGGTTGAGTCTATTTCCTGATAAACGTCATAAGACATGTGTCTGTACACTACGTCCATGGGCATCATCGCCCCTCCATTCCTTGCCCCGCGTTCCCTCTTCGTGTCGTAGTCTTGAGCAGCCTTGTACAGGCCATGCAGCTCACTTTTACCACCATCTGGAATTCAAAAATAGATTGGCATTGGTACTGGAATTCGAATTTCATTTATCGCCACTTTTTCTTTTTCACTTTTTTTTTGTTACTGGTTTAGGAATTTGATGTAACTATGACGACAGTAGAATGATGTTATGTGTCAGTTAAAGAACATGCTGCATGCCAAAATGTGATCTTGATTTTTACCAAAACTCCTTATTACTGGTTGACTATGCTGGCACCCTTAATTGGCAGTAAGGTATGATACTAAATATGACATATTACATGATGTGTGCTTGGTATATATTCAATTGTTGCAATATGTACAGACCAAACAGATATGTATCTTCATTGTGTGGGTAAGGGTGGCTGTACAAACACTTGATAGGAACACCTAAAGACAGACCTGGGGCCTAATCCAAGAATATTGGATAATTATTATAGTATTTTTCTATGGCATTTCCATGGAGTTACTTCTCAATACAGTGTACATGTCAGCCTGGACCCCAAACCACCTGGACATGGGATGGTAGAGGTGTATAATAAGAATGAATAGAAACAAAATATTATATAAATGCCAGTGTCTGGAATAGTCTGCTCTGCAGCAGTGGCAGAAGTTTCGAGGTTGGAGACTTGGCTTCACTTTGGCAGCAGTAGGAAGGGGTGAACTTTTTGAAAATGGAATGGCCAGATGATTAATGTGAACAAAGATGACCTTGACCTCAGGTAAGGGTAGATATCGTGCCCCTTAGTGCCAGTACTCGAGAAGTGTAACCCTACCAAGATGTAGAGTTCTCTGTTGATTAAATCTTTTAGAAAAGGAATTTGAATGTGCCTCTGTTATGGGATTTGAAGTCATAGTAGTGGAACTTCCCAGGGTTTAAATTCTGACTTCACAAGTGTGTCTGGATAAAAAGGGGGGGGGATCTCATGCACTATTGCAACCAAGCCAGAGACGCATACACACTTAAGGTAATCACTGTAATATGTTATAAATGGAATTTCCCCGAGCAGTACTGTGTCCATAAATCCTGCAATTGCAGCCATTATAAGTGTGTCCAAATATGTTACATGCATGTGCAAGTGTGAGTTTTCCATATTGGGTAATTTTCATTGTTATGTGCACAAATATTATAAAATATTTGGCAAGTCCATAACCGTCACTACATATGACAGTCAGGTTTATAAGGTCAGCTTGAAAAGAAATACGAAATCTGTGAACACTCTTATGTGGTATGTGAGATGGTTGCCAGTGACTTCGGGTTAGGCGGTGTACATAGTCAGTGTACGTCTGCTCCTATAGATGGCGCTGAGGGATAATTGGAAGTGCTGGCTAAACTTCGGTTACAGCTACCATGCACTTCGTTCGCCTTTGAAATGAGTCCAGTGTGTATAAGGCTACGTTAATCTGTTTAATATGTCCAGAGTCCAAAGTAAAAGAGGAGACGGTATACGGTATGGCGTCCAATAATTCAGGTCATGCACAAACTACAAGGATTACGTACAGGGAAGCAACTTTAGAGGACTACCATGATGTATTAGACATAAACCAACATGTCTACAGCGGACTCGATTATCTCCCGGCCAAATATCACACATTCATTGCAGATCCGAACTGCACGCCGTATGTAGCGGTGGTGGATGGCCAAATTGTGCGTGGATCTTTCTCAGAACTGTAGTGAAAGTAGTATTAGCAGCAGCGGCTCGGGCCGCAACAGTAGAAGTAGCAGTAGTAGCTATGCTCGAAATAGAACCTGTAGTAGTAGTAGTAGTAGCACGAATGTCGATTTAATCTAAGGACCCTAGGTAGTAGTAGTAGTAGTAGTAGTAGTAGTAGTAGTAGTAGTAGTAGTAGTAGTAGTAGCAGTAGTAGTAGTAGTAGTAGTAGTAGTAGTAGTTGTAGTAGTACCACGAATGTCGATTTCATCTAAGGACCTTAGGTAGTAGTAGTAGTACTACTACTTACTAGTAGTAGTAGAAGTAGTAGTAAAAGTAGTAGTAGTAGTAGCACGAATGTCGATTTAATCTAAGGACCCTAGGTAGTAGTAGTAGTAGTAGTAGTAGTAGTAGTAGTAGTAGTAGTAGTAGTAGTAGTAGTAGTAGTAGCAGTAGTAGTAGTAGTAGTAGTAGTAGTAGTAGTTGTAGTAGTACCACGAATGTCGATTTCATCTAAGGACCTTAGGTAGTAGTAGTAGTACTACTACTTACTAGTAGTAGTAGAAGTAGTAGTAAAAGTAGTAGTAGTAGTAGCACGAATGTCGATTTCATCTGAGGACCTTAGGTAGTAGTAGTAGTAGTAGTAGTAGTAGTAGTAGTAGTAGTAGTAGTAGTAGTAGTAGTAGTAGTAGTAGAACTAATGTCATCTAAGGACCTTAGGTAGTAGTAGTAGTAGTAGCACGAATGTCGATTTCATCTGAGGACCTTAGGTAGAAGTAGTAGTAGTAGAGGTAGTAGTAGTAGTAGTAGTAGTAGTAGTAGTAGTAGTAGTAGTAATAGTAGTAGTAGTAGTAGTAGTAGTAGAAACAGTATAGTAACAGCAGTTGTCACTGTTGCAGTAGTAGTAGTAGTAGTAGTGGTGAGGCATATGAGTCATGTAGCCATAGAGCACTGCGTTTAGCCTATTCACACCTGGGTATGTCACATATCGCTATATCTTGATAAGGGTAATATAGCAATTTTTAAATGGTCATTTCCTCCGCTTTCTCATAATGATTCTACAATTCTCTCTCCTGTAGTTTTCAATTCTTTTCTATCTTGTTCTCCGACATCTCTAACTCTAATTCTTGTCTTGTCACTTGGCTTGATTTCAAACCTGCGCTATATACAGGGCCCAGCTATGTAGTAGTGTCTTTGATTCATCGCCTATGTAAAGTTTTCTTGAAGCTTGCAGTGCCATTTGACAAACACAATAACGGAAGATTGAAAGTACTGCCTAAATAATGCTATTTCGACACAATAATCTATTTCTATTTCATACTACATTTTTCAAGAAAATGTTTACTATCATACCTTCATATGCCTTGCTTAAGGAATTTACTGAACTTTCTTTCTTATGTCTACAATTTCAAATATTGTCTTAAAACTGCGCAAAATTATTTTATGTGCTGTTCTAGTATGTAACAAATTTGGCCCCTCAGGCCAACTTGACCCATTGCTTACAAACAAAACACTTGATAGAAAAAATACAAATCACAGCCTAGAAAACTAGGTTACTGGTACTTGTGGGCCTATAATATGGGACTAATGACGTGACATCTGCACATTTTCCCAGGTTGCCTTTCGGTGTGAGACTCTGGTGGACGATGGCGAGATCGTGCATGCAGAGGCGGCCAGGACCAGTCCACAGCATCAGGGCAAAGGCATCATGGCGGAGCTGGCGGTCAGATGCATCGACAACATCAACTCTAAGGCGAAGGGCATCAGATTCTGGTCCTATACAAGCAGTAACATGGCAATGCAGCAGCAGCTGATGCAGAAAGACAGCAACTTCAAATTGGTCAATTATAAGGTATTAAGATGCATTATACGGCTAAATAATGTTAACCCTCATGCTGCTGGTGGATAGTTTGCAATTGGCCAGTACAAAAATGATGCAAAAAAACATGAAAAAATACTGGAACCCTGACACATGGGTACTCATCTGAAATTGCCCAGTGATGGCTATCCGATGAATAACAATATGGCAGGGTTTATATGTTTTTCAAAATTCGTTGCGTTCTTGTGCTTTGGACAAAAGTAGCCTTAGCATTGGAAGGGTTAAATGTTATTGGTATAAAGGGTCAACGGTTATGCATGTTGCAGGCGCTCTTTTCAAATTTAGTCTCTAAGATTGTCAGGTTAGAGTGATTGGCCTAGCAAGCCTCATTATATGTGCGAGTATGGTATTTCTATAGTGATATGTTATACACATGTGCTGTTTATATCTGATAAAAACAACTAAAATGTCAAATCACAAACACCGATTATGACATCTCAACTGTACAACATGCTTACTATTGTACGTACTGTACCCTATTACTCTCAAAATATTAGGGGCAGTATCATTAGGTCTCTGGAAAGCTTAATGACAAACATCAAGCGATTCCTAAGATGTAATGTAAGATAACTTTGAAACTTGTACATATACTCATTCTGTTCGTTGTGTTTAACATGGATGTCATTCTCAGATGTAGAGCCATTAAATAAACTTACGTTATCAAATGCTAGAAACTTCAAGGAACTATATGGACAATACACATGTCCGCTAACTAATCTTAAAAGCACTTTTGAACATTATAGGAGGAAAGGGCACTATATCAAATATCATTTATTATAATTATTATTATTATCATTATTATTATTATTATTATTATTATTATTATTATTATTATTATTATTATTATTAGTATTAGTATTAGTATTATCAGTATTATCAGTATTATAGTTACAGAACCTCAGGTAAGAAATGCCTGTATCAATCTATATGTTCATGTACATTTAAGCTATCATTTTTTATACTTTTTAATTCTTTGAATATTCTATTTAAGATATACTTGTATTTGTAGCCCACCATTAACGTTTGCTGCACCCAAGATCAGCTATCCAGCGTCACGCGCCAGTCATTCCTATCTACCCTGGGGCCTGACGTCACAGCAGAGATAGCAAGAGTTCGCATTCTTGCTCCCAACGAGGTCATTACAACAATGACGTCATTGAATTGGACAATACTCTGTCCTTCATCCTACCTTGTTCTAAATTGGATCCCCTTGAATATTCGACAATCAAACTTTGAAAAAATAGCTAAAGATCCCAATAAAGTTATCATGTTCTCCAATTTCAATGGGAGTAAAGCCATAAGTTTCGGTAACAATTGCCGAGTGAAAAGTGGCTTCAGGTATGATATAGATTTCTATGGAGAGGGCGAGTCAAACGTTAAGTCCCACTACATGAAGCATTTGCAATTCTTAAACCAATTTATCAAGCATGTGGATGGAAAAATCAACGTTATGTTATACCTTCCGCAGAAGGGAAAGTTTAACGTGCAATCACTGGCGACCTTTTTGTGCAAAGAACTCGAATTTTCTGCATTTAATTCGAAGGACAGGCAGCTTTTATCACAATCCATCCATATGTGGAGACCGTTCGGTAACTTCAAATCAAATTTATAGAAAGTTTGAATGAAATTTATATGAACTTTTTCCTTTAATTATTGGTCTTCCTCATACCAACATTTCTACATTCTGTCGTGATAGTGTGATTAATCAATCTACTAGTATATGGTGGATGTTGTTTGCCATTGATTTTTAGATAGTAAACTTAATGCAGTTGACGTAATTAATGTCTGATGGACAATGTCATCTTCGTTTAAAAGTCTAGATGGAAGAACAAGTTTACAATACGTCATACATATATATTCTCCCTCAAAAAGGAAGTTTTCGAGGGCCAAATGACTGAACATAGGTAAGGTATACTTTCTGCCAGCTATAAACCACTACATTAGATTAATATAAAAAAATGTATGACCATGAGCATTTACTTTTAATTGTTAGTGAAAACGTTAGTGACAGGCATCTGGTTGTAACAAGGACCTGAATGACCACTCACACAATGACTGCATCTTGGTGAAATGTAATATGTGAACTGATGTGAAGCATTTATATACAGTTTACACTGGGTACATGGTTTTTCTTGTTAATGGAAAGAAATCACTGTCATTGCACAAAGGGCCATTTGAAGATATATAGCCGCGCCCCTTCACTTACATGCAAATGTAATGTACATGATACGTGGTTGACTAAATTTGAAACAGAACTTTCTTTTTTACCACGTGGTCTCAAGTGAGGTCTAAGCAGTCGGCCATACGTACATACACCTAGTGTACATATATCATGAAGGTTATTCACTCAAAAAGGCTAAATAAACACCTTGTTAGATCATCGAGGAGAGGATATGTATTCATTTTAAAAACACTGGTATGAACACACAAACATGGTTTAAACACTTAAAATACATTGTTAATTTCCCAAGTCTTTTACGCAAAAAATGCATAACAAGCTGATAGACCAACACTAACAGTTGTTTAACGGATAATTAAATGCTTGCATGTGGAATAAAAATATATAAATGAATGTACGAGTTGAAGTGAATACGCATTAACTGCGTATTAGAGAAAAATGAATAAATGGAACATGTACATGTACTTCAAAAATTGTTTTAGTCATCCTTGGCCATCAAATACATCCATTCTACAATAGTGCTTTTAATTGTGTTATCCAGTCTCAATATTGAAGGAATTGTTTTTATGTTACTTTCAACAACCTAGGTGTGTGTGTGTGTGTGTGTGTGTGTGTGTTTCAATGCCTGTGTGTAATAGAAAGAGTTAGAGAGGGGAGAGAGAGAGGGCGGTAAACTTAGTTGTTGATAACATCTAAATGGTTTAGTCTTGTCGTGGTAGCTGGGCAAAAGCATTCTATTTCTAGGGAACACGTCAATGCTTTGTCATGTTCTGAAGGATAAAAGGTCAATACAATAGAGATTAATACCAAACCGATGACGCAACTTACGTTCTAAACTTCAACACTCACGTACACATATAAGTTAAAGTTGGTTTAAGTTTAAATCATCGAGTGAAACTTTGTGAAGAAATTATTATAAAATGCATGCAGCATTGAAAAAAGTAATGATATGCTTTTATTAGTATAGGAGATTAGTTTGACGCCTGATATGACATATTCCTAAATTTTCGAAACCGAAATCAGATTCCAAATTTA
>OZ012686.1:32607891-32617891 GCA_963942565.1 Maea johnstoni
CATAATTCCTGTTGTATCTAGATTGCATCGATTAGAGTTTCCTTGATTGCAAATACAGTCAAACATGACCGAGAGACCACCCCCGAACAAGGACCCCCTCCCGACAAAGACCGCTCAAAATCCCCCGAGAGAAATTACTCTATATTTTCCCTCCGAATAGAGACCCCTTGTCAACAAAGACCAGAGACCGCCTTTTTTCTTCCCAAAGACCATGTTTCACCTGTGAACAAGGACCACTTTCAGAAATAGACATTTCAAGTCTCTTTGTTGACAGAAATTTCTCAGTCTGATTTTCAGTAAGTCATAACCATTACTTTTTTTGTGGGGGGATTAAAGGGATACATACCATACACACGCACATGCTGCAGTGGGATACGATTGTAATTTAACCCAAGCCTGGGTGGGGACCTGCGTCAGCTAAATTTAACCCGAGCCAGCTAATGTTCAATTGCAATTTTGTCATCCCTTGTCTTGATGAAAAATGAGGTCACATGTCTTTAGTTTGCTTTGAGATTTTGTGCAGTACAGTTAAAAACCTAGGTAGAGATGCTATCTATCTATCTATCTACTAGTATCTATCTATCTGTCTATCTATCTATCTGTCTCTGTCTCTGTCTCTCTCTCTCTCTCTCTCTCTCTCTCTCTCTCTATATATATATTATATATATATATATTTATATATATATGTGTGTGTGTGTATATATGTTTGTATATATATATATATATATATATATATATATATATATATATATATATATATATATATATATATATATATATATATATATATATATATATAAATATATATATATATATATATATATAATATATATATATATATATATATATATATATATATGTGTGTGTGTGTGTCTGTATGTGTATATCTATCTATCTATCTATCTATCTACTAGTATCTATCTATCTGTCTATCTATCTATCTGTCTCTCTCTCTCTCTCTCTGTCTCTCTCTCCCTCTCTCTCTCTCTCTCTCTCTCTCTCTCTCTCTCTCTTTATATATATATATATAATATATATATATATATATATATATATATATATATATATATATATATATATATATATATGTATATATATATACATATGTATATATATATATATATATATATATATATATATATATATATATATATATATATATATATATATATATATATATATGTGTGTGTGTATATATGTTTGTATATATATATATATATATATATATATATATATATATATATATAGAGAGAGAGAGAGAGAGAGAGAGAGAGAGAGAGAGATAGATAGATAAATAGATAGATAGATAGATAGATAGATATGCGCATGGATAGATAGATATAGGTAGGTTTATATATGTATGTATGTATGTATACATGCAAGTGTGTTGATATATACATGTTTACACAACGAGAGGTGTACAATATCAATCTGCTGTTTTGTTTCCCATCTAGACCGTCTATGCTAACATCATTTGGTATTACCCAATCAACATAGCTTGGGGAATTCGCTGCTCTATACTTATTTCGTTCCAGATTCTTCTGAACAATCATCAGACACATGTTAATGGAATATGGGGTTTCCCATTTCTCTGTTTTGGGTTTTGGTTCGTTTTAGAGAGTGGTATATATATGAACGCTAAGCGTACACTCCGCGACAGACCAATCATGGCGTTCAATGGTACGTACAGTATTTTCTCATTGCGTGTACTTTACATATTTTTTGTTTGACTATTGCATTTCTATACCAAACTTTAGGATGTAGAATGGAATTGTGTAGAGTAATTGCTAAGGGGATCGAAATCAACATAAACCCTTTTCTATCTAGATTGCATCGAATAGAGTTCCTTTGTTTGCAAACTATTTAAAAAGGAATACTACAAAATAACTAGACAATCACTTCACACCATAATGCTTTCTTGTCAATACATACTCTATGCATGAGACCCATATGTACACACTAGATGTGAATAAGTCTTAGAGCAAAAGGTAGGAAGGAGACAAGATATTTACTAGTAATAGTTATAGTTTACAGGTTCAATACGTTTTGAATCAAAATATGGCTACTGGAATCACTGTTTAATGGTGACACTTATCATACACAAGAAAGTTACATGTGATAGATATATGGAGCACTAATAAACTTGTAATCTGCAAGTTGATACATATTTGAGCCATGCTGGCAAAACGGCTCCCCACAGCAGAAGCCTAGATTGCTTGAATTTGCAATATCCGTATTCCTCCAATATACAGCAAATGAAAGTTCATTTCAAAGCTTGAAACAGACTGTTCCATCAGGACTGAAAATACCTTTGGCGTTTACTATCCCCTTAATTCACTAAATTTAACAAAAGTTCATAAACATGTTGTGAAAAGCTGCATCGGCAGGAGTCAAAATGGGTAGATATTTGATTGTCTTTTCCGTCAGCGAATGTGGTCATTGGGTTATTACCCACTGTGATGACGTGATAGATATTTTTAGAAATGGGGCTTCCCAACAGGAGTTCCATGTGTAGTACTGATAAGCAGTTAGCTTATAGAGCATCATCTACTATTACCCAATCAATCCTGCATGGAGAGTTTGCGTCTCTGTACTAGTCCCGTTCCTGATCCGAGTTTTTTTCGGCTTGCACTGAACAATCATGAGACATATGCTAATGGGATAGGGGAATCCCCATTGCTAACAATAACAGCTGTTGGGAAATCCCAATACTCTCAGTGTCGGTTTTGCTTTCGTTTTAGAGCATGGTATATATGTGAACCCTAAGCGTACATTCATAAACAGATCATAAATGGCGCTGGATGGTACGTAAAGATATTCTCAAATAGCGTGTATTACATATGTAGTTTGACTATTGCATTTCTACATCAAACTGTATGGAATTAGAATGGAATTGTACAGGGTGATTGCCGAGGGGATCGAAATAACCATAAACCCTTTTGTATCTAGATTGCATATACTTTCTTTTAAAAAAACTATTTTGAACAGGAATACTACAAAAGAAAATTCAGACAATAATTTCTCACAATATTGCTTCATTGTCAATACATATCCTTTCTATGGACAAGATAAGTTCATCAGCATAGAAAACCTAGAGTAGAAGGATTGAAGGAGAAAATATATTTACTAGTTCATAGTTTGGAGGTCGATTACATTTTGAATCAAAATATGGGAACCAGACTCACTCTTTAATGGTGCCAGGTATCATACACAAGTAAGTGACATGCGTTAGACGGAGCATGAATTGAATCTTAATTGGTAAGTTGATACATATTTTGGTAATATAACTTCTACCCTTTTCTTCGCTTTTCAGATCACACAATAAGCGATTTACGACGTCTTTACAAGATGGCGTGTGACTATGACGTAATGTCTTCCAATCCAATGCTGCCGATGAAGTACCTGTATAGGAACAAGCCTATGGACTACTTTGATAAAATAGCCACGAATGGACATGTTATGAAAAATACATCAAAGACAATTCCGGAGATCCAAAATCACCGATTAATGGAAAGTTGGACGGATTATTTTTCATGGCAAATGTGAACAAATTTACCTTGAGTCCTCCATCAACGTCCCCATTTGGTAACACCAGATTATCCATCCTTATGCAAAGCTACTGAAAAGATGTAATCTATATTTTGCAGACTTCTTCTGTATGCGCAGTTCTGCACATTACATCACATTGGTGGCAGCAAAACAAGACTCTATAAGTGATAATTTCTGCCGAAAGAGGCTGCTAAAATTTGATCCATATGAATCAAACAGATTTCTCTACATAAATGGTCACGTTGCCATGGTTTCACAGAGGACATGGGTGGAAGTATTCTACACAGAAGACATTAATCTTACGAGAACGATATCCAGAGGGGCACACCTCACAACAGTGTCTTCAACAGGCACTTCAACTCCTGGTGGTGTACCAAAAAACAGACATTGCAATCACTGCAAACATATCGGAGGGGAACACACCCTACATGAGCTCTGGGAATTGTTATTCACACTTCAAATAGGTAGGTAGATAGTTTGTCATTTCGCTGGTATGTTTCTCATTTCTCTGCAAACTCACGGACCAGTGATGCTCACGGCTACCCAGCTTCTAAATATTACGTTATACAAGTCTGTGCCATCCACTCTTATACTTTTAAATTTCAAAAACTAACCGATGTAACTTGCTATACTTGTATATAATTGAACCGTTTTCGAAATCAATATCTACAAAGTGTCGTAGTTAGGAGTTCATAATGGTTATATCCACTCGTATTAAAAACACACCATAGATTGAACCCTTTTCGAATTCAGTATCTACAAAGTAGTTAGAAGTATTTTCAATTTTAGCCATAATTCTACGTCTGTTTTCCTGATCTTTTTCTTGTGTATTTTAATGAATGATGTACACTTATCCCTCCCGCCTTTTGCTTTCCTTCACATGGGTAATGACAAGGTGGGAAGAAACTTCATTATACAGGGTTTCCCCAAAAAAGTGCAACGAGCTACATTTCCCCAAATTTCAGGAAAAATAGGAAACCGGTATTTATCTTAGCATATCTTAGCTAAGCACTATGGAAAAATCATGATAAAATGATATTTCTGTGGGGAGATATCCCCCAAACATTACACCCCCTCTGAAGTGAAATTGCACACGACAGGTATTGGCCTGTTTATACACAAGCAAGTACTGATTTTACCAGCTTTTATCTGTTTAACCTGCTTCAATTACTTGGTGAAACAAAGCCCCAGCTTACCTGTCAAAATGCTAAGGGATGACCAGTCAATCATGACCAAAATCACCTGGTCAAAATTACCCTTTTGAATAATTTGAGTGGAGCAAGCGCCTAATCACTGCACAGTCCCTTCTTGAGCTTCCATTTCAACTGTTATTAGTACGTGATATGATGGGCCAGCAATTTACACCTCAGGCAGACTCTTTAATTTCATTGTGCCAAACAGACTTTTGATACATTTTGCCCTCAACTTATGGCAATATGCCTTTAAATGTATTGATTTGGGGGTGTTCAAGCCATCTGTATGGGAATATTACATGCAAACACAAAAGTACCTCCCGTGTGCAATTTCACTTTTGAGGGCAGATGTGACCTTTTGGTGGGTATCTCCCCTCATGATCTTTTCATGGTGCTTAGCTGAGATGTGTAGCTTTCCAACAGTGTATAGATGATAAATACTGGTTTCCTATTTTTCCTGAAATTTGGGGAAATGTATTGTTTGATTTTGCTTTTTTCTATGTTAGTTAGCTGACATGTGTAGCTTTTCAAAGATGTATGAACAACACATATCGGTCTCATAGTTCTCCAGCAATTTGGGAAAATGTACCTCGTTGCATTTTTGTTGGGACACCCTGTATAAATTGCAGCCACATATGTATATCATGTTTATTCCAACTATTGCAGAGAAAAAAGATACCGTTGAATCGAATGACGAAGAGGATGAGGAGGAAGAGGAATGTGAAGAAGAGGAAGAGGAGGAAGAACAAGACTATGGAGTTGAAACGGATTGGGAAGAGGTGGATGATGAGGTGAACGAGAATGAAACAGATGAAGACACAGATAACGATGTAGTTGACAAAGAGGAAGATACAGATGTGTGGGACGACATAGAGTATGAGGAGGAAGAGGAATGTGATGAAGAAGAAGAAGACAATGGGGAAGAAGAGAAAGTGAATGCAAACGAAACAGATGATGATGATGACATAGAGTATGATGAGGAAGAGGAATATGAAGAAGAGGAGGAGGAACAAGAAGATGGAGAAGAAAGGGATGGGGAGGATGAGGTGTACGAAAACGAAACAGATGAAAGCACAGATGACGATGTAGTTGACAAAGAGGAAGATACAGATGTGTGGGATGACATAGAGTGTGAGGAGGAAGAGGAATGTGATGAAGAATGCGATGGGGAAAAAGAGGAAGATGAAGTGAATGAAAACGAAACAGATGAGGATGATGACATAGAGTATGAGGAGGAAGAGGAATATGAAGAAGAAGAAGGCGATTGGGAAGAAGAGGAAGATGAAGTGAATGAAAACGAAACAGACGATGAAGAAGCTAGCGAAGAGGAAGATTCATATGCATGGGATGACATAGAGTATGAGGAGGAGGCATTTGATGAAGACGAATATAATGGGGAAGAAGAGGGAGATGAAGTGACTGAAAACGAAACAGATGAAGACACAGATGATGATGAAGTTGAGGAGGAACAAGAAGATGGAGATGAAAAGAATGGTGAAGAAGAGGAGGGTGAAGTGAATGAAATCGAAACTGATGAAGAAACAAGTGACGATAAAGAAGAAGATACAGATGTGTGGGATGACATAGGGTATGAGGAGGAAGAGGAGTGTTATGTAGAAGAAGAAGACGTTGGGGAAGAAGAGGAAGATTAAGTGAATGAAAACGAAACAGATGAAGACAGATGATGGTGAAGTTGGCGAAGAGCAAGATGCATGTGCATGAGATGACATAGAGTATAAGGAGGAAGAGGAATATGAAGAGGAGGAGAAAGAACAAAAAGATGGAGAAGAAAAGGGTGGGGAAGAAGAGGAGGAGGATGAAGTGAATGAAAACGAAGCCGATTAAGACACAAATGATGATGACGTTGAGGAAGAGAAAGATAGTAGTACTTTTGCATGGGACGGCAAAGATGGTTTAGGAGGAAGAGGGGTATGAAGAAGAAGATGAGGTAAAAGAACATATTGTGTCTATGCTTTGTACATACCCAGGTAGAAAACCTTAGCTGCTTGAACATCTATGTATGTACAATCTGCTCAGCGCTTTCAACAGACATTCGCGGTGATTAATACTGGTACTGTGCGTACATAACTGTCTGGAATTTCTATTATTCATATGTGACTGAGCTCGTCTGACAAATACATTGTACTGTATTATGTTCCGGGTAGGAGCATACTTACCTACACTATACACCGCTTCGAATAACGGGTGCCTTTTTACTAATTCTAATAACATCCGAGACCATTCATAAGCCGTTGATAAAAGAAACGTATCACATAGACGCTATTTGTGTTCATTAAGCATGCACTGGTAATAATAAAACCACCTGAAACTGAATATTCATTAAATTACCTATTTCCAACTGGATCTAAAAGGTGAACAGCCATATTCCCAGAACGTCTACACTATTGCTCTATACAATAAGGTGTAGCTTTATGTCTAATTTTTTTACAATACTGGGACTTGTGAGATATCTATTTCAATTGTTACAATTTGAATACCATGTGTGTATAGCCCAATTTAATGAACATTTATACTAACCTGACTGTGATATAAAGAGGCATTCTACCAATATTCTAACTGTTACAATCAGAACCTTATTGGGCATAGCTATATTCTTTTAACATTCATACTAATTTTGATTGTGATATATATGTGTATTCTTTTTATGTTCTAACTGTTATATTCTGAACTTCACTGAGCAGCAACACTTCTTGATGGTTTATACTGTACTAACTACGACTAGTGACTTTAAGGTGCTCATTGTATGAAATACTGTAAATAGTGGAATGTTAACGTGAAAAGAATCTCCCTGACTTTATCTAATGGCTTCGTGACGGTTAAAATAAAAACATGATCTTAAATCATTTTTGTTGGTATGGTGTGGCAGACGATGTGTCGGAGTCTGAATTCAGATACTACTAGTTTGTGTTACGATATGAATTTGTTACGTTTTGTATACTAGTTTTTTGTTAATAAATGAATATGTAAACTGAATGAAAAGGAATTATTTATATATGAATTATGATGAAGTTGATATAAAATCAATAGAAGAAGAATTATTTAGATTCATTTATTTACGCTGTTGAATAATGGCGATACCGGACTCGGCAGGTTTGGGGATTGCGCGTCCTTTAACCAGCGATACATGTTAGTATAGTACCCAGAATTAGTAGTATTCACGCTGTTGAATAATGGGGATACCGTCCTGGGCAAGTTTGGGGATTGGGCGTCCTTTATTCAGCGACACACGTTAGTGGTACTCACAGTTTGACAACCTGCACATGAACCTGTCTGTGTATTTATACATGTGAAATGTTGATCCAAGTGCTAAGCCTTAGAAATAGAAGATGAGCAAATTGGAGCCCTCAGCAAACTCAGCTGGCAATCCATAGTGGACAAAAGGATCCAAATTAAACTCCAAAACCAACTAAATATAGAGAATGTGAAAAGGGGCAAAGTCTGTGAAATCCAACAATTAAGGAGAAAAGAATTACCTGGATGAAATGAAGTCTCAAAGTGCTAAACTACATGTAGCCATAAAGTATAGGCTAAAAATGAAACAATTTTGCCTATCACAATAAAAACAACAAGACAGACCTTTGCTGCCCTCTATGCAGGAAGGACAGAGACGACATGAATCACCTGACTATCTGTGAGTCATACAGACACACAAATTGCAGATTAAGAATAAGTGACCTATATAGTGATAAAACTGATAATGAATTACTAAAAAACTATAGATAAGAAAAAAGACATACCCATAGGACAAAAAAATAATTCTAGAATGTCCCAACACGAAAATATTTTGGCAAGACTTAAGAAAATGGTTTCAAAGGGTCTCTGGACAGAATTTATCTAGGACATACCTCAATCCTGCTTGGCAATAAGGAAAATAAATACCTCCTGAATCCAATATTAATTACAATAAAACATGAAATATACAAAACAAATACTAACAGTAAATGATATTCATAGAACTTTGAAAGAACATATAGATCTAGAAATATATTTAGTAACAATTCAAAACCAAACAGAGCGAGTACTAGGTAAATGGTCTGCCCAATATCACATTCTTAGATAACTTAAAGAAGTCATGAATATGTAAGCTCTACATTTAAAAAATCAGAGGTATACACAAACATTACCAAGAACAAGAAGTATCAATGTTGTTACACTGTATATATTTATCATGTTATGTTATTGGAACAATGAATTATAACAAAAACTTCTCATATCCTGATATACACACACACACATTATTAGTGATTATAATAATAATAATAATAATAATAATTATAATAATAATAATAACTATAATAATAATAATGGTGATGATATAATAATGATAATGATAATAAATAATAATAACACATAGCAATAATGATAAAGATAATGGTGATGATAATAATAATGATAATAATGATGATATAAATTAATTATGATAATAAGAACAATAATAATCATAATGATAATATTGATAGGAATAATATTAATAATAATGATAGTAATAATGATAATAATAAGAACAATAATGCTAATATAGACGATTGTCCGGTCAGTCATATGGCTTTTGTTGGACCAAATTGCATATAAAATGTATACAATAACTAGCTCCTATCAATGAAATAAGTTTGCTCAACGTTATATCAAAGTAGGTCAATTCCCATGTTGTGACGTCATAGTTATTTTTAGAAATGGGTTTTCCCAGCTTGCTCTATATGTATATTTGCTTGACTAAGCGCTCGGCGGACGCGGGGAGAGCAACACCACACACACGCTGCAATATTAGTTACTACACAAGCCAATGCGGTGCTAAAATATCTAATAAACCAATATCAATGTGTGAATTAAACTATTTCAATCAAGTTCGCATATCTTTATACAGAGCTGGAGCAAATCTGCAGTGGATACGAGACAAAAGCAGGTATAAGGTTTAGTGCATCTATGAGTGCGGGAAGATCATAAGCAAACCACATTCTCACAGCTTATTGTGGTTTCTCAGATTACATGTACATGTAATAGAAACGGCAATGGTCCATGAACATCTGAACACTGACTATTCTTTAGAAAGCTCTTTTGAACTGTATAGGTTGAAAGGGCGCTATATCAATTAGTATTATTATTATCATTACTAGTAGTAGAAGCAGTAGTAGTACAACAATTGCATGTCCATAAGGTTCGAGTAACGCTCTCTTATAATGAAAATGTACGGTTTGCTCGCAAAATTAGGATTTTTCACTTATCTGTAGTTTTGCTTA